>JASVEL010007815.1:0-492681 GCA_032618575.1 Nicotiana noctiflora | reverse complement strand
TTTACCTTTATTATTCACTGAGTTGGAGTACTCACTTTACTCCCTGCACCTTGTGTGCAGATGCAAGTATTTATACACCCGGTAGCAGGTTTTTGGATGATTGGAGGCAGAGTTAACGAAGTTTAGCATAGTGGCTGCCAGCGTTCGTAGCACCGGTTTTCTCCCTTTTTCGCTCATCAGTCTTGTTTTGTATATTTCACACCTTGTAGTTGTATTTATACTCTAATAGATGTTCGTGGCTTGTGGCGCCCCGGTTAGGGCTGTGTCAGGTTGTACTTTCGCTAATTATGTCATTAAATTATATTTAAGCTGCTTATGCACTATTTAACTGTTCTAAGAAGACAAAACTATTTAGTTGGCTAATCTTGTTCTCACGAGAGGCGCCATCACGGCCGCATCAGGGTTTGGGTCGTGATACCTATCCCGGTGACGTCTTCCATGGCAGTGGAGTCCACACCGTAAAAAAATGGAGGGGATTGTCCGCTCCACGAACCCCCTTGTTGCGTCGTTATTTTACTATTCAAGCCTCGTTGTACATAGACTCGGTAAACGAGGGTGACTCAATATTTTCTATCACATCAAGTGCCTCATCCGGGGCACTAACGGCATCCCGGGAAGTCTCAACCCTGGCCTTCTCATCGACCTCCCTAGCCGGAGGAATATAGGCTTTGTGGATCTTGATAACTGTATATTATCTGATCTTAACCACATAATTTTTATCAGTAAAAGAATAAATATTATCTTGTTTCTTTCATATTTTTTACTAAATTTTGTAGGAATGATTTTAGAAGAATTTCCATACAAAGCAAGAAAAACTTCAAAAAAATACAAAAAAGAAATAAAAGAGAAAGTTATGATGGAAAAAATAATTTGGCAAAGGAAAATGAACACATAAATAATGTTGGACTTTGATGATGCACCAAATTCACTCTTACCATGAAGACATCTCAACTTGCCGGAACAAAATAAAGACTTACACGACAAATCCAGATATACATGAATCTCAACTTGCAAATTAGTAAGCAGATTTGCTATGACAAATCCAACTTACCAGCACCAAATCGAGAAGATCATACAAGAAGGATTTACCAATCAAAAAGGGCATCGCAGTGGAGAGAAAGCTTAAAGTAAGAAGTCCGAATCCAAATTCTTATAAGCTTCTATGTTTATTTCTTTCAATAGTATTGAGTTATCTTTCCTTATAAATCACAATAATGGTTTAGTTGTTGTTTCTTAATAAATTCCAGTGTAGGAATTACTGTAGTCCTGCTTTTAATTAAATAGGGGAAATTATTCTTCTTGAATATTTCTTTTCATTTTCTTATTTAATACACAAGAATATTTTCATTGTTAGTACTAATTCCAGTATGGAGTAACTTTTCTTGTGTTGGGAGAAAGACGAATCTTAATATTTTTATATAATAGTAGATATTATTTCTCAAATTTACATGCTTGAGCTAAAACTTTTATTTAACTTTTATCTACTTTTACAGTTAGACATTATTTAACTCTTTAACATCTATCTATCTCGTACTACATATTAAGTGTTTATTAATTCTGTAATTGAGAGACACGGAAAAAATAATATAGTTAATTTCACTATTAATAGATGTTAATATTTATTTAGTAACATCTATCTCTTTTATGTTATAATTAATTTTATACTTATTTGTAATCGAGACAGACAAATAGTGTAATAATCAGTTATAACAACTATGGTAACCTAAAGGACTTATTAACAAGAGCATGTTTTAGTTTAATCATATACTTTTGGTTCTTTAGTATTACTATTTTAAAAATTAATTTGTATAACCGAGAGTAGTAAAATTAATTATTCAACTTGAGTAACAATACATATTTGTAATCGTGAGAGGCATTTATACATTTTTGAGAAAAAAAATTGAAGAATAATAATTCTACTATATAACAGAAATATTGAGTAAAGTCAAGATCCCTCCACATTTTTATTATATTTGTGGAACAAAAAGGTATTTTATAATTCTCTATTCATGCATTTTTAGTTAGTTAATTTACAACTCAACTATTTCTAATTTTCTCAAATAGTAATTAAAAAAAATATCTATAAAATAGATAAATCAATCTCTGTAGGTTCGGCATCTTTGCACACTATAATTTGTCAGAGTACAAGTACATGCCAGACACTCGTCAAAAGTTTTTGACTTCGTGGGTTCCCCGCTCTTCGAGGGGTGATGGCTCGCGGGCCACAAAAGGCTCTTCCCTCTTGGATTCGTCCCTAAGTAGATGGAGAAAATCCGAATATGGTGCTCGGGAGCTGGTGTTTTCCTTTGGCTTATGAACCGGCCTTCTATTTAGATTCTTTTTCTCCAAGCTCGGGAAACTCGGAGCCTTCCTCCTTTTCTTCTCTCCAGCCTGCCTCGGATCATGAGACTCAATAGGAAAGTTCCTGTCCCCGACTAGAGGCCTAAGCTCGACTGTCTTAGGCGAACTTGCAAATGAAAATAAAGGGAATAAGAACGTGATGTTAGAAGAAAGAGTTCAATATGACTTGATCGGGAAAGGAACCTTACCATGGGAACGGGTCTCCCAACGGTCTTTCAATGTTTGCGCCATGAGCGCTCGGAGTAGGGAATTTGTGACACAATACCTTCAACCTACTTCTTGAGCCGATGAATAGCGCTCGGAACCTAAGCAGGGGCTACAATATAACAAACACCGATAAGAAAAGGGAAGATAAAGCATAAAATCTATGCTTAAAAGAGTGGTACTTACATGATATATTCCACCTCTTGGGGAATGACCTCCACTCGGCAGGTACCAAGTCGGTGGTCCTCACCCGAACAAAATATCCTTTCCAACCCCAATCCATGTCCTCGTCAATGCTCGAGAATGGGGATTTGCTGGCCCAACTTACTAAATTACTGGGTCTATTAGGCCCAATATAAAAGGATAAGTATAAACACTTAGATATCTCTCGACATGGGTGGTAATGGCCTCATCAGAGTTGGGGACCACTTTGTGTTTGTCAGCCTAGTTGTAGTCTTTTCATACTGTGGAGGGTCCTTTTCAGTAATTAAGTAGATGTATCTCGAGGCCTCTTCACGCCGACCTTGTACAGAAGAAGACTTATCAACCTTGAAGTCGCCAGTGATGAAACAACCACCAGGAATGAACATCTTCAAAGGGGGGGATCTTCCGCCGGTTCATCAACAATATCGGGGATGATCTCCTCGACCTCAGTAGTCGACCGCGAAGAAGAATGAGCATCCTTTTAAGGAACATATTTTGAGGTTTCTGCCATTGTTATGGAGGGAAGCTTGGGAAAAATGGAGAAAAATTAAGAGTTAAATGATCAAATTTGTTGGATATAGTAGGAAATTTTTGTACTGAAGAACCTTGTTAATGGGGGTAAAAATGCTAGAGAGTATTGAAATCCTGAGGGTACAAGGGAAAAAGATTTAGTATAAAGTGAAAAAAGAAGAAAGGAGGGGATATTTATAGAGGTTCCACGACATTTCGTGTTCAAGAACGGCTAACCGACGGCTGACATACATTTAAGGCCATTATGACATGACTGACGAGAAATTTTGGGTTTTTTATCATTTTTGACACGACGTATCGAAGAAGGAACTAGGGAACTCGTGTCGTTTCTCGTCAATTTACTCTACGAGGGGACTATCTGTATAATGGGGGAACCAGGCTCATGGTACAACCTAATCTCCGATAAGATAAGCCAAGCTCGAGACATGATGACATGTGACCAAAATTGAGGCAAGGGCCTCATCGAGTCAGAGTCCAGAAGCATGACGCCCACCCTCGGGAATATAGGGGTCTTGGTCCGGGATCGGTCCTAGCCCTGAACGACCTCGAAGAATATTATCGGACAGTCAAGCACGATCGACAGAAGGTTGCAATATTCGCGATCGATCGGATATCATGGCAGGGATCTCAACACGTATCGATGAAGAACCTAGATTTTTACCTTTTATAGAGTTGTACCTAGAGTATGACTCCCCTACTATATAAAAGGGAGTCTGATAATTCATGACAGGCATTACAGCATGCATTCCCAAGCAATATACTATTATTTTCACTATTGTTGAAAACTCTTTTACTTGTTCATCAATACTGGCCGTCGTGAGCTCGGATCAAGGGTAGATAATTCAATAAGTCTGGAATCATCCTCCTTATATGGTTTGAATTTATTATATCATAATTTATCTAACTCAATTAACAGTTTTGTATCGAATTTATCCGTGTATCCTTAAAATCACTTTCAAATTTAATTGTTATCTGATTTTGAGGGTAAACAAAGTATGAAAGATCATTTTATAAAACTAGAGTTCATTTACCAAGCCCTCCCCTTTTCATAATCTATGTTTGTAAAGCAATGAAGCAAACTTTTTTTTTCCAGGATAGACGAAGTTGCTAGGGATCAGGAGTATTGGATAATTAATTAACTCTAATATGAGTATCGAAGAGAATTAATGCATTACTTAAACGCCACCGTACGGCAAATGAAAATGAAGCAGTCACGAAAAAGTCAAACATTAAATTAGTAAATATTTTCTGTACTCTAAACGATCGATATGAAATGAGGACAAGCACAGCAACCTAACAAAAACTCATGTAATCAATAAGTTCCGTGTGCGGAGCTAGAAGGTTAGCTTCCCATTTGCCGAACCAAATAGTTTAAGGGTGTGTTTGGTATGAAGGAAAATGTTTTCCATGGAAAATGTTTTCCTAGAAAATGTTTTCATGGAAAATGAGTGATTTTATCACTTATTTTCTCTTGTTTGGTTGGTAAGTGGAAAACATTTTCCGGAAAATATTTTCTATGTTTGGTTAGAGAGTAAAAAATAGTTTTTTTAGAATTTTTTTTTTGCAACTCTCCTACCCCTCCCCCTCCCACCTCCCCCACCCCTCCCCTTCCCGAAGTCTCTAAAAATTGACACAATCTAAAGGAACTAATGTGATGCTTTACTTTTTAACGCAAAAATCGCGTATTTCCGAATCGGTAAATTTATAATTTCTAAACCCGTAAACTTTCGAACTCATAATTTTGGAACTTGTAAAATATTGAGTCTTTAAATGATAAATAATAAAATTAAAAACTGAAAAATATATTTTAAATTTTTTTTTGGGGGGGGGGGGGGGGGCAGTAAATCGAAAAAAATAAAAATTTAAATTACAAAAAAAAAGTAATTTTTTTTGTGGGGGGGTGTGGGGGGAGGGTGGGGGTGGGGGTGAGGGGGTAGGGAGTGGGGGTGGGTGGTGCAAAAAAATAAGAAAATAGAAATTTAAAATTATAGAAAAAAAATTAAGGTAAAAGAAATTTTTTTGCGGGGTGGGGTGGAGGGGTAGTAGGGTGGATGGTAACGGAAAAAATGAAATTTTTCTAAAAAAAAAAATTGTTTTTTGGAGAGGGGGTGGGGTGGGTTGGTGAGGGTGAGAATGGTTGAGAAGGAGCTTTGGAAAATGTTTTCCCTTCTTTTGATAAGGAAAACATTTTCCTCCAATTGGAGGAAAATGAATTGATAAGGAAAATGTTTTCCAAAACATTTAAGCCAACCAAACATGGGAAAATTGGAAAATATTTTCCAGAAAATGTTTTCCTTCATACCAAACACACTCTAAGTCCAAAATATGTATAATAAAAATTCACAAAATATGTGCAAAAATTAAATTCACAACTCATTTACTAATGCTTGATGACACTATCTACAGAATTTAAATTTCCATAAAGTTCTAACTCCTAACTCAAAAAGTGAATGCAGAGTTATTGTGTGTGCTAGAATTGGTTGTTAAGACACAAGAGTAATGAAGAAGCAGTGCCTAATACGCTTGTTCTTTTGCTTGCTCCAATTCATGATGTGCTTTGGGGAAAGACGAAAGCTGCTTAGATAGGAAGGAAATTGAAGGTCAACCAATAACTTGAGTCAGCGCCTCATGTAACTTGTTCTGAAAATTAACGACCCAGCCAGACTCCTATTATATTTGGGTTTTACATCTCTTTCTGCTTTCCGCTACAATTTCCAAGAAACAAATCTCTTTCTGATTCATATACTCTAGTCAAACCTTGTGTAATTTTTCCAAATTCTTTTTTTTAACTAACAATGCAATCCTTCATCCCGTTATTACTTACTACGTATTAGTTTAAATATGTAAGAGTGATGTACACAGCGTGCATATACGAGTATAACGAGCAATCAGATCCAATTGTAGTTTATAGTGTCGCTTTAAACTGAAGGTGTGTTGTGAAATTCTTGTTCATGACCTAATTAATACCAATATGACAAGTTGCTACCAAATTAAAACTTCCCGCCCACAATATGCATGCACGTACAAAAAAAAAGAAATTTCATAGTTTAAATAAGATACGCAATATATAACGTAAAAAAGTCCATATCCGTTTGCCAAACAAAATGGACGTGAAGAAGGAAGGATGCGTGAGTTGCGTAGCTAGCAATAGTAGTAAAAAGTTTTTGCAAACGCACGTAATACCGATATTTGGTGTACAATATGATGCAGATGCGAATACTATAGTAAATATTAATTAATTACGGGAGTCGAAAAGTTGTAGTCTCAATTTGCTGAACATCCCCAGATGACTTTAATCAGAGATGATTATTTTAAGTTTATCCCGGAAGAATGAATATGAACTTCTCCATAGTTTGCTTTTCCTATCTTTATGGAAAAGCAATATTCTAGGTACTGAAGATGTGCACTGGGGAAAAGGAAAAGTGTGTGTATATATATATATATTGATATTGTGAAATAAAATTCTGTGGCAAATAAACAATAAACATCGTACCTAGATCAAGACCATTAAGAAATATGATTGGTTGCAGAAGATATCCTTGCCAAGTGCTGAGAATAATTGCAGCAATTGTCTGCTTAACAGCGACGGCGGTAGCAAATGTTCCTAATCCTAACTATGCTGATGCCTTAACAAAGAGCATTCTCTTCTTCGAGGGACAAAGGTCTGGTAAATTACCCCCTAACCAGCGCACGACTTGGAGAAGAGATTCTGCTCTTCATGATGGAGCTGACAAGGGTGTAAGTATACATAATATACTCCCTCCGTCCCAATTTATTTGATGCAGTTCAAATTTCGAGAGTCAAACTTCTTAAGCAAAATTTATATAGTTGAAAAAGTACATACAACGATATAAAGAAACAAGATTTTTTTCAGGTGGATTTGACAGGTGGATACTATGATGCTGGTGACAATATCAAGTTCCATTTTCCAATGGCTTTTACTACGACCATGTTAGCTTGGAGTGTGGAACAGTTCAAAAATACAATGGGATCAGACTTACAACACGCCATGGAGGCAATCAGGTGGTCCACGGACTATTTCTTAAAGGCCACAAACATTCCCAACGTAGTATTTGCACAAGTAGGTAACGCCGAGGTTGATCATAACTGCTGGGAAAGGCCTGAAGATATGGACACGCCGCGTACTACTTTTGCAGTTACTGCACAAGCTCCAGGTTCTGAAGTTTCTGCTGAGATTGCTGCTGCTCTTGCTGCTGCATCCATCGTGTTTAAGCCTTCTGATCCCGCATATTCCAAATTGCTTGTTAACCGAGCCATCCAGGTAACATTATGTTGCTTACCATAAAAAATCCAGGAACCAGAAGGAGTATTAATTAATAGGATAACTATGTATAGAGTGTTGCAATTTCTGTATGACTATCAAATAGTTGAGGAGACAATAATTCTATTGTGTTTTGCGCGGGTTTCAGGTTTTTGAATTTGCGGATAAATACAGGGGATCTTACAATGACAGCATAGGACCTTGGGTGTGCCCATTCTACTGTAATTACAACGGATACAATGTAAGTATGAAGGCTTAATAATCTTCAAATGGTACTGACATTAATTCAACAAGTTCTTAATCCTAACAAGAATGAAAATATTGAACAGGATGAATTGCTTTGGGCTGCAGCATGGCTGCTTAAAGCTACAAGGAAACCTATGTATTGGAACTACGTTAAGCAAAACATAATAAACTTCAAATCGGACATCGAAAGTGGATTATCAGAATTTGGATGGGATGCCAAGCATGCTGGTATCAATGTGCTTATCTCCAAGGTTAATCAATTAATTCATTCACTATTTAGATATTCCACCAAAATCAGGCTCTTAATTATTCTGCATACATAATTAATTTTCTGTGTTAGATTCAATCTGATATCTTTCACATTTCTTGATATTATTGCAGTTTGTTCTCGATAACCCTTCAAATGCAAACCCCTTCCTTCCTTACGCTGATACATTAGTCTGCAGTGTATTACCTGAATCTCCTACCAATACAGTTAGATACACTCCAGGTATAGTTATTTCCCCATATCTCGCCCTTAAAAAGCAAAAAGAAAGATGCGCGTCTAATTGTTGTCATCCTCAAATTATATGCAGGTGGACTCATGTACAAAGCGGGGATTTGTAATATGCAAAATCCAACAGCTCTATCGTTTCTACTTCTAACCTATGCGCGCTACATGAAGAGCAGAGTAATTCGCTGTGGCAACGTTGATGTAAATCAAAAGATGCTGATACGTTTTGCAAGAAGCCAGGTATTGTATATACTGTGTGTTGCACATTACAATGACACTGAAAATGTATCAAAAGAAATTAAACTGATGGAGGTATATATATAATGGCTGCAGGTGAACTATATTCTTGGGAGAAATCCAATGAACATGTCATACATGGTTGGATTTGGATCAAAATTTCCTCAAAGAATACACCATAGAGGGGCTTCATTGCCATCTATTGATCAATATCAACAGAAGATAGGATGTAAAGAAGGGACACCATATTTCCTAAGTGAAAGCCCAAATCCCAATTTGCATATAGGGGCAGTAGTTGGAGGACCTGATATCAAAGATTATTTTGCTGATTCTAGACTTAGTTCTTCCCAGTCAGAACCAGCTACATATGTAAATGCACCACTTGTTGGCCTCTTGGCTTATTTTAAAGCACATCCCTAGTCCTCAATACTTGTGAAATTAACTAACTTTAATCTTGAAGTAGATCATTGAATCTTCTTTCGCCAAAATTGTATCCATTTGGAATTTCAGGCAGAAAGAAGGGTTAGAACTTAGAACCAAAGATTGGCTGATGATCTTCTGTACAAAGTTCTTTCACTCTTGATTTTTGTATTTCACTTGTGTATTTTAGTAGTACAAGGAATTAAAGATCAACTCCTGATTGAAATTTGTATAGCTTTGTGTGTTTCTGTTGGAATGTACGATGTTTGTGACTTAATTGTATGGGCCAAAAATTATCTTTTGATGAGTAAGCAGCGTCAGCAATAAGAGGGCCTTCATAGGCTACCACGTATTATCACTACGAATTCAATGAAGGCCAGCCCAAGATCGAAGTGCTCCCTTTAAGAGATGCAGGGTGGGGTCGACGAATAAGTGAATACCAAGGTAGTCATCGTAGATCAAGGTCGAGGTCGAACATCTTAGATAGAGTTATAACGGCTAGTTGTAGGATAAGACATAAAAGAGAATATTCTAGTGAATATTCTCTATACCCTTACTATTAGAGTTATTAGGAATATTTTCCTTATAAATAGAAAGAGATATAATGATAGGGGACATACGATATTCTCTGGTAAAATAATACATTGACTTTCTATATAGAATCTGGCTCTATTAAAAAGATACAACAAAAACCTTTTTCCTAAGATCCTTGCCTAACTTTTCCACTCGATCCAAGAACAATCTAAACATTGAAGGCCCATCAATCATCCATCATTGTTAGAAGGAATTTCCACAGATCTCATCCCTTTTCGGATGACTCACGCGTTCCTATTTACTGAAATGTCATCCATTGTTATTTATAGTTAGTTAATACTATCCCCTCTTTTGGGTCATTGAATATTGTTGGTGTTATTAATATTTATTGATATTCGGATAATATACATATTATCTTACCACAAGATTATTTAACGTATCTTTTGGACATTAGTATTGACCATGATTGGCTATATTTTATTAAATATAATTGGTTAATCCCAGATCTATATTTTGGATCAAACAGTTTGGCGTCGTCTGTGGGGACTTCTTATTTAATCTTTTTGTTTCCATTAGATCCACAACTTACTTGATTTGCTAACATAACAAACCACAAAGTTTTTTCTCCTTCTCTGCACGTATAGCAATTTACATGGAAAGGTAACCAAGGAGATAGAACTAAGGTGACGGGTGACATCCCCGGCGACCTCATGAATATTATCAACGAGAGCTATGAGATGTTGGGCGATGATGTGACACCTATTGCCTCACCCGGGACTGGTGCAATCGCATTATCACCTACGTACAGGACGACACACTCCCAAACAACAAAAAGGAAGCTAAAAAACTATGAATGCAAGCAGCCAGATATAACCTCCTTCATAACGACTTGTACAAAAGAACATACGGCGACCCTCTGAAGAAGTGTTTAGGTCCAAACCAAACCCAACGCGTTCTCAAAAAAGTACATGAAGGTCACTGCAATGCTCATTCTAGTGATCGAGTACTCGTTAGGTGCCTTATACTGGTAGATACTATTGGAAAAAAGACGCCTCAGAATTTGTAAGAAATTGCGAACAATGTAAAAAATACGCCTCAATAATTCACCAAGAAGGCGAACATCTTCACTCGGTCACCTCCCCATGGCCGTTTATCAAATGGGGAATAGACATCATGGGCCCCCTCCCGATAGGGCGAGGTAATGTGCGATTTCTTTTAGTCCTAACAGACTATTTCTTTAAATGAGTGGAGGCGGGAGCGTTCATTCTAATACACGAACAAGAGGTAATCGCCTTCATATGAAAAAACATCATATGCAGATTTAGCCTGCCCAATGAGATCAACTGCGACAATGGAACCCGGTTTACGGGAAAGAAAACCGTTGAATTCCTCGAGAAGTGGCACATTAAAATGATATTTTTAACCCCTTATCACTCGGCAGGCAACGAACATGCAACAAGCCCATATTAAACATTATGGAGAAAAAACTCGAAGATGCTAGAGGACTACGGCCGGAAATACTCCCAGAAGTATTGTGGGCGTATAGGACAAACCCAAAGAGAAGCACAAGAGAGAAACCCTATTAATTCTCTGGTTTGTGGAACCGAAACAGTTATACCAGTCGTGGTCGGAGAGCCAACCTAAGGTACTCCCATGAAAGCAACACTAGCAATGATGAGAGTAGAAGGAAAGAGCTCGATGAGATCAGCGAACGAAGAGATATGGCATACATAAGAATAGTTACCCAAAAACAGCAAGAGGAATGCTATTACAACAAGACGGCAAAGGTCTGGCCACTCAAAGTCGGAGACTACGTACTCAAAGCCAAAGAGGGCCTTCATAGGCTGCAATATATTATTAGTACGACTTCAACAAATCCTGCCCAAGGTCGAAGTGGTCCCTTAGACCAAGGTTGAGAAGTCATCGTAGGTCAAGATCGAGGTCGAACATCTTAGACAGTATTATAACGGCTAGTTTTAGGATAAGACATAAACGAGAATATTCTAGTAGATATTCTTTGTACATGTACTATTAGGATTTTTAGGAACATGTTCCCTATAATAGAAAGAGATATAATGACAGGGGATATAAAATATTTACTTGTAAGAAAACACTATGACTTTCCATATAGAATATGGGTTTATTACAAAGATACAACAAATATCTTTTTCCTAAGATCCTTGCATAATTTTTCCACTCGATCCGAGAATAATCTGAACATTTGAGTGCTCATCATTCATCATTATTAGAAGGAATTTCCAGATCTCAACCCTTTCGGGTGACTCACATGTTCCTATTTACTTAAATGTCTTCCATTGCTATTTACCGTTAGTTAATGATACCCCCTTCTTTTTGGGTCATTGAATATTGTTAGTGTTATAAACATTTATTACCATTTAGATAATATACATAATATCTTACTACCAGATTAGTTAACGTATCCTTTGGATATTAATATTGGCTAAGATTGACTTTAGTTTGACACAGTTACCCACAAAAATAAAATTATTTATCATCGTCTACCCATTTATTTTTCTACCCATAAACTAATTGCATTTCCTACCCATAATAGTTTTTGTGGCATTTTTTTTTTATTTATTCTCCAATTCTTTTTTATTTCTATGATTTTTCCTTTTTTTCTTTCTTTTCTCCTTTTCTTTTTCTCATTTTCTTCCTATTTTTTTCTTTTTTTCTTTTATTCATTTATTTTTGTCTAAATTGTATTTTTTTTATTTTTACCATAACTTATTTCACACTCAAATTTGACTCCTTCTTTACTTTTATTTTTAATATTTTTTCTTTATTTGTTGTTCCTATTCTAATTTCACGTGATTGTCATGCAAACCTTGATCTCCTTCCCGACAAATATCAATACATACTCTACCATTAACAGTAACACCAACCAGTGATGGAGCAAGAAAACATATTATACGGCAACCAAATCTCCATATATACTAGTTAGAATAGAAATGATAATAAAATATTAAAAAATATAATAAAAATCTAAGTAGCAAAAAAGACTTGTAGTACCATATGATACCAATATGATATACGTGTATATCAACAAAGTATATGATTGCTCTAGAATATTGCTACAACTGTCTATGACTATACTGCTGTACCAAAATATTAAAGGATACAATAAAAGTATAAGAAAATTACATGCTCGCACTAGAAGCTAAATATTCACAAAGCAACTTGATCTTTCCATATACGAACATGATATATAGTTGTATGGGTCGTTCCAACGATTTTCTATAATTATAAAAACTATTACCTAATCTATATCCATCAACATAAAAAAATTTCAGCACTATAAATCACGTTCATATAAATAATTTCAGAATATAATTCACTTAAAAATGCAGCCAAGACAACCAAAAAAAATATTCAAACTATAATATGATACCAATATGGTATATAACTATACCAACATGGTATACAGTTTTACTGATTAATTCCTGACAACTATATTACATAACACATATGCATAAAGAGAAAAATAAAAAGATAGTGTACCACATATTAATATAATAAAGTATTTCAAGATATTATACTATATTACTATTATTAAAAAAAAATCAAATATCGTATAATAAATGCAGCTAAGATAACCAAAAAATTATTCAACTAACATTTGATACCAATATAGTATATAGCTATACTAATAGGGTATATAGCTGGAATGAATTATATACCAAAATGATATATTTGTATACTATTTGAGTATACTATACAAATTCATCTTCTTCTCTTGTTCAACAATATTTCAACCCAAACTTCTAAAATTATGACGACCCAGCCCGTCGTCACGAGAATTTCTACCCCGTTGCCCTTTCATTTATATGATTCATGTTTCTGTATCGGTGTTAGAGTTTATCGGGTGAGATAAAAGTGATTCTAGTTGAATTTGAGGCATATAGCCTTTTGAAATAAAGCTTGTTTATGAAAAGTCAACCTAGAGTTGACTATGTGGTTAGAGGGCTCAGAATTGAATTCTGATGATTTGGTTAGTTCCGGGAGGTGATTTGTGACTTAGGGGAGCGATCGGAATTGAATTTGGAGGTCCGGTGTAGAAATAGGCTTGAATTGGCTAAGGTCGAATTTTGGCGAAATCCGAACGGTAGGTGAGATTTTAATCCAAGAGTCGGAATGGAATTCCAACAGTTGCAGTAGCTTCGTTAGGTGATTTTGGATATGTCTGTAAATTTTCAGGCCATTCGGACATCGTTTGGTCGAGTTTTTGATTGGATGTTGGTTTCGGAAGTTCTAGATGAAAGTTAGGCTTGAATTCGCTTTGATTCGATGATTTCCGTGTTTAAGGGCATATTTTTATGATTGAAACAAGTTTGTATCATGTTTCGGAGTAGGTTGGTGGTTTTCGTTGGGGTCCCGGAGGCCTCGGGATGAATCCGGGGGTCCAAACGGGCCATTTTGTGCCAAAAAGCACAGCTGATCTACTGCAATAAAAGTGTAGATAATTTACTCATCGCGATCACGCAGATGGCCACGGAATCACGTAGTGTATCACAGAGCTGAGGGACTTTTGCTCTTAGCGATTGCGATGTGCCGGATGCGATCGCGTAAGGTGAAGGCTGGGTGCATCGCGATCGCGAGGTGCTGGATGCGATCGCGTAAGGCTGGATCTGGAAGCAATGTGATCGCGGTGTAGGTGTCGCGATCGCATAGAATTGATTGGGTTTTCATTGCGATCGCGGCTGAGTCCACGCGATCACGTAGAACGGAATTCAGCCGGCCAAAATTTTGTACATCCCGATCGCGTGCCAAAGGCTGCGATCGCGTAGAGTAACGATGCCTGGCAGAAAGGTTAAGTTCAGAACATTTCATCTGCAAACTCATTACACATTTCCTCCATTTTTGAGTTCTTAGAGGGCAAAGAGACGGAATTTTAAGGGAATTTCATCGGGTAAACATTGGATGTAAGTTCTATGGTCTAAATACGTGATTTTATCGTAGAATCTTCAATTATTTCACTGTAAATGGGAGGATTAATGGGGGATTTTTGCCCTGGGTTATGGTGAATCATCAATTTGAATGGGTAAACGGAGTCCGATTTCGATAAACTTTATATGAATGGACTCGTGTTGAGATAAGGAATCCGAAAATATAACTTTTGTACTTTTTCGAGAAGCGTACCGAAAGTCGGGTTTTGGCAACTTTGTGGTTTTTGGTGTTATTCGAGTTGTTTCGATTGGGTAATGTTCCTTTAGCCTATTTTGATGCATTTCTATTGATTTTGATCAGATTCTACACCCATGGAGGCTGATTCTCGTGGCAAGGGCATTGCAGACTATTCTTCGAGCCGAGTCGAGGTGAGTAATAGGGGTGGGTGATGACCAGCGGGTTCGAAACCCCGGTGTATCACTATGTGACGCTGTATTAAGGCGAGACACGTACTCTCCTGTGAGTGCGAGGTCAAATGTGATTGGGGACTATAGCTTAGTCCGACCTGGATATTATTGAGCCGGTGAACCTCCTACTTGGATGGTTATGGATATCGTTGGGCTGTGAGCCAGATATTGGGATCCCGCGAGGATTGTTGTTATTGTTTCTATGATATTGACATGCTATTTTGATACCAGTCTTAAGCTATTACTGTCAAAAATGGTTTTCCAAACTCTGAAATTTCTGAAACACTATTTTCTACTGAAAAATGATAAAAAGCATTTTTCAAATACTATTTTTGAGCCTGCGAGGCTGCATTGCATTATAGCTGACTGGTAGTGGATCGGGCTGCACGCCGCAGCATATCATGATATTGTGCTTGGGGTGTAGGAGCCCCTCCAGAGTCTGAACCCCCACAGTGAGCACGGGTACCCTAATAAATCGGGCTACGCGCCATAGCGGTCATATTCATGCATTGCATTGCATTTAGATATACATGTTATTTTGATAGCTGATATTGCTTGTTTGGATATTGTTTATGTTGATAACTGATACAGGGTATTGTGTATAGCTTTACTTAGTGTTGTATTGGGTTTTCTTACCTTCGTTGTCTTACCCCTGCTTATTACCACTGAGTCTGAAAGTACTCACTCTACTCCCTGCACCTTGTGTGCAAATCCAGATACATCGCAGCAGAGCTGAGTCTATAGCTACTTGGGAGTTGAATTTGGACAGTCGAGGTAGCTTCCAGCGTCCGCAGGACCTAACTCTCCAGTTTATCCTTATTTTTGTCTAGTCTATTCCACACTTGTGCACAGTTGTATACACTAGCAGAGCTTATAAATTCTGGTAAAGGCTCATGACTTGTGACTCTTGATTCGTTGGGAGGTTATACTGGTTTTGGGGTGTCTAATCCAGATGTGTTGGATATTATGTTTATTATTCTATCACTGTTTATACTTAAAAAGGGTAAAGTATGAGCTGATAGCTCTGTGTTTAGTTGATTGGTCGGGCTGGCCTAGCAATGTGCTGGGCGGCATCACGACCGAATTTTGGGGTTGTGACAAAAATCTACTACACCAAATTGACTAAAACATTAGTTACAACCTCCAATGAACTTTCCAAACACACACATATAGGATTGGATCAAAACAATTAAAAACTCAATCAAACCAACTTATGAGTTTCAAGCTTCAAGCTCCTTCAATGATAGATTTGAATTTTTGTTAATAAAATATTTAAAAATTAGCACTAATATCATAATCAAAGAACAATACCCAATAAATTGCAACAGCAAACACTTCAACATACATGAAAATTCAAATTTTAGTTATATAGTACTTATTATTTTTTGTTTTACTTTTAGAAGATAAAATAAATTTTGGAGCAAAAATTAAAAAAAAAAGGTGATGATAGCAAAAAAAGGTACAATACTAACTACACTGCCTACTGTTGAAAAAAACTAACTATTCTTTGGCTTCTTTTTTGGTTTCATACTTTTGCTCCTTAAACTAGATATGTCCATCGCAAGAATTAAATTTGTGGGTAATTAGTTCTAATAGGATAGGTATTTGATGTAATTATTTTTCAAATGCGTAATTACAGGTAATTACTTTTGATTGGATAAGTATATTTCAAACTTCGGCATTTCAAGCCTAATTGAGCTACAGACCTCCAAAATACATTCCGAACGCGCTCCACACCCCGAAATCACTTAACGGAGCTAATGGAACCATCGGATTTCCGTTCCGAGGTCGTCTTAACACTGTTTCGAATACGGGCCATTTTTCAACTATAAAGCTCTCATTTAGGGACTAAGTGTCCCAAAACGCTCCAAATTCTAGAACCGAACCTCCCGACAAACTACAATAGCAGAAATAAACTTAGGGGAACAGTTAAATTGGGGATCGAGACGTAAATTTCAAAAACGACCGGCCGGGTCGTTATAGTGTTGTAGCAAAATAATGACTATTTTTCAATGACTTTGCAAATACTGGCTATTTTTGAATGACCAGTTCGAAAACTGCCTAGCACGTGCTATTTTTACCGATTTTACCTGTACATACTTTTATCTAAATGAAACATTTTTATTGCTTTTTGGATTTATTCTAACTAATCAATTGAAAAAAGTTTGTTTTGTTATGAAATAATAAAAGAAGAAAAGAGTATTGCAAAGAAAAGTAGATGGAGAGGGAATTCTTATTGGTATGAGATGAATTATAATGGAATAGAAACCTCTATTTATAGGGAGATGGCGACGTAGCAACCAAGCAATAAACTCTAGAATCTCTCTAAATATAGACATTCACCATAAATACAATTCTATTTATAACACTCCCCCTTGAATGTCTATTCAATAGGTAATGTGCCTCGTTAAAATCTTAACTAAAAGAAAACCCAATGGGAAAAAATTTTAGAAAAGGAAAAAGAGTACACATATCTAACAATACGCCTTTTGATTGTCTCGTTAAAAACCTTGCAAGGAAAACCCAGTATGTCAAAACCTTGTAAGGAAAAAAAGAGTGCAACGCACATTAACTCCCCTTGATGAGAGCATCAATTCACATCTTTAAGCGTTTTCATTCCAATCTTGTGCGCCATATTCAAAACGATCTTTGGTAGAGACTTGATAAACAAATCAACCATATTAACTTGAATAAATATATTGCATCTTGAAATCATCATTTTTGATAGAGATATAACATCTTCATATAATGTCGTGGAACGACTCTTCCATATCTCCATAGAGTTATTTTCCCTATCATCATGCTTATAGTTATAGCAAGATACAAATGTGCACAAATTGCAATGAGAAAGTGGTACTTAAAGATCAAGAATTGTATATGCTTCAAGCAACTTAAATCCTTCATGGATTGTCATATAAGTTTAGTCAAATAAGCCATATAATAGACTTTAATTAGACGCATATCAAGTTTTCATGTCATGCTAAACATATAAGATATTGAAAACTGATTGCACATATCATCGACTTTATACTTTCAAGTATTTGAACTGTAGGTCCAAAACAACGTGTCTTTCAATACAAATCAATTCTATTTGCATTGTTTCGCCGGACTTAAGATCTTTATATATATATATATATATATATATATATATATATATATATATATATATATATATATATATATTAATGTCTTTGATAAATATTTTATATCAGTTTCGACCTCCTTATTTTTCATATAGACATAACATTGAGATCTCTTCATTCATATATTCAAATACCTGAATCTCTCATGAGAATTTATGAAGTGTTATGTCATGTGATCTTCTAGATCACTTGCCTCCTTTATTATAATCATTTTGATCATTTGCTCATCTTCTTTATCAAGAAATTTATTTAAAACCGATTGTCTATACGCTTTAAGCTTACCATAGACTTTGTCTTTCTAGGATTTAATAGGAGCATTTACAATGAGAATATAGTTGCCTTCTTTGGGTCAGCAAATGCGTCTGGCATGCTTTGCAATATATTACAAATAAATTATCCTTTTATGAAGTTCAAGTTCATATTATTTTAATCGAGGATCTGGATGTACAAATGATAATTCATTCTACGTAACGTTTTCTCAACTATTTATCATATTTCCCCCTCATGTTAGAAAACTAACTTGTTTACTCAACTTTGAGAACCCATCTTTGTGCGTTATGATGTTAATCAAAATATACACCGCACATCAATAATAATAAGATAAAATTATTTGGTTCCTGACCCTGAACAACTTGTGAGGGGAGAAAATAATATACTTTCGTATATAACGTATATCAAACTGATATACAAAACTTTATTCTCACAAGCAATTGTTTAGCTATTAAGTGGAGGCGCTCAATAAATTATTTTGCTAAACCAATTGTGATATAAATCAACTTATCAAGATGAACTATCTTGAATAAAAAATTTAAAAATTATGCTCTAAATCAAATTATTGAGCAAGTTACCTCTCAAATACCATGTTGCGGGTTAATAATAATCGCGCATGTAACCATCTCATAGATGCATCTTATGTGGTGTACATGGTAGGTGAATGGGCCTATATTCACCTTTGATATTTTCAGTATTCATGGGATTCAATTCCAATTTTAGTTGGTTCATTAAATAATGAGAACAAGCAACATAAGAGAATTCGCAAAGAACTTTCTAGTTCTTTAATATTTACCCATGTGAATTCTCTTTTATTTTTGTACGTTATACTTAAATTGATATTGGGTAAACTAATTATGCGAACTGAATAAATTATCAATATTGATAAACTTCATATTTACGCCACATTATCATAAACTCCAATTTTATTATGATATGAGTTTTTATATCAATAAATATCCACATTATTATGGTATTCTTTTATTTGTGTAGTACAAACTGGAGAATAAAGTGGGTAGCTTTTCACATATATATTACCTAGCTACAAGTTGTAGTAATAGAAAATACCAAATCTTTCCTTTTTATAGTCCCAATATAATCAACCACTTTCGCATATACTTTGGAAATTGAATAAGTTTCTTTGAGACTTACTACAATACAATATCTTATTGGTAATCAATTGTGTTTCTCCAAAATAGTAATAATTGGCTCTTCCAGAGCTTTCAATTAATTTGGTACTACCACATATTCATCAACATCCATATGGTGAATATCTCTTTTAAAGAGGAAATACCATTATGATTATGGTCAAAATTATATGCAAGATCTGTTTCTTGCATTATTGTTGACTTTTAATAATCATAATGCCAAAATATTTTAGCGTACAATAGGTACGTGACCAATGACCATTTATGCCATAATAATAAATATTATTTTCTTATATCATCTCAAACCTCCTTTTAGAGGTGAGTGTGGTATATTCACTACCACTAGCACGTTCATATTCTTCCAATAATGAATATTTATTCATAAAATGTTGTCACATTCATATCATGAATGGACCATAATATCTATATGTGCTTTACAAAATCTCACGTCAAATCATTGACAAATATTATTTTCACACCGTGAATGATAATTTTGAGAATACTTATTATTCTCATTATCACAATGATGACGATTATAATTTCGTCTATTGCCACTTCCACATCCATTGATACATTTATAGCAATAACTTTATCTTCTTTCAGACTTATCACATACTGCTATCACATTCTCTAAATGGAACGAGAATAAAGCAAATTCAATAGGACGGATTTTCAATTCTTTGCCTACAATCATACATGAATTTGATCATAGCAAGATATATAAATTTTACCACTTCAGGTGGGAGTAGTTTCTTACAAACTCCATTAGAGTTATATCAAATTTTATTGTCTTTGCTTGTGTATAAAATAAAAATTATAGAATTTCAAGAATTTAAAGAGAAAAATAAAGTAAAATACTTACCTTAAATCCAAACTTTAATCATGAATGACGATCATGGAGCAATTGACAATCATTGTGCTCAATCCCAAAGCTTCAACTCAATTGGTTAGAGTCTCGTACTGATAACGTGTTATGAAATAATAAAAGAAGAAAAAGAGTATTGTAGAGAAATGTAGATGGAGAGAGAATTCTTATTGATTTGAGATGAATTACAATTGAATAGAGCCCTCTATTTATAGGGAGATGGTGATTTAGCAGCCAAGTAATAAACTCTAGAATCTCTCTAAATATAGACATTCACCATAAATATAATTATATTTATAACATATTTATTTATTTTAAATTTTATTTTCTCCACTACAATGTAGAAAACGTTTCTAGGCAACTCGGTTTCTACTTTGTAAGTTTATTTCACTGTGCTACACACTGGCCACTGTTTTCTGCGTGTGTGGCTTTGGGTAAAAAATAGAGGCGTTATTCTTGAAAAAATTATATGAATATACACTTACATTACACCATAACAAAAAATAGTCCATATTTTTAAATTTTACCCTACCTAACCCATATTTTAAATATTTTGAAAGCACTAGCAAATTCAAAATTTATAGAGTTAAATTTGTATTCTCACGAATATTGCATTCACTGTCTTTTCTTCTCTCTCATTCTACATATGTTTCAAGGGGTCATCTGCTATTATTGCTTCTCTCATGTGTCATCTGGTTGCAATGTAAGAAAATTGAAGAGTAGAAGTTCACCATTGAAGGCTATTCAAAGCTTTACTTTTGAAAATTGAATTTTTTGAGTTTGTTAGTTGTTTTGGTTGGGTGTTGTTCTAATTGATTGGAAATATCATAAGGAGTTCAAACTATCAATTTGAAGTGATTTTGAGTAGATTTGAACAAGATTTGAGTTAAATTTTAGAAAAAACACAAGGAAGAAGACGCAGTCAGTTTTTTGTATAATTATGTATAATCTTGTATAAGTGTATATGGGTGTATAAACACATCTTATACACTATTATACACTTTTATACACTTTTATACAAGCGTCTGTAGACGAACTTCTTCCACGATTTTCAGTTACAATTCTTGTTCAAAATAGTTCAAATCTCCATTAAATGACTTCAAATTTTATATACAACCTCCTCATACTATTTCTAATAATTTTAAATAACACCCACTTTAAATTTCTCACAAAATCAAATTCGGAATCTAAATCCACATATTTTAGCTTGTTAAAATCTAATTTTCACCGTTTAAATGGATTTGATTTGTTGAACTAATATTTGAATTATAATTGCTAATTCAAAAATTAACTTAAAAGCTTGAACAATCTTTTATTATAGTTGGATGTAAATTTGGGTTAATTAGCTCAACATAAAATTTTCCCGTTATTCTTAAACAGAGACGTTACTGGATTCGCGAAGGAGAAAGAGGGGGAGAACATGAATCAAAGGGCAGGAGGAAGAGGGAGGCCGTCCGGAACCGATGGCTCTGATTTCTCCTACCGCATGGTCGTCCATTCAAGTATACTTTCCCCCTTTTCCATTTCCCAACTCCTTTTCTCCCTCTCTCTCTCTTAATTTGTTCTTCTTAATTATTATTTTAAAAATTTTCTGGTAGGATACACGAAAGTTGCTAAGGCAAAGTCTCGTCTTGCCAAATTGATCTTCGCTCAGGTTTGTTAGGTTGAATTTCTGTGATTATTGCATAAAGATCTCCGGTTCAATCAGAATTGGTTATTTCAAGGCAATTTTTCTGATTTTCAGACTGGGTTAAAATAAGCTAATAAGTTAGTTGCTCATTGACATACTACTAATTCATCAGCAAGATCTCGACTTGAATTGCGCCAATGTAAATGTAGTATCTTTATGGAGTGGTTTTATAAACTTGCATCATGTAATGCAGGCAGTCACTCAATTGATGATAGCAGCCTAATGTGTTTATTTCATTATCAAAGAAGGAGTCTCCCGATAGAGTTTCTGTTTCTTCCCTTGCAATTGGCTTGGTCTCTGTTCTGGCAGGAGAACTAGGTTTGCTACTGGATCTTATTTGTAACCTAATTATTTTGATCTTTCACCTTTTAATTAGACATTTTCACTTGTTATATTTAGGTCGAAAGAGAAGCAGATCCAACTTTTTGAAGTTTTATGTCTTTGGGTCATCCATGGCGATCCTGCTGGCAGTGGCCTATCTTGCTATGAGCAATCTATCATTGGAGGCATGGTTATGTATTAATTCGTTCTGATGAGAAAATTGATGCTACTAGTTGTTGTTATTGATAGAAAGTTATCACTGACGTTGCTTTATATTTAATTATGCTGAATAGGGACCTCTTGATTCTTTGGTATGATTGAGTTAATATCGAAATTGATGCAACAAATATAGTTGTTTTACTTATTTGAACCTTCCTAGTTCCTATAGCTTGCTAAATGCTAACACAAGAAATTTGGGACCTGAGCAACAACTAACAAGTTTGTCTGTGATATTATTCAGCAGTATGCACCACGTTTTCAAAACTGGAGTTTTGTATCCGACTATGGAATTATCTTAGGCCCTACAAACCTAAATACATATACCTTCTTATGACCGAATTTGATCACTTTTAAGTTCCAAAATTGCCTCTCTTTTCTTCATTGACGGCTCATGGCATTGTACTGCAATTTAGATGTTGGACACTGACAATTTCGTTAGTCCGGCCTCATCCCAGAATGTGGTGGTTTGGGGGGGGGGGGGGATGTTATTAGAAGAGGGGGGACAGTTGTTTGTTCTTTTTTTTAGCTTTTGGATAATGGATTATTTAATTGAATCAGAATTAGAATTAGGGGAGTGCTGACATTTATCGGAAGGGCTGCAATTTACAAAAAGAGATTGCGTATTCCCCTATAGCTCCTGAAATGAAGATAAGAACTCAAGAAAAGGTGTCTAAATTGTATACATCCTTCAGTTTTTTCTTCCAAAAGCTAGTCAATCCATATATATGTACATGAAATGCTTCCTCTATCTCTATGTACTCAAACATCTGCTATTTCTTTTTCTCACGCTCACCCGTAATCTGCATCATATACTTTCTCTCTTTTTTTTTTTTTTGGGTATGTGACTTTGATAAAGAGGTTTTCAAGACTAATGGAAGTGTAAAGACCCTTTCTTCTCCATTGTTACTTCGAAACCCAGAATAGGCTGTTGAACGTATGTTTTGGGAAGTCTTTGCTGCTGAAAATTTAGCAAGCTAAGCACCAGACTGGTGTATGAAGATTTAATACATTTAAATTGTGATGAAAACAAATAGTTAAGTAAAAAGGTTCCCTCAATGTTTCTTGCTGCCGGTGTTTCTTCACTTTATCCCTAAATTGGTGTAGGCACACAATGCTAGATTTAGAAGGATTCATACTTAGCCTAGGATGAGTTCACTTTATCTATGATGTTTTATGTTTCATTAGGTGCAGCTATTGCTGCATGATAAGTTATCATGTGTAGCAGAATGCACTTGCACCTAATTTTACGAGATACTACCAGCACTTTTATCAACAACAAAAAAAAGGATACTACCGGCACTGATGTTGCAACATTCTCTTGCGACTCGAATGCACAATTTTGGCTGAAAGTGCTATATGGATATCAACACCCAATGTAGAATTAGAGAACCTAGATTTACCTGGATGATCTTTAGGTGGCACTTGATTGTTGAATTCCTTAACTCAAGATTTTGAAGTTGTGGTTTCAAGGTGTATTTGAAGTAGTTTCTCTAAAATCTTCAACATCCCAATCACAAATTTTCAACTTCCACAAACTCCTTTACCAAAAGAAACTATGGGTTTCAACACAATTTCAACTTCCACCAACTTTTTTTCCAATTTATATTTCAAAAAGGTTTCTTCTCTCAACTTCAACTTCAAATGTTGCCCAAATGGCTCCTAGAATCTTAAAGCAGTACTTATATTTCTCAAGTTTGTAAGAGATGTTTTTCTCCATTTACACCGTGGATGATTTTTTATTTTTGAGAAAGACAATAGTATATACTTAACATAGCAGTTAGAAAGTGCAGGTAAATATGTACAGAGCGATATTATAAGCATAGATAGAGCCCCAAAAAAAAGACCCTAGCCTATTCTTGTAGGGTATCCATGATTTCTTTGATGGATTCTGCATCATTTTCATATGCTTATTTACCTGCAGTCATAAATTTGACTTGATCTTGTGAATGGGTTGAGTTTGCTTACAAAGCATCTTAAGTCCCTCCCCTCCAAATAGACCACCAAATGCACTTTGGGGGGGGGGGGGGTGTTGCATGTGTTCCACCATTTATATTGACATCTGTAATTCCCCTTTTGATCCAGCTCCTCAAAGCTTCTGCTATTTATCCAGGCATGAGCCAATGTAATCCTGGGATATTCAAAATAGTATCCAAAGTAGGCTGGTTCTGGATAAGTGTAAGAACCTGTGGTTTATACTCCAGAACCTGTGGTTTATATTCCCTGGTTGCTCATCACAAAGGTAACACCTGTTACATAAATTTAGGCCCCGTCTCTTTTGGTTGTCTTGACTTGGACATACCTCTCTAGCTACCAACCATGGGATACAAGCAACTTTATATGTGGCTTTTTTCTTCCATATTCTTTTCCATGGCCTACATGAGTTCTGTTGTGTGCTTCCAGCGAGTACCTTGTAGTTAGTTTTGACTGAGAACACTCCATTTGTTCCTGCCTTAATGCAATTCTGCCTTCATTATTGAATAACTGCTGAAAAGGTTCTAAAGTTGCAAAAACTTCAGTCACTCTAACCAGTTCCCAATTGTTAAAATTCCTTCTGAATTATATACTCCAGCTATGTTTCTCTTAGAGAAGCCAAGGAAGCTTCCTTGTATTGGGATTGCAAACAGTTCATGGTACTGATCTTTCAGCAGGGTCGTAGCCCTTCCATTTATCTCCCCTTTTACACCATGGATAATTTTATTGCAACAATATGGTGTTTCTGGTAGTTTCTTGTCAGCTTGTAGTAAAAATACATAAGTTAATAATGCTAGTCCTTTCTCCACCACCCTTTTCTGTGAAAGGGTAAAAAAGAGGGTAATAGCCCGAGTCACTAATCCACAGAGAGACCAAAATATCTCAACATCCACATATCTAGTTGTTTGTGACAATTCTTCTTTGAAGGAAGGTCGCTTTTAATGGTTCCTTTTACTCTATTTAGGCCCAAAGAGAAAAGGAAAAAAAAAGGTTCCACTTGTTTCTTTCTCTTCCTTATCACTCTGTTGTTACCCCTCCTTACTGTCAGCTGCACCACCTGGTATTTCCTCTGTATCCTTTGTTGAAGATCCCCTGCTTGTGTTCACTCGTCTCTTCATTCCCTCTGTATCATTTGTCGGAGATCCCCTGCTCTGTGTTCACCAGTCTCTTCATTCCCCTCGTTCACTCTACGGTTGCCTCTTTTTAGCATCAAAGTGACCACTTGATATTTCTATCTCATTGTCCATGAGGTTGGGAAAGTGGCTTCGACGATATTCCAATTTTCAAATAGCTTTCTTAGGGGTTGATTGGTTAAGATGGAAGTAAAAGAATGCAATCAAGCATGGAGTACGATAACTTATTGGGAATTCACATAACACTATCTTTACAGACAATCCACTGTTTCCTTCCTTCAGAACTTGTCAAACAACTTGGAGTGTTCCTCTCTCATTTGCAAGAAGTTAACTGTTCCTTTTGATTTTATGTGATTTTGCTTAGTTGTTCCTTTTGATTTTATGTGATTTTGCTTAGTTGTCCCTTTTGATTTTTTGTGATTTTGCTTCTTTCTTTGATTTCTTGCTGTCATTAGGGCTTGGTTAAAAGTAATCTAGTGATTTTGTTGTGTGTTTGCTTCTTTCTTTGAAGTCTTGCTATTATTTGGGCTTGATAAAAAGTAATCTAATGATGTTATTGTGTATCTGCTTCTTTCTGATTTTTTGCTAGCATTTTGGCTTGATTGAAAACAATCTAATGATGTTTTTCTGTAGGCTTTTCAAAATTTTGCAAGTTTGGAGACTTTAAGAATTGCAGCTGTCCTACTAGGTAAGCCTCATATTGCAAAGCTGGTTCTCATCGTATGCCGCATACGATTGCTGTATTAATCATGTCCTTTGTTCTGCAGGAATTGTGGTAAAATTTTTTGGCTATTGGTACAACCATATCTCTTATAAAAAATATGGCACCTCCTAAGAGGGCTTCTTGATTATTAGTGTAACTCTGCTGTTATTCCAAATGTCTTTGACTGACTAAAGAGGTTTCTTATATGCTTCTGATTCGATGGAGATGCTGCTGTAAGTTGTCTTTATCAATGCAATTTTTGTAAGCTTTACTGAGTTAACATTATGCTTGAGTTTTTGACATGTTCAACCATAGATTTTTAGTGTATCCGTCCAGTTGTATCTAGCCTTTGTTTTTTTCTTTTCCTTCTCAGTGAATCTTAGACCTGTATTCCTTTTGACCATTTGTTAATCTATGTTGCTAGTTACTTTTTTTAGGCAATAGCTGTTTGCTGAGGCCGAGTGTGAATATGCAAAAAGATATTACTGCATGATGCCTAGGGAGGTACTATGGAGGTGCCTGGAGGCTAAGAGCGTGCCGGAAGCCTACATCAGAGTAATCAAGGACATGTACGATGGAGCTAAGTCCGGGGTTAGGACAGTGGGTGGCGACTCAGACCATTTCCCGGTGGTTATGGGGCTCCATCAAGGATCTGCGCTTAGCCCCCTCTTGTTTGCATTTATAAAATCTTTATTACTTACCAAAAGCGGATGTGCCTTGGTGTATGCTATTTGCTGATGACATAGTCCCGATAGACGAGACGAGGGTCGGTGTTAACGAGAGGTTGAAGGTCTGGAGACAGACTCTCGAATCTAAGGTTTCAAACTAAGCACATAATACCTGGAGAGATGGAGTGTAAGTTTAGCTCTGAGTCGAGCGAAGTGGGTGGGAGTGTGATGATTGAATCTCACACCATAGCCAAGAAGGATAGTTTCGGATACCTTGGATCGGTGATCCAGGGGGACGGGGAGATAGACGGGGATGTCACTCACCGTATAGCGGCGGGGTGGTCGAAGTGGAGGCTTGCGTCAGGAGTCTTGTGTGATAAGAAAGTGCCACGAAAACTCAAGGGGAAGTTTTATAGAGCTGTGGTTAGACCTGCCATGCTGTATGGGACGGAGTGTTGGCCGGTGAAGAAATCTCATGTTCAGAGGATGAAGGTCGCAGAGATGAGGATGCTTAGGTGGATGTGCGGGCTCACCAGGTTAGATAAGATCAGGAATGAAGTTATTCGGAAGAAGGTGGGGGTGGCCCCAGTGGATGAGAAGATGCGAGAGGCGAGACTTCGGTGGTTCGGGCATGTGCGGAGGAGGAGCCCCGACGCTCCGGTGAGGAGTTGTGAGCGGCTAGCGATGGTCGGTGTGAGGCGAGGCAGAGGGAGACCTAAGAGATACTGGGGAGAGGTAATTAGACAGGACATGGCCAGGATGCGGATTTCCGAGGACATGACCCTTGATAGGAAAGTCTGGAGGTCTAGTATCGGGGTTGTAGGATAGGGGTTTCTAGATTTTTCATACTCATTTCCCGGGGTGTGAGGCGTGGTAGGGCCGCCCATAGATGATTAGTTTGTGTTCTCTTTTGGTAGTCATTTATGGTAGTTACTGTTTTGATATCATTGCATGCCTGTTTCTTTATGGTACATATGCATCTTATGTTTAGATAATTTTTATGAGGTGTATGCTGGAGTAACTAATGCGGTTTTGTTTTTTGTTTTTGTTTGCCTTTTTTCCATGCGCCGAGGGTCGATTGGAAGCAGCCTCTCTGCCCTCTTGGGTAGAGGTAAGGCCTGTCTACATATTACCCTCCCCAGACCCCACCTGGTGAGAATATACTGGGTTGTTGTTGTTGTTGTTGTATATTACTGCATGATGCATAAATAGTTTAACCTTGTATTGGGCAATTCACTATGCTAATTACAAATACCCCAGGTTTAACTTTCTGAAAAAATTGCTAGTCAGTAAATTTGTGCCTTGTTCCGCCAGCAAGTAATTCAATATGAATCAAATGTACATTCTGTTTTCTTTTTTTCCCTTTTCAGCTTTGTTCAGATCATATAAATACATGAGCGTAACTGTAGTGTAGCATGCGATTTGATTATTCCCCCAATCTTATTGATGCAAACAAACTGATGCCACTCTTTGTCTTGAGGGCCCCTCTGGCTCTTGAAAGCTACTGGAAGAGGAGAATTATTGGACAGAGTAGACTGTCCATCTGCCTAAATTTTTAAACGCACCAAAAAAGGAAGAGCTTTTCAGATTTTGCAAAATATTGAAAGTTCAGTAGCGTTCAATGTTTTGTACGAACTGAAACACTTAGCTTTTCTTGGCGTTTTGTTGAGAAGAGTTCTTTGCAAAAAAATAGAAAAAAATATTTTCATTGTGCAGCAAATGGTCCATCCAAATTATTAAATAGAATAGTCATCAAATCCTAATCTGGTCTTTTGCTTAAAACTTTTGGAAACTTGTTTTGAATTATTTTTCTTCGGAACACTGAGAAGAAGAATTTAAAAACGTTTGTTAAAACTGGAAAAATACCCCCCAAACCTAACCTCATCATATACTCGCTTTAGTGGGATTTTTTCCCTTTCTCATGGCTCTTGAGGTGCTTTTAGTCGGATTGGACGCAGTCCTAATCATTCGTTTGCCACATTTGCACTTGAGATCATTTTTTCATTGATCTCACTCACTCACTGTTGCAACTAAGATTTATTGATTGATTATCGCAACTAAGAGTATACTATTGTTGCACCGCGTATCATGCACAAAAAAAGACCTTTTCTATAAATGCATATGGAACAGATCTATATAAGAAAATCAACAAAAGCTGATTGCCCTGCTACTTCAGGGATCAGCATAGGAAGAACTAAGTACACTTTGAGAAATAACACTATATAGGAGTGTACGTGTAATTGACTTTTTGCTTTAGCCGTGAACATCGGCAAGACAGTTGATCAAAGCCAAGGCGTTGCTCGTCATATGTGCAACTTCCAGAATTCTTCTCCTTACTACTGTCTTAACTTTACCGTTCATCACTTTTCCGGCAAACCCCTCGGTGCAGGTGTCCTCGTCAGTCGAGGCAGCACTGACCCAAGTTTGAATATCATTCATTTTGAGGACAAAATCTCTGCCCCTCAGCTGCTTCATTTCGCCCAAAGACTTTCTCAATTCAACGACTGCGTCACTTAGTTCCTCCACACAGTCATGCATGGCACCAACCTCTCTCGGCGTCATGCCTTGGCCGTGTGCCAACTTCACCATCGTGGCGGATGTAGACTGTGCTGTTTCAAGGCTGACGGTGAGGGATTCATGGGCAAGAAGTTGAGGGGAAACTCCAATAGCAGTTGCACGGCTTGATAATGAACTGAAACAGAGGTTTGGATATGTAGTTGATTTGCATGATGTTCTTATAAACTCTGTATTTGTCTCTCCGGCTGCTGGCCTTGTCGCTGAAACTGGCTCCATGAATGAAGAAGAAGAAGAAGTGAAGGCAACTAAAATAAGAAAAATAGTTTGGAAAAGGCTACGGTTGTTACAAGTTCCTTCCATTTTTCTTTCGCTAAGTTTTTTGTTAATTTCTAGTCTGTCTCTCAATAACTAAAGCTAGTTGAGTTATGGTGAAACTGGGAATGCGAGGTTCTGAATTTATAGGAGAAGCTCCCTAGTGGGGATGAGCTTTTACAGTGCAAATTTAATGTACAGAAAAATAATAAGTTCTACTTTTCTTTAGATAGAGAGGAATAATTTGAACACAGCCTCCCATACATGGGACAGTCAAAGCAATGTCGATGACACATAAAAATATGCACACTTAATTTAGAAAAGGATAATCAATTGTAAATTACTCTATTTTCATTCTTTGGAGAAGAGTTACAAGTGGTTAAATCCGATTACATTTGCTCAAATTAGAATCATTACCAAAGGTAAATACCAGAATGTAGTTACTTGTTGAAAGCTAGGAAAAAAGTTCAATATATTTACACGGACAGCGTAAAGAAATTTTTATACTATTACCTGCTGTAGTATATAATGTGCTTTATTTTCAAATATCTTGTATTCTCCACATATGTTTCTTTAATTATTATGTTAAGACTAGTTCAGACGATCTTTAAGCATTTCCTAAATAACATGTTTTATTATTATTATTATTATTATTACTCCTTCCATTTCATGTGAACTTATTTTATTTTTGGTCCGTGCCAAAAAAAATGACTCACTTCTTTATTTGGAAACAATTTTCAATTATGCAATGATTTATACCACATAAAATATATGTGCTTCATGTGACACTACAAGTTTAAAATTTTTCTCTCTTTTCTTAAATTCTATACACAGTCAAATGGGTTCAGATAAATTGAAACGGAGGGAGTATTATTATTGACATGGTTAAATTGCTGTTGCTCTGCTTTTTTTTTTTTTTTTTTTTTTTTTAAAACATTTGGTCATGTACATATGTCACTATAGCAGGCTTTGAAGATCTTTCCTCGTATCCATGAAGGAAAAAAGCAAAAAAGCAAATTCGTCGTATATCCACTCCTTAATTTGCATGATGTTGTAGGCCTGATCACTGATCAGTAACGTTCAACAGAGCCATCTAAAGACAAATTATATGCAGCCAATGCATACACGTTATAGGATAAACTTTGCCGACTGAATATGTATTTAGAAAACTAAAAGAAAAACAGAAAATTATATTCCAGTTGAATGAAGAGTATCTTAGTGGATTTGATACCGATAACTAAGGGTCTTCATAAGAACCCGAAAAATTGATCCTAACCGAAAACTATATCAAATCGATTAAAAAATTTGATACTTTTTGGTTTAGTTTGATTTTGGTTTTGAATGTTAAAAATCGATCAAACTTGATTTGGTTTTTATTTTAATAAAAAATAATCGAACTAAATCGATTATAGGAATTTCTATTTCAAATTTATTATTACACATATATATATATATGTATATTTTTATACAAAATTTCAAAATTTTATGGCGAACATTAATCGTTCGCACTTTTAGTATATGTTTTTACCTTTATATTCTAGTTTGATTGGTAAAGTGTAAGATCCATTTCATGTTAAAAAACTATATTTTTTTTTAATTGAGTCCTCAAATTATTCATCACAATTTGATTCAAAAATTATTAATATATTTTGATAAATAATAGATTTACAATTAATTTGATAGTATTACTTTGAAAACGTGATCGCCGAAATATGTGTTTGGTAGTGTATATCTTATATTTAAGAAAAAATTAACAAATAACCGAAAAAACCGAAAAACGACGAAATCCGACATAAATCGAATTGAGAAAAAATTGACTTAATTGGTTTAGTATGGATCTAATATTTGAAAAAACAACTTACTTGATTTAATTTCCTTTTAGGAAAATATCGATCCAAACCGAACCATAAATATCATAGCGATAACTCATAACTCATAAATGGGGTTACCTATTGCTTTTACGACACAAATATGTTTTTTGAGTGAGACGAGAAATATCTAAAGGTCGCTTTTCATTCGCTCAAATAAGTTGCGCAAATTAAAATATCTAAACTGCAAGTGGTCGGATCAGGAAATTAATCACGACTCCAACTTGGAACTTCAATGCATGTGCATGGAGTCCCTATTACGAACATTATTGATTACCAATAATGAAAAACAATGGCCCCTAAAGATAACAATGGTACTTTGCACGTCAGATAATTCAGTTATAATCTAAATTTTATAATTCTTGGTACATTTATTTCTCATAATAATAATAAAAATTTGTGACTCTGAAAAGACCATGTTCAAGTGGAAAGGATTGGAGATTTTCTCGTTCAAATTTTTCGCTTACTTTATTTATCTTTCAGATATTTCTTGTGTTGAATATCTATACAGAAATAATGCTATTACAAATGCCGTTGTTGTAGTAAAATGAGAGGCTAGAATTTTGAAATGGGTAATTAACGTTGCACGTGCAAACAAAGTCGTCTCACATAAAAAAAAATGATAAATATAAGTAACATATAGCTAGGGTGATACTCTTTATGTTGTGATATCTTTTGGAAAGAAATCTATAGATTTGGCCTAATTAAAATGGACAATACAACACCATATATTAAGAGTGTTTTTGAGTTTTAGTGGTCATAAATTCTTGGATTACAGGTAACACGCGATGAGTATCTAGATAAATTTCAAGTCTTGAAATGGGCCCTCTAATACTTAATTCGAGGGAGAAATTGTTACCTATGCATACCAAAATTTCACATTAGAAGTTGATCAAAAGAATAGTACATATAAGATATTGAATACTGTTAATGATGTGAAAATATTCCAAGTAGACAAATCCAACATGCTCAATATGGATAACTACTCTATTTTTAAACAAATAAGAAGATGTGACGATTTGAACAAAAGGTTGGGTGAGGCTCTCTAATTTCAAATCATCGTCGTCTAGCAAGTGGGAGAAGTATGTATCAAGTGTTTTGACAAGAATTGCATCTTCTGTATACCACCAAAATCTATGAACTTTATTACAGTTCATCTTTTTAGGCTCTCCTCCTGTGGTTTACTGCTCAAGATACGTTTCAAATTAATTGCCATGAAAATATAAGTATCTTTACTACTATTCATGGATTTTTAATTTTGTTTCAAGAAATTTCAAACATTTTTCGGGTAAAGCACTCATTTAAATGTCAAGAAATAATAATGAATTAGAATTCAAAATTTAGAATTCTTTTTATTTTGCATTATTCATCTTCACATATTTATACGGAAACACATACCAATCCAAATTGGCCGAACCTTTAACCTGAGTAGAGCATAACCTAAAAAATTCCATATAATTTTCTCCAATATTTGTAAGAAAACAAAAAAGAATTGATGGAGTATCTTAATTAACTGAGAACTGCTAATTCTGAAGAATCGCCCAAATTGGAGGAATCGCGGTAACTTGTTGAAAATCATAAAGAAAATGTTCAAGTGTAATGGACAAAAATAAAAAAATAAAAAAATAATGGTATTTGACAATCACGTATGCTCATAGTTTCAACATCAAATTAAGAGCAATTAACTCGACAATTGGATAGCTGCCTATTTAGTGTTGCTCTTCACTAAATTTCTTCTCTCAATTGGTTATACAATGACGTTACGAAAAATTGGCTGCTAAGAGTAAACTTCTTTTGTAGGTGATGCGACAATGCTGCAAGTGGAACGTGGAACAAAGGATAGACAGTCATGAATGCAAGATTACTATGATGGGCCTTTGCCCTTTTGATATCACAATCAACTTATGCAAGAGACCTCAGCAAGTAGAGATGTGAAAGGTTGAGAGGCAAAATAAAAAAATTACGTGACATATCAAGCATTTATACTGTTTTATCATACGTCGCTATATTTTCAGCAAATTTATTATTCATAGTTATATTTTAATTTTATAGCAAAACTATAAAATAAGAGATCAATTATTTTGAAGTAAAATAGGAGAGCGACAAGTTCTTGAAGCTTAGTTGGTTAAAGTGCTTGCTTCGTAAGTGGAGGTCTTGAGTTCGACTTTCAATAAGAGCATTCTTATCAGTTGGGACTATTTCTAATCACGTTAATACGTTTTATTTAATCTTATATATATTTTCTACAAGTCCTTTAGTTCTACTAATTTGAGAGCTTCGGGCGAATCTCACATCTATCGACAAAATACGGGAGATATACTAGGTATATAAGTAAATAAGCCTTAGGCATTTGTTTGCACTTAATGGAGGTCTGAATCTTAATCATTCAGATCTCAGACATTAAGTGCGTTTGTTTTTAAAGTCTGAATCTTAATTATTCAGATCTTAATCATTAAGTGTATTTATTTTTTTTACATAACAACCACTTAATGAGTCTGCATAGGTCTGTACGGTTAAGATCTGTAACAGAGACTTAATTTCATTAAGATGCTATCGCATATTCATTATTAACTGCAGCCACCACCTGCCATTATCAACTACCACCATGCCGCCACCACCACCATACGCAGCCACCACCAGCACTGCCGGCACCACCACCACCACCACCACGACGCTACCATCATCCTCAATCATAGCTGCCACCATTATCGACCATCACCATCCACCATCCCACCACTCTGAGCACCATCATTGTCACTCACATTCAACACTTATCCACCTCAACTACCACAACCAACCACCTCATCACCATTAACAACCATAGTTGGCACCGCCTATCATTATATAACCTACCACCACCTTCTTCAATCACAAACCACCACTCGCCATTCTTAACTATCACTACCTACCACCACCATCATCAATCATAATTGCCACCACTACCAATCACTACTAGCTACTAGCATGAACCACATCATCAATCAAAACTACCATGCACCAACCACCGCCTTTAGTCGGCATTCACCCGTTAGCCATCACTACGAACAACTTTCATCTTTTAAAACTATATATTTTATTGATAGAATATATTTTTTCAAATAAAGATAAATTTTATGCATTCAGATGTTAAAAATCAAAAAGTCTAGATTTTTGGTATTCAGATCTTAATACACATCTTAATATATCCAATTGTGTATTCAGATTCAGATGTCTTAATCTTAATACACATCTTGATATTCAGATATGTATTCAGATTCAGACGTCTTAATCTTAAAAAAAAAACAAATGAGGCCTAAACTCTAGTGACATGTTTAAAATCATGGGGACCTAATCCTAAAATTTAAACGAACAATATCACTAATAAATTGCGCTGTTACATATGCTATTAGAGTCACTCTGTGTGCAACCTTGAAAGATGGTGAGACAAGCGTCTGTGATCAATTGAGTTTAAGTGAATCCCACATCTTTTAACAATAGTGGGACAAACCTCAAAGATCAACTGAGTGTAGGCGAATCCCACATTTTTGAAAAGGTTGTGGGAGAAATAGCGAATCCCACCTCGAGCGTTTTAAAACCGTGAGGACCTAGGCCCAAAAAACGTCTCATTAATGAGCTGAGTTGGTATATTAAATTAATTAAACTTGATAAAAATATTTCGATTGTAACTGGTATAATATATTTCCCTTTTTACTGCCTATTTTCGTTTGTTTTATTTACTCCCATATTGGTTTCTTCAAGCTCTAAATAAAAGCCCGCTATGCTGGTTTCCTGCATCTTCTCTTAAATTGGGTATATCATCCGTGAAATCGAACTCTTATAACATGTATTTCTGTGTGTAAACATATTGCATGCAGTATTTTTTAAATCATGGTAACTTGTTAAACTATGCTAAATTATCAAGTCACTTAATAGATAAATATTCATAAAAAATATAATTAAGAATTGAAAGAAAAATTCATCTATTAGTTGAATCCCACTAAAGTATGTTTTTTTTTTAAATGTGAGAAGAAGAATGAATATATTTAACAGCCCCATACTCTCTTTCGCTCAGTAGGACTGTGCAAACCTAATACTCCTTCCGTTTCAAATTAATCGAGATAGTTTGACTCGGCACGGAGTTTATGAATTTTTTTTTTTTTTTTGAAAATTGTGGTCTTAAAAACTTAAGGGTAAAGCTTTGTGAGGCCGTGACTTTTGAGTGGTTATAAAAGTTTTTCATTAACGATAAAATAAAGAGTTTAAAGTTGAATTATTTTCAAATTTAAAAATATGTCATTTATTTTGAAACAAACTAAACATGAAATTACCTTATTTAATACTTATGAAACAAGGAGTAATTGTTGTTGGCATGTTTTAACTTTTAGTACATCTTTTTCATTTATCGCTCCTTTACTCATGTAAAAGAACTCATCTAAGCAAATGCCTTTGGTATTACAGGAATCAACTAATTAAGCTGGAATTAAGTATACCAATTCTAAAAGAAGAATAGCACTATATACAGTTGACATGTAATTTTAACCGTGGAGAGCGGCAAGGCTGTTGACCAAAGCCAAGGCATTACTTGTCAAATGTGCAACTTTCAAAATCCTTTCCCTAACAACTGTCTTAACTTTCCCGTTCATCACTTTTCCGGCAAACCCCTCAGTGCAGGTGTCCTCATCAGTCAAGGCAGCACTGACCCAAGTTTGAATATCATTCATTTTAAGGTCAAAATCTTTTCCCCTCAGCTGCTTCATTTCCCCCAAAGATTTCCTCAGTTCATCAATTGTGTCACTTAGTTCCTCCACACAGTCCTGCATGGCACCGACCTCTCTTGGGGTCAAGCCTTGGACGTGTGCTAACTTCAGCATCATAGCAGATGTTGATTGGGCAGTTTCGAGACTGACGGTGAGGGATTCATGGGCAAGAAGTTGAGGGGAAACTCCAATAGAAGTTGCACGGCTTGATAATGAGCTGAAACAGAGGTTTGGATAAGTTGTTGACTTGCATGATGTTCTTATAAACTCTATATTTGTATCTCCGGCGGCTGGTCTTGCTGCTGAAACTGACTTCATGAATGAATAAGAAGAAGTGAAGGCAACTAAAATAAGAAAAACGGTGAGAATATGGCTACGGGTATAAGCACCTTCCATCTCTTTTTCTCTAATGATTAAACTTCTGTAGTTTGTTTAATTTGTCTCTCTCAAACTAAAGTTAGTTCGAGTTATGATGAATTTTGGGTTGCAGTAGGTTTCTGAATTTATAGAAGGAGCTTGTGGGTAGGAGGGCTAGGGGGCTGAGCTAGTTCGGTTTAAATGTAATGGCAAAAAGGTTAAATTTCCTCTGCTTATTTTTTTGCCTTAGTTCATGTACGTGCATCTGGCGTGCTGAGAAGGACATTCCTCGCAGGACCTAAACTCTTGTTTGCATGGGGTCACAGGTAGGGTGTGCATTCGAATAGGTTTATAGATAAATCGAATCGATTATTTGTTATCGGTTCATCGATAAATGAAATTGAAAAAATCAAAACCTTATTGAAACGATAACGATAAACATATATACAAATCGATAATCGATAAGTAATTATCGATAAAGGCCAAAATCAAATCGATAAATCGAATGCACACCCCTAATTATTTTATCTACCACATTTAAGGATTGGTCATATTTAAAGCCAAAGGGAATGAAGTTCAAATTAATGGCAAAATAGAATTAGCAGTGATGATGTATTTTTATTTTTTTTTAATACCGTTAGAGTGTTGGTAGCATATATTTGATCCCTTACTTTAGTTTCGTTGCATGTCTGTTGACAAAATTTTTATGTTATAAACAATATTAATTTTATTTTAGCTTCTTTTTGTCCATATTAGTTAGGCGTATTTACAGCGATATACTTTCCATGGAATCCCGCAAATTTTTTTATTGGTGTAATTGATAACCGAATCGATAAGCCCCAAAAATTAATAAATCGAAATCAAAAAAATCGAAACCTTATTGAAACGATAACGATAAGCATATGTACAAATCGATAATCGATAAGTAATTATCAATAAGTATCAAAATCGAATCGACAAATCGAATGCACATCCCCAGCATTGTAAAAGATAACTCAACTCGATCTATAGCTACTTAAAGACAATACACATCAGCATGCATAGGCCTACATATAAGAATAACTGTCAACTACTAAAGGTGGGTGCGGATAACCATCTACTCCCTCCCTTTCAATTTATATAACACATTATTTTATTAATCCGTTTCAAAAATATACAATAACAACAACAATCCAGTATAATTCTACAAGTGAGGTCTGGAGAGAGTAATATATACGCAGGTTTTACCCCTACCCGATGGAGAGAGAGGTTATTTCCAAGAGACCCTCGGCTCAAGATATCAACAAGAGACGATAAGTTAGTACTATCAATAGACTCTTACTAAAAATAACATAAAATAATAACATAACACAAAATATATAATAAAGTAGCAGCAATATAAGAAATACGAAATAGATGAAGAAATACTAATAACCAACAAATAACTCCCTGTATCGGTAGCTGATCAGTCACCTCCTACGATTACCTCATAACTAGCTAATCTCACTCTAGTGCGCTGTGAAAATATCCACAACTTCCCCCTAACCTACAACTTTAATGCTCGACTTCCACAATCCCCTAGCAAGGGCCATGTCCTCAATAATCCTAAGACACGCTAAGTCCTGCCTTATCACCTCTCCTCAATTCTCTCTCTACCTCTCCTCATGCCCACCACAGCCAGTCGCTCACACCTTCTCACCGGTGCATCAGTGCTCCTCCTCCGAATGTGCCCGAACCATCTAAGTCTTGCTTCCCACATCTTGTCCTCTATAGGGGCTACACCCACCTTCTCTCTAATATCTTCATTCCTAATCTTATCATCCTTGTATGCACGCACATCCACATCAACATCCTCATCTCTACCACTTTCATCTCTGCTACTTTCAAAAAAAAATATTTTTATATTTAATTAACTTTAAACTTTTCATTTACCTATATTATCCTCGATAAAAAGCTTTTGTAGTAACATATATACTATGACCCCATAAAACTTTTATTTCTATGTTTTAAAGATAACATATTATAAAAATATTTTTTTTCTTAAATTTTATGATGAGTTAAACTGTGTCATATAAATTAAAATGAATTGAGTAATAAAAAAGTAAACGAAAAAATGGAATCAAGAGTTTGGTTGGCTTCGCTAAGGTCTTTGTCTTATTGGCAAATATGCATGAGTTTAGTCGAATGCAGAATATCTTCTTTGATTAGATAGTCAAAATGAGGACTAAAATTTGATAAAGGTTTCCTGTTGCTGGGAAAAGATCTGGATTTTGGGTGTCGTTCCTGTTATTTTACCTCCTGTAGCAAATATATACACCTATTTATTATAAAACAAATTATTTTAAAATATTATTTTTTAAAGCTATCTTTTATATTTTATAGCAAAATAAATATTTATTGTATACACTATTATTGAGGCATAAAATATGCTAATTATGTTTTTCTCTTTCTAAATCAGAATATGTGTTAATCGTCCCATTTAAAATCCAGCTTTTGATAAAAAAAATCATTTAAAATACCTTCCAACAGTTTCAGTAGGGGTTCTATACCATTTATAATAAAAAAGATAAAACTATAATCGGCCCGTCGGGCAAACCATAGTTCGTAACGGTTGTGAGCACGAGATTTTTGCCTTACCTGAGAAATACTCCCAGAAAATTCAAAAAATAAAAATAGTTTCGTGTTGGGTATGATTTTTATGATTTTTGTGTTATTCTATCTTTTGTGTGCACGTTTATTTATTTAAATTAAAAAATACAAAAAATATATGCTAAGTTTTGCATTTTTAGTGTTTGATATCGAAGTCATGTGATTTACATTTTTAGGTGATATATAATTGTGTGGGATAATTGTATGCATATATATATATATATATATATATATATACATGTACATATATATATGTGTAGCAATGAGATCGAATTGGGCCATAGTTCAGTCCAGGAAAACCAGGCCCAAACGAATCCCATACCAGTCCAGTTTCAGCCTATGTAACGCTTGATCTGGACCGTTGGATTTTATTATCCAACGGCCCAGATTAATCCGTTAATTCCAAAATTCGTTCAGCCTAGGATTTAACCAAACGGCACCGTTTGGTTTAAATGAGAGAATCCTGATCGTTGATCAAGTTTGATCCAACGATCAGGATTTAACTACTCAAAACATATATAAACTCCTTTCCTTACCCCGCCCCCCAAGCCAGACCCCCCCTCTCCCTTCATCTCCCTCAGAGCTCTCAAACACCCAGCGTAACGCCACCGTACTCCGCCTGCCGGAAATCGCCTCACGGCGGTTCCGGTAGGCCAATCGCCACCAAACCAATGCCAAACCCTTCCCCTCACCTCCCCCATCACGATCCCAGCTTCCATTAACCTCGAATCATGCCGGAGCTCCTCGAATCTTCATTTGAAGATTCGAGTCAAACTCGAACCTATGCCAAATTACCCCAAATTCACACCACAGTCTCCCCACACCTCCCCCACACTCCCATTGGCATTGGTTTGCTTCGAATCTAACCAAAAATGCAAAAGCCCCAAATCCGAGCCCAAGAACCCTAATTTTTGAAGAAATTCAATTCAAGCCGGGTTAGCCACAATTGAAGTCCAAGGGACTTTAGTCCAGGTGTTCTCGATCGAGAACATCTTGATTAAAGCCCGTTTGGCTTCAATAAGTCCGAGTTTTAGTTCGAAGTTTGGTCGGCAGGTCTTCTTTTGAGGTATTCACTCCTTCTTTGGTCGTTTTAAGTCGATTTGTGTGAATATGTGTGTTTGTTTCATTCATTATTTCAGTTTCTCATGTTTTAATTTCCCATACCCGTTTGGTCTGTTTCTTCTCATTTGAGGCCCTTTATTTGGCCAATTCTTCTGTTTTAGTAGTTAAAACGAATCATGAGTCCAATGTGATTAAAGTCGTCAATGAATTAGTTCGTAACATCGATCCCTTGAATCTGCCTGATGCAATTCACTAGAGTAGGGGTTGGCTACTGTTACATTCAGATAAAAGGGGGGTAATTGGTTGTAGTTAATTGTTTAATCACATGTCCATACTAGGCTAGTGGAACTGAGCATAGCAGGGTATCCCACTGATGCCCTGCCCCCAGTCTTATTGTTTAATGCTGGAGTCCATACTGGACAGTAGGTAGTGGGGAATGCAGGGCATTTGATGGGTCTGGCAGAGTTGGGAGTGGGCAGGGTGATAGTAACCTTAGGGGCAGGTGTTCTGGAGGGACTATTGGCTATAAATAGGGCATATTCATACATGTATAGGGGGGAGATAGAGACATTGATAGGCATACACAGACACACATTATAGAGACAGACTTGAGAGCATCCTGGAAGCAGAAACAGTAGCATATTCATACATTGAGAGATACATACTGATTTTGAGAGCATCTGGTAGGGCAAAACAGCACCTGGAGAGCAAAATCATAGTCATAGCTAGGGAGAAAACAGATACAAAGGTACAAAAGAAGCTACTGTTTCATTGGTCTGGACTGTTTCGTGGTTTTGATCCAGTGTCTGAGATTTGGTCGCTGGTTGGGTGTTGTTCTTGTGTTATTGGTAGTGCTGGGCTTTTGTTCTTAGTTGCTGTTGGTCAGTGGTTTGTTGCCTTGGTCGATTGATATTGCTGGCTTGGTTTGGTTGCTGGTTGGTCTGTTGGTTTGCTGCCTGGCAGTGTTGTTGTTACTGCTTGGTTCAAAGATAGCTATTAGTCCTTATTGTTGTTGCTGTGGTGCCCAACCAAGGCTGTTGGTCAGTAGTTTGTTGCACTTGGTTTATTGTGTGGCTGGTTGGTCTATTTGGTTGCTGTTGGTTGTTGGTGTTGTTTCATTAGTTTGTCACTGGTTTTGGTCTAAGTGAGGTTGGTCCAGTATTGTTTCTCCTTGGTTGTTTGATACTGCTGGGTTGATTTGGTACTGTTGGTTCCTTATTTTGTTGGCTGTTGGTCTTTCTGGTTGCTGGGCTATTGGTTATTGGTTTACTGTTGCTGTTACTGTTCCCGCTACTGTTGTTGCGTTGCCATCGCTCACTCTTCCTTGTTCTTCCGCATTCCAGGTACACACCTCTGTTATTGTAGTTCCTTGGTACGAAAAGAATGAAGTTTGAAGCTTGTGCATAAAGTCTATTGAAACATGTAGTCGATTATAGTTCTTATGTTTAATTACATTCTGTTATTCTTCAATTAAATTCGTATTGCTAGTTTTGTTACGGAAAATGTAGCTAGACCAAAGATACACTATCGTTAGATATGCACGTAAACCCGAATTAGTCTGTTGTATCTTTGTTCAATCTTCTCTACTCATGTGTATAATCTCCAAACCTGTTAAATGATAGACCTTATGTTAAAAGCAAGATTAGCTAAGGAGTTGTTACTTAACGGAATGACGTAGTTAGATTAAAAAGAGTCGGGGGTGCATTTCATGTGACCCGACCCTAATTTCGGGCAAGAGTAAACAAAGCATGTTAAGAACCACAGGCGCATTTCATGTGATGTGGTTCGTAGCAAGTTTCAAGTAATTTGGAATCAACTCTTAAGTAAGATACAGTGAGATGTAGTTCGCTTTAGATTTGAATCAAAGGTACGCCTCGCCCAATAGTTACATTAGTCACATAGCCGTCATAAATGTACATATAAATACTTAGGTTTCGAGATTCGTCGTTTCTTAACGAACATCACGCCTTTCTCAACGAATGTAAATAAGTAGTCAATCCAGGCGCATATTTTAGTTTTACCTTTTTAAATACGGGCGTGCATTTCATGTGACCCAAATCCAAACCCCGAAATGTTGAATAAGAATATGTTGAGGATCCGGGTGCATTTCATGTGACGTGATTCGAAAGCATATTTTTAAGCAACTTTCTCTTTCGTAAATCATAACCAATAATAAAAGCGGTAAAGGGATATTAACTTGCACTAAGTACATAATTGTAAAAAAGCAGATAGATAAGCCAAACACGACAGTTGAGCGACCGTGCTAGAACCACGGAATTCGGGAATGCCTAATACCTTCTCCCGGGTTAACAGAATTCTTTATCCGGATTTCTAGTTCGCAGACTGTTAAACAGAGTCATTCTTTTCCTCGATTCGGGATTCAACCGGTGACTTGGGACACCATAAATCTCCCAAGTGGCGACTATGAATTAATTAAATAAATCCCATTTCGATTGTCCTTTAATTGGAAAAACTCTTTGCGTCCTTGCGGGTGCGTAAAAAAGAGGTGTGACAACGGTCCCTCGAGCAATACAAGAGTCTTAAACACCTCATAACACGAAAATCTCAATGGAAAGAACAAAAACCAAATTAGTGATTAAGTTCTGAATATTTCATAAACCCAGCTTAAATGAAAGTTATTTAAAAATATTTATTCAACGTTTTAGATAGAGGCTCAGTGTAAAGATGTGTGAAAGCAGTCCAAAATTTAACATATTCGATAGAAACTTATTTAAAGAGGAGTAAAAATAAATAAGTTTATAACCAGAGGCAAAGCATCACTCATATGCATGTATATATATATTGCCCCTCAAGTAAGCCTCTCAATCACTCATGACTCAACCCTTATTAATCAATGCCCATAATCAGTACTCACACCCAATAGGTTCTATATAGTAACCGCTGCGACGTGCAGCCAGATCCATATATCTTGTTGATAGCGCTCAATAGGGGTGTGCAGACTCTGGAGGGGCTCCTACAACCTAAGCGCTATATCGCTGTGACGTGCAGCCCGACCCATAGATATATAAACCTCACAACTAAGCCCTCGGCCTATCTCAGTCATTAACCTCACCATTAGACTCTCAGTCTATCTCAGTCATCAATCTCATAATCAGACTCCGGGTCTAACTCATTCATCATCTCAGGATCACTCGGACCATCAATAAAACAAGGAACTCAGCCTAAAAAAGTTTCCACGATTTTAAAAATATAGTGATAAAACTAGATTTGAGTAATCAACGGGTAAAACATGACTGAGGATATGCTTTCAAACAAATAGAGTGAGGAAACATAGTAAAGAGATGCCCCTAAGGGTCTCAACAAGTCGGCACAAGGCCCCAAACATGGCATACATCCCAAAATATAATAACATCAAATAATTAATTATCAAATCTGCATTAAAATAATTATTTGGGATGGACTAGGTCATAATCCCTAGTGGTGCTCTACCCCACGCTCGCCATCTAGCGTGTAAGTCACCTCAAAGTAACACAACAATGTGTAATCCGGGGTTTCAAACCCTCAGGACAGCATTTACAATCATTACTTACCTCGAACCAGCTAAGCCTATAGCATGTGATGCCTTTGCCCCTCAAATCGGCATCCACGCACATCGAATCTATCCAAAATAAAAACAAATACATCACAATATGCTAATGGAACAAAGCCCAAGCAAAAATAATCGGAAAACACCAAAAATCTCGAAATTAGCAAAATTCGAGCCTTGGACCCACTTCTCAAAACTCGGAAATTTTCATATCATAAGATTCCTTATCTCCCCACGAGTTCATACATATCAAAACTTCTCAAATCCAACCCCAAATGGTCTTTCAAAGTCCAAATTAAAAGTCTAATTTCTCAAGCCTTAGTTCTTAAATTTTGGCTTAGCTTTCATGATTTTCTAGGTGGGATTCACATAATAATTGAGTATTGAGTTAAAACAATATTACCTCCAGGTGATTCCCCTTGAATCTCTCTTCAATTAGCTCTCCCAAGCTCCAAAATCGCTCAACAATGGAGGTTTTCACCTCAAAATCGCGGAATAGCCTTTTTAAAACATTCGGCCGAGCACCTAAAAATCCTTCTTCGCGAACGCAGTCAAAGCCTCGTATTGGCGAAACACAAAATTTCCATTGACCAAAATTCTCCTACGCGAATACGACAACCATCTGACGAAAGTGTAGCCTTACCCAGGCAAACCTCCCCGAACGCGTTCAGATCATCGTGAATGCTAGGACTTAAATCCTCTGAAGCTCAGCCTTACCATACCTTCTACGAGAATGCGAATCTAACCTGCGAACACGATGCACATGAGACCTCCACCTTTGCGTTTCAGTTCCCATACTCGCCAACGCGTAGAACAAAATTATCATCACACAAAAACACCCTTCACGAATGTGATCCCTAACCACGAATGCGAAGAACAATTGTCTGCAACACTTCAACTAGTTTTCTGCAATTTCAAACAACATGAAAGGGTCCGATTGACCACCCGAAACTCACCCGAGGCCCTCTGGACCTCAACCAAATATGCCAACATATCCCATAAAGTCATTAAAACTTGTTCCAACCTTCAGAACACTCAAAACAACATTAAAATATCAAATTTGCATCGGATTCAAGCCTAAGAATCCAAAAATCTTCCGAAATACACTTTTAATAAAAAATCCAATCAAACAACGTCCGAATACGAGTCAATCGTCTCATTTAAAATCTAGGTTTTGGTAAAATCATTTAAAATACCTTCTAAAAGTTTCAGTAGGGTTCAATACCATTTATAATAAAAGAGATGAAACCATAATCGACCCCTCGGGCAAAACATAGTTCATAAATAGCCCCTCGGGAAAAATAGGAGTCATAAACACCTCAAAACAAGAAAATCACAGTGGAAATAACAAAAGACAAATCAGTGATTAAGTTCTGAACATCTCATAAACCCTAGCTTAAATGAATGTAATTTAAACATTTTCGACAGAGGCTCAGTGTAAAGATGTGTGAAAGCAGTCAATAATTCAACATATTCGTTAGAAACTCACTTAATGAGGAGTGAAAATCAATAAGTTCATAACTAGGCCCCTCAGGCAAAGCATCACTGATATATATATATATATATATATATATATATATATATATATATATATATATATATATATATATATATATATATATATATATATATATATATATATATATATATATATATATATATATATATATATATATATATATATATATATATATATATATATATATATATATATATATATATATATATATATAGGGCAAGCATCCTGACCAATAGATATGTAATCCCTTCTACTAGGCCCTCGGCCTCTCTCAGTCATTAACCTCACCATCAGACTCTCAATCTATCTCAGTCATCAATCTCATAATCAGACCCTTTGTCTATCTTAGTCATCATCTCACGATCACCCGGACCATCAGTAAAACAAGGAACTCAGCCCAAAATAGTTTCCATATTTTTAAGAATATAATGATAAAGCCAGATTTAAGTAATCAACGGGCAAAACATGACTGAGGATATGCTTTCAAACAAATAGAGTGAGGAAAGATAGTAATGAAATGCCCCTAAGGGTCTCAACAAGTCGGCACAAAGCCCCAAACATGGTATACAACCCAAAATATAATAACATCAAACAATTAACTATCAAATGCGCATTAATATAATCGTTTAGGAAGGACTAGGTCACAATCCTCACTGGTGCTCTATCCCATGCTCGTCATCTAGTATGTAAGTCACCTCAAAGTAACACAGCGATATATAATCCGGGGTTTCAAACCCCCAGGACAACATTTACAATAATTATTTACCGCGAACCGGCTAAATCTATAGCTCAGGATGCCTTTGCCCCTCAAATCAGCCTCAACGCGCATTGAATCTATCCAAAATCAGAACAAATACGTAATAATATACTAAGGGAACAAAGCTCAAGCGAATATAATCGGAAAATACCAAAAATCTCGAAATTAGCACCACTCGAGCCTCAGGCTCACTTCTTGAAACTCAAAAATTTTTACATCATAAAATTTCTTATCTCCTCACGAGTTCATACATATCAAAAGTTCTCAAATCCGACCCCAAATGGTCCTTCAAATTCTAAATTAAATGTTCAATTTCTCAAGCCCTAATTCTTAAATTTTTGGCTTAATTTTATGATTTTCTAGGTGGGATTCACATAATAATCGAGTATTGAGTTAAAAAATATTACCTACAGGTGATTTCCCTTGAATCCCTCGTCAATTAGCTCTCCCAGGCTCCAAAATCGCTCAATAATGGAGGTTCTTTACCTAAAAATCACGGCATAGCCTTTTTAAAATATTCTGCCCAGCACTTAAAAATCCTTCTTCTTGAACGCGGTAAAAGCCTCGCGTTTGCAAAGCACAAATATTCCATTGACCAAAATTCTCCTACGCGAACTCGACAACCATCTCGCGAATGGGTAGATTTACCCAAGCAACTCTCCGCGAACGCGTTCAGACCATTGCGAACGCGATGACTTAAATCATCTGTAGCTCAGCCTCACCATACCTTCTATTCGAACATGAACCAAACATGTGAAACGCGATGCACATGAGTCCTCTAGCTTCGTGTTCGCATCCCCATACTCGCGAATGCGTAGAAAAAAATTATCATCACACAAAAACACCCTTCGCGAACACGATCCCTGACTGCGAACTCAAATAATAATTGTCTGCTACACTTCAGCTAGTTTTCTGCAATTTCAAACAATATGAAATGGTCCGATTAACCACTTAAAACTCACTCGAGGCCCTCGGGACCTCAATCAAACATGAAAACATATCCCATAACGTCATTCAAACTTGTTCAAATGTTCGTAACACTCAAAACAACATCAAAATTTCAAATTTGCATCACATTCAAGCCTAAGAATCCCAAAATTTAATAAATACGCTTTTAATAAAAAAAAATCCAATCAAACCACGTTAGAATGACGTGAAATTTTTCACCCACATCCCAAATGACACAACGAAGCTACTAAAACTTCCGTAGCTTCATTCTGATCTCTATATCAAAATCTTACCTATCGACCGGAAAACGCCGAAATCTCAATTTTGCCAATTCAAGCCTAAACCTTTCACGGACATCCGAAATGCATTCCGATCATCGTCCTAAGTCCCAAATGACCTAACAGAGCTAAATAAATCATAAAAATTCCAATTCGAAATCATATACAAGCAAGTCAACTCTTGGTCAACCCTTCAAATTTCAAGCTTCAAATTGAGAACCGTTCTTCTAAATTCATTCTGATTACCCTAAAACCAAACATAACAATTTATATAAGTCATAATACATCACGCGGGGAAATCATGCCCAAGAAATGACGAACAAAGTGTAAAAGCTCAAAACGACTGGTTGGGTTGTTACAATACATGACGCAAATACATGTGAATACATGTGCGTACAACTGGACTGCCCTGATTTAGGCTCTTTTCGCTGCTGTATTCATGATTACGATAGCGCAAAAATAACGAATAAACTATTGTAGCAACTGAATAGTAGCTATAAGAAGTAATTATGTATATGGCAACTATAAGAAGTTAATAACCACTAAACAATAGTAATTTCTGAAAATTCTTCCATTTTTAATTATAATATATCATATTCTCTTGTTGAATGGCAATGCCGTTATGAATAGTTTAGGCTTATAAATAGTCTTGTATGTGATGGGTAAATATACATCATAAAAGTTAAAGAAGAAAATAGTTCTTCCTTCCCTTTGTCTCTTCTTAAATATATTTTAATGAATTACTTTTATTTTATAACACGTTATAAGCATGAAGCTCTATATATATATATATATATATATATATATATATATATATATATATATATATATATATATATATATATATATATATATATATATATATATATTAAACAATATGTTGTTTCTAATTTATGGCAAAATAAAATGAAATAGTAGATTATTTACATGATATAGCTCTATTTTCGTCTCTTTTCCCTTACTCATTTTGTTTTATTAATTATTTATTAATATAATTATTTTTCTAAGTTATTTATCTTTTATGATAGTTTTCACTATGTCAAATTTATCAAAATTTGAACTTGTGGCACTTACATTACTGGGAAGAACTATTTATCATGGGTTCTCTAGAACATACTATATTTAATCTAAGTCCGGATAAATATAACATACTAGCTTCGCAAATAAAACACAAAATGACATGGAAACACATTATCGAAATACCTCGATGTAGTGAGTGTTTTGTGTGAAAATTTGAAGACGACGGAGTTAAATCATAATAATACAATGCTCCAATACGATGTGGGCCCTATGTTCATAACGTTTTGTGTGACGGGAGGGCCCACAATTTTTTTTATAAAGAACACGAGCAGGGGGGTGAGGGGAGCTAAATCTTTTAAAAAAATGGGAGAAGGGTTTATGGTCGGAGAAGAAGACGTACGGTGTTATTTAATTAGTGGTATAGCATTTTTATTTCATACACTATGTATAACGTATGAAATGAAGGCGCTATATAAGGAGTCAAATCGTCGGTCGGGTATAGCGTCTAAAAACAAGACGCAATACCTTAATGGATAAAGTTACCGTTAACATATAGCATCTTAATTTTAGACGCTATATATAGATATAGATTATTTTTTTTACACTTATTAATGTATTTTGAGTCAAAAAATATAATAATTAAGTTCCGGACTCGTATTTAGTTGGGTGTAAATGATTTTGGAATTTAAGCAGCCATTCACCAGTCGGCCGCTTGAAGTATTTTATCCTCCAACATTTACATTATCCAACTTTATGTGACATATAATGTCATATTTTTTATGTTTTAGCAATATTACTCGTCATAGACAACCATGTGACTCTTGAATGTTCTATTTTTTTTTGGTTTCTCATATTGTATTCGGTATCTGCATTGAAGCCCGACTATATACAGATTCGCACCGCATAGGGCTTCATTCGGGGAATCGCTCCCTACCAAGAATTTTTCCATACCCAGGGCTCGAACTCGAGACCTTTGGTTAATGGAGAATTAATCCTATCCACGGCACCACATCCTTTCGTGATTAAATGTCCTATCTTCTAGTGTTCATGCATTATCATTCTAGGAAGAGGACTTGAGATATTTGTAGGTCAATTTTTCTTTTTGAAAATGTCTGCAATGATAATAGGATGTAATTCTTATGCTAAACTGGGAATCGAAATTCAAAATCGAGATCATTGATGTAACGTTTGAGGGTTATTTAACAAATATATATTAAAGCTTGAATGAAGAAGCTCCCATGGAGTGTTTATCTAGAACATTCAGAGATAAACAGAAAGAGAGAAGAGAATGAACAGTTCCGATACTATCAATGAATACAATTACAAGTCTCTATCTATCTATACTAAGTACACGTGTATATATTCTTATACACATTTGAGTACACGTGTAAGTGGCTAATCTATACATAAAATAATAATTATATATTCAATACCCCTCCTCAAGTTGGAAGTGAGGTCTTCACAGCCAACTTGCTAAGAACAGCTGAGTGTTTTATCCCTGTGAGAGCTTTTGTGAGAAGATGAGCCAACTGATGGTGAGTAGGTACATGATGTAGAGAAATTAGGTCTTCTTGCAATTTGTTTCTAAAAAAGTGGCAATCAACTTCGATATGCTTCATCCTTTCATGAAATACTGGATTATGAGCAATATATATGGCTGATTGACTATCACACAAAATACCTGTATAAGACATGACTGGATAACAGTGAGTTCAGCAAATAATCTGTTCGGCCAAACTAATTTACCAACTACCTTTCTTAGGGATCTGTATTGAGCTTCAACTGAAGACAGAGATACAGTTTCTTGCTTCTTAGACTTCCAGCTAATTGGACTGTCTCCCACCAATACTATATAACCAGTAACAGATCTCCTTGTATCTGGGCATGCTGCCCAATCCGAGTCACAAAATGCCTTGATTGTGCAATCAGGATTATTTGAGAAGAACACACCTAGAGTAGGTTCTTTCTTTAGGTATCTAAGAAGATGAAATGCAGTTGTTAAGTGAGTATCTCTTGGTGCTTGCATAAATTGGCTGAGGAGTTGCACACTATATGCTATATCCAGCCTGGTGTTTGTAAGAAAATTAAGTTTTCCCACTAATTTTCTGTAATATTGAGGATCCGGTAATAGGTTTCTTTCTTGTGCTTTTAGCTTTATGGTAGGATCAAGGGGTGAAGTTACACTACTATAATCATACACTTGATATTCTTTCAACAAGTCTAATGCAAACTTTCTTTAAGAAATAAGAATCCCATCTGATTTGTACAAAATTTCCATTCCTAAGAAGTAATGAAGTTTACTTAAGTCCTTAATTTTGAACTGTTGATCTAGAAAGGCCTTCAAGTATGTAATTTCTACAGTATCAGTCCCAGTTATTATGATATCATCAACATACACACCCACAAATATAATAGATGTAGAAGTCCTTTTACAGAACAACGAATAGTCATTTTCAGAATGTTAGTATCGTTGTCTACTAGCCTGCTTAATTCTATAAAGGGATTTATTCAATCTACACACAAGCTTTCTTGAACCCTGCTAATTTACTACCAGCCCAGGTGGAGGTTCTATATATACTTCCTCATTCAAGTCTCCATGAAGGAATGCATTGTTTACATCTAATTGGAATATATCCCATCCCTTCTTGACAACTACTGTAATTAAAACTCTAACACTAGTTATCTTTACTACAGGTGAGAATGTTTCTATATAATCAATCCCAGCCTGTTGGGTGTAACCTTTCACCACTTACCTAGTTTTAAATCTTTCTACACTCCCACCAGTTTTATGTTTGATTTTATATACCCATTTACAACCTATTGCTTGTTTGCCAACTGGCAGTGGAACTAAATCCCAAGTATGATTAGCATGAAGTGCCTCAAATTCTAGTGTCATTGCTGCCTGCCAAGCAGGATTGAGGGCTGCCTCCTCATATGAAGAAGGCTCACAATCATGACATACATTTTGTATGAAGAGCTGACTTTCAAAAGATAGGGAAGTTGGAGCAATGTGATGATGATTGGAAAATAAGGCTTTTAGTGAAGATGAAGAACTAGAAAGCTGAACAGAGTGATTGTTATTGGGTAATTGATAAACATAGTCTTGTAGATAAATGGGAACTTGGTGATTTCTGCTGGATTTCTAGATATATGGTATTTCTGTATTAGTGTGTGTATCATTAGAAGGTGAAAGTTGTAGATTGGTTTCATTAATAGAAGGGGTTTCAGTGATACCAAGTTCAGTGGTATTAGGAGATGGTGCATCATAAATATTATGTTCTGATTCTGGAGATGTGATATCAACAAATCTTTGTCCTGAATTCATAGGTACAGTTTGACCACAATCTTCAATATAATTAGGAAAAGAGACTCTTCTAAGGACATCAGGGAAAGAAACATTTTCAGAATTTAAGGAAAAAGGAAAAATATTCTCATGAAAATTTACATCTCTGGAGATGTTAATTCTCTTGGTAACTAGGCTTAGTACTTTGTATCCTTTTGTTCCAAAGGGATAACCTACAAAAATGTGAGGAGTGGTTCTTGGTTCAAGTTTGTCTCTATATATTTTAGGTAAAGTGGGGTATAAGCAACCAAAACTTTTCAAATGAGAGTAAACATGTTTCTTCTTGTATAATAGTTCAAAAGGGCATTTGTTATTGAGGTAGGTAGTAGGAAGCATGTTTATCAAATAAGTTGCTGTCAGGATACATTCTCCCCAATATTTTGTTGGGAGTTTGGATTGAAACATGAGAGCCCCGACAGTCTCTAGTAGGTATTTGTGCTTTCTTTCCACTACACCATTTTGTTGTGGTATGTATGGGCATGTTTTCTGGTGTATAATTCCTTTAGACTAATAAAATGAAAGGGCTTCATGGCTTGTGAATTCAAGGCTATTATCAGATCTGATAGCCTTTATAGAAGTGTTGAATTGATTTTCAATCATGGTTACAAAGATTTTTAATGCTTGAAGAGCATTGCTTTTACAGCTTAACAGGTGTGTCCAAATGGATCTACTGAAATTATCCACTAATGTAAGAAAATACTTGTAGTAATTATGAGTTGTGACATGGTAAGGACCCCATATATCCATGTGGACTAATTCAAAGAGGCTTGAAGAGTGCTGGTTCTTTGAGGAAAAGGTAGTCTATTTTGTCTTGCCATGGGGCATATAAGACATATAAAAGGTTATTTGGGTGAAAATTTAATTGGAATGGAGGATATCCTCTTCATTTTAATAAAAGGAACATGTCCAAGCCTATTATGCCATAGAGAATTTACATCACACTTATCAGAACTAGAAGAAGACTCATTCTTATTGATTGGGATGGAAGTATTTACATCTTGAGAAGAATGACATGAATGAGAAACATGATCTACAGACTTGTGTGTACTAGGAAACAGAGAAACAAGAACACATTTACAATAAGAAGATGAAGCAGTAGAAGGTAATGTATTTCTTTTACCCTTCAAACACCTGGAACAAAGGTAATATAGACCTTCTTTGCTACTACCAATCACCTGAGGCCTATTCACTGAAGGGGCCTGCATTAGACAAAGATTATTACTAAAGAGTACGATACATCTAAGGTGTATTGTAAGAGAATGAACAGAGATCAAGTTATATTTGAAAGATGGAACATAAAGGACCCTATGTAGAACAATTTTTGAAGAAAGTATCACATCTCCAAATTCAAGAACCTTTACTTTATATCCATTTGGTAGGCTCACTAATAAAGGATAGGGTAATTTAGTGATATTACTTAGTGCATGTTTGTTAAAGGTCATATGATTGGATGCTCCTGAATCTATAATCCAAAGGTCAGCCTTTGATTCAAAACATTTGCATGAAGGTTTGTCAAAATCATTGGAGGAAGTATAGACCACAATACCTGCAAAATTGACATTGCCACTTGTGGCATCCAAATTGCTAGAGGAACTTCTTACATGTCCTATTTGGAACTGCTGCAACAGACTCATTATCTATCCATACTGCTCATTTGTTAGGTTGAGATTCTGATTACCATCTTGAAGCTCTTATTCATTCACATTCTCATGAACCATGTCAGCTGGGGTCCCATGCACATTAGCTACAGCTCCTTTCCCTTTATTGAACATATAGCTGTGACTATTTCCCTAATTATATGACTGTAGATTGGTGTTGTTGCAATTGGAATTCTGATTGTTATAAGAGTTCCCCTGGGGATATCCATGTAACTTATAACATTTTTCCTTTATATGTCCTGGCTTTTTGCAATAGTCACAAAATGGTCGACCTCTATTGTTGCTATTAGGTGCATAATGTGTTTTGAAATTCCTGGTTCCAAAAGGTTGTGGATTCTGTGAGCTTGTGTTTACATGTAATGAAGTGGAATCTAGACTTAACTTATTTGTGGGTTTGAATTCTCTCTATTTATCCTCTTGAATCAATAGTGAGAAAGCCTGTGCCATAGAGGGTAGTGGCTTCATCATGAGAATACTCCATCGCACTATTGTATAGACCTCCTTTAATCCCATTAAAAACTGGATAAGACGTCGATCTTGATCTGCTTTGTGCATAGTTTCTTTTTCTCCACAAGTACAATTGCAAGTGCACTGAGATTTGGCACTCAAAGTATTTAATTCTTCCCACAATTTCTTCATTTTTGTATAATATGTAGTAATATTTAAGGAACCTTGCATTAAATCATTTATCTCTTTCTGAATCTGGTACAGTTTTGCCCCATTTGTCTGATCAAATCGATCCTCTAATTCTCTCCACAATTCCACTGAATCATTCACACATTCTACACTATCAGATATTTCCTTAGCAAGAGAATTAAGAATCCACAAGGTTACCATATTATCACATCTCTCCCATAACCGAAATTGAGGTGAATCAGAACTAGGTTTTCTAAGTTCTCCGGTGATGAACCCTAATTTATTCTTAACTGATAGGGCTCGCAAAGCACTTCTTCTCCAGGAATGATATCCAGTTCCATCGAATGGAACTGGCACCAAAATCATCCCGGGACTATCCGAAGGATGAATGTAGAGAGGATTACCTGTATCGACAACCAATTGTTCATTTCTGCTTGAATCAGAAGTTGTGTCTCTGAATTGATCGACAACCATATTCAAAACTTCTATCAATTGAAACTAATGAAGCTTGAGTAGATTTGAGATTGCCAAACCCTAGAAATTTGACGAAATGAGACAGACGAAATTCCGATCAATGTTAGAGAAATGTCGCTAGAATCTGAATTAACATCCTCACTCTAATACCATAACAAATACTCCCTCCGTTTCAATTTATGTGAACCTATTTCCTTTTTAGTCCGTGCCAAAAAGAGTGACCTCTTTTCTTATTTGGAAACAATTTACTTTTATGTAATAATTTATAGCCACACAAAATAAAGGTGCCTCATTTTACACCACAAGATCAAAAGTCTTCTCTCTTTTCTTAAACTTCGTGCCCAGTTAAATGGGTTCACATAAATTGAAACGGAGGTAGTATGTATTAAAGCTTGAATGAAGAAGCTCCCATGATGTTTTTATCTAGAACATTCAGAGATAAACAGAAAGAGAGAAGAGAATGAACAGTTCCGATAATCAATGAATACAATTACAAGTCTCTATCTATCTATACTCAGGGGCGGATTTACACGATAATTTTAGGTGCTCAAGTACTCATTGACCTTGACGTAAACTAGGTATAGCTATAATAAAAATATACGAAATAGGATATAACATTTTCGTTAGCACCCATTAAACAAAATGACTGATGGGTGCTTTGGTTCTGAAATAGGAGTCAAAGTCTTTGCTTCTAGCAAAGACCCAGGTTCGATTCCCGTGTTTCTTTTTTATATTTTTTAATGTCAGATTTTTGTCTTTTGTGGAAAAGTTATACTTTTCCTATTCCCTTTAGGTTTTAGGTTAGGCTGATTGTTACGTTTTTGTATTTTTTTGTTAGCTTTTTGACTTTTGTGGAAAAGCTTTACTTTTCCTACTTTTCCTACCTTATTTTTATTTTAGGTTATTACGTTTTAGGTCTTTTTTTAACATTCCTCTCTTTTTGAACTAAATTTTCCTTTCTTAGTTTTTATTTTTTCCTTTTCCTACTCCCTTTCACCTTTAGGCTTTATTATATCAATAATTAGTTAGATTTAAATATAACAAAGGCCTCTTTATCATCCTACAGAAAACTTTAAAAGTAAACCTTTCTTGAGTTTTTTTTTTCATTAGGAACGCAGAGAAGGGAAAACGAAGAACAAAATAGACGAAACAATTAGCAAACTCTCCGGTCATTCACAACAATCTCAAAATCAGAACACAGTACAAGGTAATAAGATTTGGTATTTTTATTGAAGTAGGAAATTAAAAATATTCTTAGAAGGATTTTTAAATTTCTTTCATGCTTATTGCTTATTCTTTGAAAGTAGATTCAATGAAAAATATTATCTTTGTTACCAACTTGCTTGATTCCAAAACTTAATTTTGAGAATATATGCAGGTTATTGTAAGTTTTTATCTTGTCTTTCAAAAAATTAAATAGTTATATCGTTATTACCGTGTTGTTTGTATTGTTGATTGAGGGGCATGGTTTTCTCAATAGAAATTAATTAAATTATGTGTAGTAAATTTTGGATGAAATTAAATTGAACTAAATCTTGTTTGTAGGAATTTCTTATCAATCTTTTGTGTCGAGATGGATAAGTTTGTCACAAGATCAAAAGTTGGGCAATCAAGTTCTAGTTCTACTCATTCATCTGTTGCGTCATCCGTAGCCCCGGAAATTCAAAGGGATATATCTCTTTCAGATCATAATTTCGGATCTCCCAATACTGACCCGGGGGATAGGAAGTCCATTGCAGAATATAGCCCTAATATACGAGATAAAATTAGAAGATATTATATTCAAATGGGACCTTGCCAGCCTACGAATCATGATTTTCCTAAAACTAAGTTTGGTAAGACAATGCGTCAGTTTTATCCTGGTTGGTTTAAGGGTCAACATTCAAAGTGGTTGTACAGTATATCAAAAGATGCTGCATATTGTTTGTGTTGTTATTTATTCAAAAATGAACATGAAATTCATGGAAATATGGGGGATGCTTTTACAAAAAATGGCTTTAAAGGTTGGAACAAGGCTATAGGAAGATTTAAAGCTCATGTTGGAGAGGTAGATAGCATCAACAACGAGTGTTTTAATAGGATGCTTGATTTAATGAATCAATCACAATCAATTCGCACTTCTTTTGAAAAGCAATCCGAGAAAGAAAAAAGTGAGTCTCGACATCGCTTGAGTGCTTCAATCGATGTGGCTAGGTTTCTTTTGAGACTAGGATTGCCATTTCGTGGGCACGATGAAAGTCAATCTTCTACAAATAGAGGTATCTTTCTTGAACTCTTGCAATGGTATGGAGATATTGCTCCAGATATTGGAAGTATTATATTAGAAAATGCTCCAAAAAATGAAATGATGTGTTCCCCAATGATTCAGAAAGATATTGTTGATGCTTGTGCCAAAGAAACAATCAAAGCTATCATTGAAGACTTGGATGGGGAATTTTTCGGGATACTAGTTGATGAATCGAATGATATATCACATAAGGAGCAAATGGCACTTGTTTTGAGATATGTTAACAAAAAGGGCAAAGTAATCGAGAGATTTGTTGGCATTGTTCATGTCAGTGATACATCTGCTCAATCATTAAAGAAGGAAATCGACTCTTTTCTTTCGTATCACTCATTAAGTCCATCTCAAATACGTGGGCAAGGTTATGATGAAGCTAGTAACATGCAAGGAGAGCTACGTGGTCTTAAAACTTTGATTCTAAATGAAACTCCATCGGTGTATTGCATTCATTATTTTTCTCACCAATTGCAATTAACACTTGTGGCTCTTGCAAAGAAGCATTCAGATGTAGATGACTTTTTCTGTATAGTTACTAATGTGTTAAATATTGTTGGATCATCTTTTAAGCGTAGGGATTTGCTTCGACAACATCAAGCTGAAAAATTAGAGGAGTTGCTCATATCAGGTGAAGTGCATACTGGACGTGGACTAAATCAAGAACGTGGGATTCAACGACCAGGTAATACTCGTTGGGGTTCCCATTATAGAACGTTAGATAACCTCATTGTCCTATTTTCATCAATTGTTCATGTTCTTGAATTTGTTGCTCGTGAAGGTCCAAATTATGCTGATAGACTTGTTGCTGAAAGTCTTATGACAAAGATAAAGGAATTTGAATTTGTTTTTATGTTGCATTTGATGTGGAAAGTTCTAATGATGACAAATGATTTGAGCTCCTCATTACAAAGGATGGATCAAGATATTGTCAATGCTATGGGACTCCTCACTCATACAAAGCAAAGATTACAAAGGATGAGGAATTGTGAATTTCAATCATTAATGGATGATGTCTCTTCATTCTGTGATAAACATGAGATAGTGATCCCAAAGATGGATGCTCTCTATTATCCTGGGAAGTCAAAGCGTAGAGCTCTTGATGTTACATACTCTCATCACTTGCACGTTGAGATATTTAATGGTGTTATTGATTTGCATCTTCAAGAGCTTAGAAGTCGTTTTGATGTCGTGAGTACCGACTTACTTCTCGGTATGGCTAGTTTAAATTCACTTAATTCATTTGGTAATTTTGATAAGAACAGGATAATGAAGTTGGCTCAATATTATCCGAATGAGTTTGATAGTAACAAGCTCCGGGATCTTAGTTTCCAGCTTGATAGTTTTATAGTTTCTGCTCGTGGTCATGACAAAAGGTTCTTCAACATGAAGGGAATTAGTGACCTTTCTAAAGTGTTGGTTAAGTCAGACCTGCATCAAACTTGGCCACTAGTGTATTTACTTATCAAGTTGACTCTCATTCTGCCTGTTGCTACCGCTTCTGTGGAACGTGCTTTCTCATCCATGAACTACATAAAAAATGAGCTTCGTAATAGCATAGGTGATGGATTTTTAAATAGTTGTTTAGTTTGCTATGTAGAGCGTAAGATATTCTCAACTGTAAACAACGATGCCATTATTCATCATTTTCAACATATGAAAAGTCGTCGATCACAGTTGTGAATTGTGATTAGAAGTTCTTTTGGTAATGATAATACTATTAGTTCATTATGACTTGTGACTAAAAGTATTTGCTGGTAATGATAATATTATTAGTATTTTTCACGTTAAGTCGTTTACTCTTGCATTCGAATAATTGTGCACTTAAAGGAAAGTGAGCACCCACGACCTTAAAATCCTAGATCCGCCATTGTTTATACTAAGTACACGTGTATATATTCTTATACACATTTGAGTACACGTGTGAGTGGCTAATCTATACATAAATAATAATTATATATTCAATACTATTTCAAAGAATAGAAAGTGAAGTGCAGTTGAACTCTTAACATGCGAGGTAACAGAACGCCCTTAGATTAAGAAGTGGAGTTTTTTCTAATTGTTAAGGGAAAACAATTTTTAAGTTGTAAATCACATTGGAGATTAGTATTACGAATTTAAATCCGGAAGAACGTTTTCTAATAATTCATAATGTAAAGGATGGTTTGATTTTTCCAGCTGTTATGTCCATTATATTTACAGGTTTACGTTTTTAGAAGCCCTATAATTAGTCACGAGCATGGGCATAAAAGTAGAAACTTCCAAGCCAACAAGTTGAAAAGTTATAGCCGCCTTTGATGGGCTTGCGGATAACTTAAACAAATAAAAAGGGATAACGAAAACCAGAGATGGGGTTTTTGGTTAGGGAAACAGATGGTCTCTTATTACACCAATTTTCCTCTAAAAAGTTTAATTAACTATATATATATATATATATATATATATATATATATATATATATATATATATATATATATATATATATATATATATATATATATATATATATATGTGCGCACAGCAGCCTTTGACTAATAGTTCAAACTTGTTAGGTTGAATTGTTAGTTAATTGGCTATTCAAGTGACTTAATTTGACGTGGGCAATCCATATTGGCTGCTATGTTGATTTAGCTTGCTCCTAATTAAATACTACTACTAAAAATAGAATTCACGGCGGTAGTAAATAACGCCCTTATGGACCAAAAAGCCCTTCAATTTAATCAGCTCGGAATGCTGAATGGATCTATGCAAATCAAAGGGATGCGTTGTTTCAGTTGACTTGAAACTTGTGCCACTTTTGATACTCCTACCACTTTTACTATCAACTTTCAGTTAGAGGTCATGTGCAATTTCTTTTCGAGAACTTCGTTCAGAATCGATAAGAAAAGTTGGCTGGCTAAATGTTTTTCTTTCGTATCCCTTTTACTTTTTTAGAGTTTTGTCAAATTCTTATGCTACTATGCATGATATCGAGTTCTAACTTGTCGTTTCGATTAAAAAATTATGATATATTTTGTGAATACAAAATAACATATATAGATTATGAGTTAATTATAGCAAGTCGTAATAAATTGAGAACCAAGTAAAGAAAAATGATTAAGAATATTTCTCAAGGGGTGGAAGATACATATATTTTTTATTGATGATAATAGGGTGGTCTGCCTCTCCATTGAGAGGTTCAGAGCCTTACAATCATATTTTCTTTTAATCTCCGATTTTCCTTCTTGATATTGATAGATATGAGCTGTGCGAAATGACCGTTGATGACTGGGACCACACTGCGGCTTTTCTTCCAGGTAACGGGTGGGCCGTAGTCTTATTAATCATATCGGGCGGCCGTTAATTACTAACAATTATAAATGACCGTCCCACTTATTATCCTTGATTATTAAAGGAAAGGTGATTAGTGTTAGCGGTCATTGCAGGGTCGGATTCTAACCCATACAGTTAGTTTTTTTTTTCATTGACCGGTTTTCGGCCAGGTGTAAGCGAGCATAACCCGCGATTGTTTTATGAATAAAAAGGAATTTGCCTTTCGTTATTTACCTTGTACTTGTTTTGCCCGCGTTTGAGGGGGCAATTTGCTTTTAATATTCGACTTTGGTAGGTATGTTAACCTTCGAATGTTGGCGACTCTTCCTTCTCAACTCGGGGGGATCGAGTCGGAGCCATCTTTTGGGGGTAGTGCTGTTTAGACTTAGTCCAAGTTTGGGCGCGATCGGGCTATTGGTCATGAAGATGAGAACGCGACCTTGTGGCTCGTCGAGGCTGAACTTTACGTGCCCTTAATTTTAGTTAGAGTTGGGCGTACTTACTTGGACGACGAGGGTGCTTGACCCGTGCCTAAACTTTATTGACTTTTGCCGAGGTTATCGACGAAGGGGTCCCGTTTGGGTTTTGGTTAGACTGTAGTTGAATTTATCGGCGAAGGCGCGCAGCCTGAGTCCCTCTATCAATTATTCGAAGGGGGGGGGGGCGCATAGCCCAAGTCATGGTTCAACTCTGGTTGAATTTGTTGACAAAGGCGTATGGCCTGAGTCCAGTTCAACTATTGTTGAACGTCGTTAATTATTTGAAGGCGAGGGCGCATAGCCTGAGTCTGAGTTCAACCGTAGTTGAATTTGCTGGCGAATGCGTATGACATGAGTCCTAGTTCGCTGTTGTTGAACTTCGTTAATCATTTGATAGTGAGGGCGCATAGCCCGAGTCTGATTTCAACCGTAGTTAAATTTGTTGGCGAAGGCGCATGGCCTGAGTCCCAGCTCAAATGTTGTTGAACATCGTTAATTAGTTGAAGGCAAGGGCGCACAGCCCGATTCCGAGTTCAACCGTAGTTGAATTTGTTGGCGAAAGCGTATGGCCTGAGCCCTAGTTTGACTGTTATTGAACTCCGTTAATTATTTGAAGGCGAGGGCGCATAGCCCGAGTCTGAGTTCAACTATAGTTGAATTTGTTGGCGAAGGCGCATGACCTGAGCCTCAGTTCGACTGTTGTTGAACTCCGTTAATTATTTGAAGGCGAGGGCGCATCCCGAGTCTGAGTTCAACCATAGTTGAATTTGTTGGCGAAGGCGGATGGCCTGAGTCCCAGTTCGACTGTTGTTGAACTCCATTAATTATTTGAAGGCGAGGGCGCATAGCCCGAGTCTAAGTTCAACTGTAGTTGAATTTGTTGGTGAATGCGTATGGCCTGAGTCCCAATTCAACTGTTGTCGAACTTCGTTAATTATTTGAAGGCGAGGGCGCATAGCCCGAGTCTGAGTTCAACCGTAGTTGAATTTGTTGGCGAAGGCGTATAGCCTAAGTCCCAGTTTGACTATTGTTTATTTGAAGGCTAGGGCGTATAGCCCGAGTCTGAGTTCAACTGTAGTTGAATTTGTTGGCGAAGGCGTATGGCCTGAGCCCAAGTTCGATTGTTGTTGAACTTCGTTAATTAATTGAAGGCGATGGCGCATAGCTCGAGTCTGAGTTCAACCGTAGTTGAATTTGTTTGCGAAGGCGCATGGCCTGAGTCCCAGTTCAACTGCTATTGAACTTCGTTAATTATTTGAAGGCGAGGGCGCATAGCCCGAGTCTAGGTTCAACTGTAATTGAATTTGTTGGCGAAGGTGTATGGCTCGAGTCCCAGTTCAACTGTTGTTGAACTTTGTTAATCGTTGGAGGTTTTTAGTAGTGAAGCTCGGTTTTGGTTTTAAGACTTTGAGCAGTTTATGTCTGGTTTCTCGGGCATGCGGGTTGTATTGAGGTGGCCCTTGGATCGAGGCCCGCATCGGGAAATTTGGGGGATGCTTCGTAGGGATCCTCCCAGAAGTGGGGGAAATTTCTTCTTCCCGTTCGCATTATTGGAAATCGGAGAGAAAGAGAGCAGGCTTGCTCTAGCTGGGTTATTTTTCCCTTTTTCGGTGTCCCCTTTTCTTTTGATTCCAGGAAGAACTATGCAATCTTGCTAGAAAATCTCCATAGACGGCATCAAATTGTTCGACTCAAAAGTTATTATATACTTTGTGAATACAAAACAACATAAATAGATTATGGGTCAATCATAGCAAGTCATAATAAATCGAGAACCAAGTGAAGAAAAATGATTAAGAATATTTCTCATAGGGGTGGAAGAGTACAGACAATTTTTATTGATGATAATATGGTGGTCTGCTTCTCCATGGAGAAGTTCAGAGCCTTACAATCATGTTTTTTTAATCTCCGATTCTCCCCCTCATATCTGTGGTTCTCCTCCCTTTTTGTCTCTCTGTTCGGATAGTCCCCATGGGGAAGAAGACGACACTTTTCCTTACTTTCCTTCTTGATATTTATAGATATGAGCTGTGCGAAATGACCGTTGATGACTGGGACCACACTGCGGTTTTTCTTTCGGGTAACGGGTGGGTTGTACCCTCATTAATCATATCGGGCGGCCGTTAATTACTATCAATTATGAAAAGTCGTTCCACTTATTATCCTTGATTGTTAAAGGAAAGGTGATTAGTGTTAGCGGTCATTGCAGGGCCGAATTATGATCCATACATAGTCGTACAAGTGACTCTTAATATTTATTTAAATGAAAAAAATAGTCAAATTGTACTGATATCAAAGATAGCTATAACGGATTCGTAAAGTTTAATTTTGGTTAAATCGAATAATATATCTAAAAAACTGATATGATACAAATTTTATAAAATAACGGGCCGAACCGGACAATTGACTAACAATACTCTTTATATGTAATTCTGTGTTGAAAAGAGAATGTGCAGTAATAAGTGTTCAAACTGGGAAATTAGAATTTGGAATTTTCATATGGGAATCAAGTTTCGTACATCACGGATTTTGCTACTATTAAGGCCCTGCTTTTGAGAGTTCAGATACTATTTCCACAAATTAATTATTCGGATTGGATCTCAAAATTAAAGTACAGCCCGAACCTCATTCTCCGAAATGTGTCTACATTTGTCGTGTTCACATTTCACAAACAGAAACAAGCTCTTCTCTACAAACAGATGGAGACAACCAGAATAAAGCTAAGCTAAAGCATGATTATCTTGATCCAAGGCAGAGACCTGCTTGAGGTGGGAATCTCTTTACTCTTTTTTATGGATTTTAATTTAATGTTTTTCAAACTGTCATTCATCTACTCTGACCTTGAAAATACAAAAATTTCTATTAATGTCCTACAATGTGAACCCATATAGTTATCGAAAATTAACCAGTAAAGTTGTATACCGTGTTGATATAGTTATATGCCATATTGGTATTATATGATTGTTTGAACATTATTTTGGTTGTATTAGCTGTTTTAGCTGCATTTAAAGTGAATTCTATTATGAAATTATTTATATGAACATGATTTGCTGTGTTGAAATTTTTTGTGTGTCGATGGACATATATTATAGTTATAGGCAATTATTGGAACAACCCCATACAACTATGTACCCTGTTAGTATACAAAATGAGCAAGTTATTTTGCGAATATTTGTCTTGCAATACGAGCATGTAATTTTCTCATACTTTTATTATGCCCTTTAATATTTTGGTACAATAGTATAGTCGCAGATAGTTGTAACAATATTCTAGAGCAATCATGTACTATGTTGGTATATATATATACCATATGTCCATATTGATATCACATGGTACCAGAAGTCTTTTTTGCTACTTATAATTTTATTGCATTTTTAATATTTTATTATCATTTTTAATCTAACTAGTATATATGGAGATTTGGTTACCGTAGATTATGATTTCTTGCTCTATAACTCATTGTATTACTACTAATGGTAGAGTGTGTACTGATATTTGTAGGGAGTTTGCATGGCAATCACGTGTTGATTCTTAGAATATGATTATATAATTTATGTTGCTTTGTAGCAGTCAGTGTGATATTTAGTGAATTAGATCAAGTGACAACTGATATTATACATTTTAATAATTAAATTTAAAAATAAGAAAAAAAATGGTATATTATACTAGTTATATTAAAAGAGGTGAACAAATATTTATAATAGTTATTTTTTCTTATTGTATAAAAAAATAGTGAAAACAACAAATAAAATTAGATTATGAAGAAAATAAATATATATATAAAAGAAGAAGTTAAATGAAATTAGAAAAGGAAAAAAAGATAAAAAAAAATAAGAAGAAAGCGAGAAAAAAGAAAAGGAGAAAAGGACGCAAAAAAAAAAAAAGAAAAAAAGAAAAAAAGAAAGAAAAAGAAGCATAAAAATAAAAAAAATTAGAGAAGAAAAAAATTCCCTACAATGATTACTATGGGTAGGAAATGTAATTAGTTTGATGAGTGAGAAAACAAATGGGTAGACAATGATAAATAATTTTGTTTTTGTGGGGAACTGTGTCATTCTCCATAATAAAATTTAGGTTATAGCTCAACCCATCCAACTTTTATTAAGTTTTAATTAATATGTGTTATTTTCTTATGAATTAGTTAATTATTACAAAGATTTTTCATTTCTTTTATTATAGTCATATATATCACATCAAATAAAAAAACTATTTGAAAATATTTTAGCAATGTTACTCGTGAATAAATTTGGGATAAAAGTCAACCCAACATTAGATGGGCTAAAATATGTTAAGTTAAGATACCGAATTCAACAAATGAACGAATTAATACCCGATCCAACCTTAAATAATATAAACGAATTAAATAAGTTTGAACTCAAATTTTCACCATTGAATTAATATTTGGGATGATAATATTAATTCATTGAATATCGTCCACTTTAAGTACTCCGTGCTATCCACTTTTTGCTTTTTCCTTTTTATATAACAACAATATATCAAAACCAAAACCCGTGATCATATAATGAGCCCCATAACATGGATATGTCACAACAAGTATTAAATTAAAGTAGGAACACTGTATCCTTTATAAGAAAGTGCAAAGGACCTTTTCCACACCATTCATCCCAAATCCTTTTTGCCCCATCATTTGGATATGGATTCCTATGCTCTTTCATTTCTACATTGTCCTAATTGTCATAGCCTTGCATCTATTCGCATTTCCTTTTTCTACTTCATTTTATTAACATTCATTTTAATATGCTCAACAACTGCAACACGAGACCTCGCCAGAAAATCAGAAACCAATACTTCTGAGTTCATTACCAATTCTTGTGGTACAACATTGTACACCAAATTGTGCATTGAAACACTTTCACCTTACTCAAACTCCATCCAAACAAACCCTAAAGAATTGGCTAATGCAGCACTTACTGTGAGTCTAAAAGGGGCTAAATCAACAACAAATAAAATTTCAAAGTTGTCCAAAGAGCAAGACTTGGGTCCAGCTGAAACACATGCCTTAACGGACTGTGTGGAAAACATGGAGGATTCTGTAGAAGAACTTCAGAAATCTTTGTTAGAGATGAAGAATTTGGATGGGCCTGATTTTGAAGAGAAAATGGGGAATGTAATGACTTGGGTAAGTGCTGCTTTGACAGACGAAGATACTTGTATGGATGGGTTTGAAGGAAATGGTAACGTTAATGAGAAAGTTAAGGCCACTATTAGAAATTACATTGTTAATGTTGCCCAGTTAACTAGTAATGCTTTAGCTCTTACCAAAAATCTCTCATCCTCTTAGCTCATTCACCTGTGTAATTTATTTTGCTGTTTTATTTTCCATCTCCCACTTTTTGTAAAAGAAAACAGACTTCTATTGTTTTCTCTTTGTAATTTTCGCTTTCAATATGTAGGAACAAATAATTCATATGACATTTCTCTTATAATGGGTAAAATTATAACTTCAAGATTTCCTGGTTTCAAAATTCATAATAACAGGGGTGACCAAATAAATGTTAATAAAATTAAGGGAGCCTTCACCAGCATTCACCTGTCAACAGTCAATATGTTCGATCCGTGGCTTATGTAGAATATTCCGTAAGCAATATTGGCATATATTTAAATAAGTAAGTAAATGACCAATCGGCAGTAACTTGACATAATTGATGACCATAAAATTTCGTTGCAAAAAGTTTGATTTTGAGGCTGAAAAGATTCTTTTTAAAACTATGTTCTTTTTACATCATAGTCATTCGAATGATATTAATGAATTGTTAATTGATGTTTTATATTTAAGTGCCATACACAAGGGATAATTTGTGCGGTGTTCAATAAAAATTGAGCACAAATTATAGAGGGACCTGGTCTTCTTTGTATTCCTTTTACTACTGTTACGGAAATAATAAATGCGAAAAGTAAAAAACACAAGTATTTTAAGTGGAAAACATCCAACTCAAAAGATAAAAAAATCACAACCTACTACTTAGTAGTCAGTAGGATTTCCCTAACATTTCACTAAATCACTAAGCCAAAGAAGCATTTACATACCTCTTTGTAAACCTAAGGATTACCTCTAATCCCGTTGTGACAACCAACCTCTAGCTGTTGCGACAACTTCAAGTTAACTCTAACTTGAATAAAATACTCAGAGTACCTAATACAATTGCTTTTAGATAAAGCTGAAATGTACAATTATAAAATACCTACTACAATGAAACTAGAACGAAGGACAGACACTTGCAACTGGTTCTTCTATCTGGTTCATGTAGCTTCAAGTTCGCATACTTGAATCATACAAGAATTTTTTGCAAAATACCTTGCTATTTTGCTCTCGCCTCACATATAACTTCAACGCTTGTGTGTGCCTGTAAAATGAGGACATCCTGCAATTTATAGAGTTAGTAGAATAGGAAATAACTAGAGTTCTAATGCAATAATCTTCCTTAGTGGAAGAGTTCTAGTTATCTTCAATTTCTAACTCCTCCCTTATCTTGGATAGAGTTCTCTTTGAGTACGGAGTCCTTCTCATTATCAGTTATGTAACATTTTCGATCAGGAGATATGAGATATAATCACTTAATCTTATTTACTTCACGTGCATGCTTTGTGATTGAATCTGCCTGTTTCTGTGTACACAATTTATGGACCTAGTTCATCCTTGAGTTCCTTTGTCAATCATCAAAATAAAATTCACTTAGGCCAGTAAATTCCCCCTTTATATGATGACAAACTCTATGCTTTTCATTAGCATATTCCCTATGTCAATTCAGCTCAATATTAACACAATATTAGAACACTTTCCATTTTAAATTCACAAATCATCAAGGACCATTTTCATTAGGTTATAAACATCATAGTAAAAAGAACAACCTATCTTCCCTTTTTTGGCATCATTGAAAGTTGCATAACTCTCTTGCACCAAGGCTCGTACTTTGCTGTTCACATGTACCTTCTCGGATGAACCAGGCTTTTGGAACTGGTATGGACCTCATAGTCACATGAAGTCAAAGTGTTTTCCCTAAAGTGAAGTGATCCTTGCTTGTACCAACTTTCCATTTCTTGATAGGTACCTTGAAGAGTGCAAGTACATGTGTGAGAATAAAACCATAGGATATGTCATGTGTCTTGGTGCCAGTCAAAATCCTATCAAGAAGTTGGATGATAAATCTAGGCCAATTAATTTCCTTCCACTATCTAGGCACTCCATAAGGACCAGGTCCATAAATGTTGCAATGTGCCTCCTTTGTTGCCTGGACAACACAACATTATTAATAAATTCGAATAACACTTTATGGGGTGGCTTCATCTCACTTTTATATATAGCCTTGGGCTGAGGCTCTTCTTCATTGTCACCAAACCTCCTTGTAATGACTAGTGAGGTGTAGAGGTTTTCTAGGCTTGGAAATTTTAACTTTTTGTAGTCATTGTACCCTTCAAGAGGTACTCCCAAAAAATTTTCCAACTCCTTTTCATCAAAGCTCACAGTTACCCTTTTACCACAGTGGTGACTCTACCATTTTTGATCTCACAATTTTTCATGAACTCCACAACCTCCATTATGGAAAGTTTTCCATCTATATGAAGGAACGTGTCGTTCCGATCCTATAGTTGTAGTTTTTCTAGCAGCATCATCATGCCTTCCACCTAAGTCTCTGAGGAGTCTACCTTTCAAGATAGTTCTTTTCCTAAAAATGTCCTTCTCTTCATTAGATTTTTCTTCTTCTTCTTCACTCTCTTCTTCCTCCACTACTTTCACTTTTCTATACTTCATGGCATAACGGGTTCTTTTTGTCAGTGTAGAAGGTTCTACTGACTTTGTTTTCGAATGAGACTTCTTTTTGGAAGTCTTTATTTTCTTTGGCTTTGGAATCACAAACTCCACTTCTTCTGCCTCCTTTTCATCATGAAGTATCAGGTCCATCTTCAATTTCAGCTGCCTCAACTGGATCACTTACTTTATTATTTCCCTTTGCAACAACTTTTCTTTTACCTTTTTCAGGCATTTTCAAGTTCTGCTGCACGCTGCTTCTTCTTACACCTTGTAGCTCTTCATCTTGTGGGATGAGTCTCTATAGAGACAGAAGATGCAGCCTTTCTCTTCTTATTTTTCCTAGCGGCTCTAGGGTTTTTAACTCCTGAACTCTTCTTCCTTTTAGGGTTATAGCTGTTAGAGACACGTTTCAGTAGGTCTTTGAGGGGTTCCTATACTAATGAGACATGTTTTTCAACATTCTTCCCCAACCTAACCAATCCCTCAGTAGCTTCTCCGGGCTTACTACCCCCTTTTCTCTCCAACGTTCTTCCTCTCCAGCAAATTCCTCACTCCACACTACCATAACTCCTATTTTTTCATCCAAACCAACAAGAGTGATGAGGATTCAACCACTACTTGTTTTCCCTTTTTCCTCACATTACCTTGAGCACCCTCACTCTTTTTTTTCTTTTCACCTTTATTTTTTACCACCAGTTCTAATCCCATCAATAGTTCCCACGAGAATAAACCTATTTTCCAATTTTTAACAACCGCCAAGATATTTCAGATGTAACTTAGGACCAGATATTACCTGCTCTATTTTAGAAGAAACAGTTTGTTCCCCCTCAATAGTAGACTTAAATGATTCTTCAGATATATGGGGATCTTGTGCCTGGATTGCTTTCAATAATTCATCTAAACTTATTAGATAATTCATTCCCTGCCACTGTCTTATGAGCAAGTATCTTGAATCTTTCTCTCTTAGAGAGAGGTGTGGTTGAAGGTGTGAATGTGGATTCTTTGGTTAGTGATGAGGAGTTTTCACATATGTTAGCCATTGATGGTTAGAGGATGAGAGAAGATGAATATGTGTGTGTTTAGAAGATGAGAGAAGATATAGAGGATTATTTAGCGGCTAAAAATTTAGAAGTGAAGAAACAGCTAAGGCCAAATAAATATAGAGAGGGAGAATTTAATTGGGTAACGAGCTATTTCAGAAGCTCAAAAGTCTGATCAAATTGGTAGTTAGTTTGAAAAGACATTGAGGGCTCTCCCTAGAATCTTAGCACTTATGGATTTTTAAGACTCTCTTTGGGTCAAACTGGTTCATTTTGTAATGGATAAGCTCAAGGAAAGTGAGGATTAAATTGGACTCACCTTTTGATTATAATTCAAATATAATTATTTTAAAATATTCAGAGTAGAGAGTACGTGCCAAGTAATATTGATGAACCAGGTTCTTCACTGAGAGATCTCTTGTGTAAGTCCAAAAATTCCAAGAGAATAAAACTATATCATTATAGATTAGTGAGACATTTTAGCACATGGCACAAGAGTATACTAGTTAAAAGTATGAGGCTGAGCAAACTCTAATCTAATTATGTACAAAATTCATAAATTATCTAAACAATTTTTGAGTTATAACTAGTTCCTTTTAGGCGATCTTAATCATCGATGTTCATTTCAAAGTGACCTATACTTAGAGCTTTTGTGAAGATGTCAGTTATTTGCTTGTCAGTAGCACAAACTTCTACAATGATCAAACATTTTTCATAGTTGTCATTCAAAACGTGATGCCTAACATCTATGTGATTAGTTCTCTTGTGATGAATTGGATTCTTGGTCATAATTGCACTAGTGTTATTATAAAATATAGGATACAACCTACATCAATTTGAAAGTCCATTAATTGTGTTTAATCCACAAAACATTGGCACAATATGTGGCACCAACAATATGCTTAGCTTATATAGTAGATAAGCTCAAAGAATTTTGCTTTTTGGTGGACCTAGACACAAGACATTAGCAAACAAAGTATGCGATACCTGAGGTGCTATTTCTATCCACAAGAAAACCTGCCTAGTCAGCATCAACATATCCTACTAAGTTGAAATTACTACCTTTTAGATACCATAGACAAAGATCAGTGGTACCTTTAAGGTATCTCAAGATCCTCTTGACAACAATCAAGTGACGTTCCTTTGGATTAAACTAAATTTTAGCACAAAGACCTACACTGAAAATAATGTCAGGTCTACTAGTAGTGAGATATAACAAAGAGCCAATCATTCCTCTATACAACTTCCAATCAATAGATGAACCAGGTTCATCTACTTCCAATTTTGTGGATGTTTCTACAGGCATAGAGTGTCAATTTCTTTGAAATATTCCATTTTATATTTTTTAAGCAACTCTTTTACATACTCATGATGATGGATCTTAGTTCTATTTGAATTTTATTTAATTTGTAAGCATAAAAAGAAATTAAGCTCACCCACCATACTTATTTAAAATTCACTGCACATTAGTTTAACAAATTATTTACTTAACTTATTGGTAGTTTCTCCAAAGATTATATCATCAACATATCTCTGAACTACCAAGAGATCTTTACCTTTTAAAAAAACGATTTTTACCTCTCTTATTGCCATGCTCAAGTGAGATTTTTGATAATCTTTCATATCATTCTCTTGTAGCCTCCTTGAGCCCATAAAGTGCCTTGTCAAGATTGTACACATGATTTGGATATTCCTTGATTTTCAAGCCCAGAGGTTGCTTGACAAACACTTCCATCCTTTAAATAGCCATTGACGAAGACACTCTTGACATCCATCCGATGGAGAGTGAATTCCATGTAAGCAGCAAAGGTTATAAGGAGTCTAATTGCTTCAAATCTTACAACTAGAGCAAATGTCTCATCATAGTTTTTCCCTCCTCTTAATTATATCCTTGAACCACCAATCTTGCCTTATTCTTGTAACTATTCCATCTTCGTCAAGTTTGTTTATGAAGACACATTGTGTACCAATTACTGATTTGTCCTTGGGTCTTGGTACCATATGCCAAACTTGAATTTTTTAAATTTTATTGGGTCCATCTTGCATTGCATTCACCCAATCTGCATCAAGCAAGGCCTCAATAGTATTTTTAGGCTTAATAAGAGATATAAATCATCAAAAGCACAAAGATTCTTCAAAAAATATCTAGTTTTGATTCCATAGGTTGGATTAGAGATTATGTTCTAATAACTTTGATAATTTTAGGGTTTCACGACCAAATTATTTCTCCTAGGTGTTCCTTCAATGCTTTGTTTTAATGGACAATTTCCCTAGGGGTTTGAGGATCAACTCCTCTTTGTCCAGTTCCCCCTGCAATTTGCCCTAGGTGGAAGGACGTGTTCTTTGACATGTTGTTTCCTCTGGTGTAGCTTTAGTCTGGGTTGTAGTTTCATTTGAGTTTCTTACCGGCCCAACTGCTTCATCATCAAGTTCTTACCTCTAAAATAGAATGTTAGTTTCGTCAAAAATCACATGTACAGTATCTTCTACACACATAGTTCTTTTGTTGTAAATCTTATAATCTTTACTATGTGAAGAATATCCCAATAATACTCTCTCATCACTTCCAGGATCAAACATACCTAGGCAGCCTTTACTATTATTGTGCACAAAGCACTTGCGTCCAAATGCCCTAAGATGAGATATATTTGCCTTTCTCCCTTTAAGTAACTCATAGGATGTCTTCTGAACAAGAGCTCTAGTCACGCACCTATTTATGATGTAATATGCAATGTTCACCATTTCCACCCAAAAACTATGGGGCAGTTTACTAGAAAGGAGCATAATCCTAGCCATTTTTTCAATGTACTATTCTTTCTTTAACTACTCCATTTTGTTGTGGAGCCCTAGAAGTAGAAAAATTATGATCTATGTTGTGTTCATCACAAAAATTTAAAAAAACGAAAATTACAAAAATAGTTTCATTAACATTTTGTAGTTATTTTAATCTTGGAAAAAATAAAAAATAAAAAAAAATGGTTTTGTTTTAATTATGAGTTTTCTAGTTATTTTTGCTTATATAGGATGAATCAAATAAATCGTGTTCTCATTCTCGGTTCCGGGCAAAGAATAATATTCGGGTTCAAACTACCCGGTTTTATAATTTTCGGACCTAGCCCGTAATAGTCCGAGTCCGCACATGGGGAACACGGACAAAATACAACCATAACCCATGTGAGCCCCCATTTTGGTCTTGACATTTCACATGCACACACAATACATAATCACATGAACACACCTAAGAAGCTACACTTTACACCTAAGGGATAACACTACATGTGAGGGGAGTTGTGATTTTCTTCTTCTTAAAGCAAGAAGAAGACGGCAAGAAACATTGAGAGAAAGAAAAAAAACAAAAAGAAGGAAGAAGACGGCAAGAAGGGATTGGAAAAACGAAAAACAAAGATTGAAAACAAACAAAGATTGAAAACAAACAAAGAAAGAAAACAATACAAAGAAGACGGAAAGAAGGGAATTGAAAACGCAAAAAGAAAGAAAGGAAAAAAACGGCAGCAAAGGCCTGGGTGGGAAACGAATTGAGAAAGGAAAAAACGAAACAAAGAAAGAAAGGAAACAGAAAGAAAAATCGAGAAAGAAAATAATACACACAGTAGGAGGCCACAGTGGAGGAAAAAGTTTTTCTGCTTCGTCAACCTCGTTCTGCCCGTCGAATCGTTTTCAGTCGAGGTCGTCGTTTGATTCGAGTTCTGTCCGGAGAGGTCGAGGTTTGAGATCGTCATAAAAGGTTCGTTTTCTCGTTGTGTACGTTGAAAAAATATGCAGAAATAAAGGTGCATGTTCTTTTCCGATATTGTTCTTCTCGCTAATATTTTGGATCGTTTCGTATTTGATTTAGTTTCGTATGGTTCAGACTATTTTTGTAAATATATGATTTTGTTGAACATGCAATGTCGAAGTTAGCTAATGAAAATGACTAATCCTTCATATGCTCGCCAACTAGTTATGCTTCCGTTGTTTATGTAATTGTTCACCATAGTCTTGAATTTGCTCACTTAGTTAGCTACTCGTATGTTTACTCGAATTGGTTATAGTTGAGCACGATGTTGTCACATTATGGAAATTGGTTCGTTATTCTTTAACTGAACGACGTAATTAGATTAAAGGAATCGGGGTGCATTTCATGTGACCCGACTCCAATTTTGAACAAGGTTAAATAAAGCGTGTCGTGAACCACAAGTGCATTTCATGTAGTGTGGCTTGCAACATGTTTTAAATAATCTTGAATTAACTCTTAAATAAATATAGCGGAATGTAGTTTGCTTTTAAATTAGAATTAGAGGTGTGCCTCGCCTAACAAAATTATACAAATCGCGGGGCCCTCATAAATGTATATGTAAAATATTTAGATTTCGAGATGTGCCGTTTCTTAGCGAATTTCCTGGCCTTCTCAAAAATGTAAATAAGTAATCGCTCTAGGCGCGTATTTTAATAATTTTACCTTCTTAAATACGGGTGTGCATTTCACGCGGCCCAAATCCAAATCCCAAAATGTTGAATAAGAATGTGTCGAGGATCCGGGTGCATTTCATGTGACGTGATTCGAAACATATTTTTAGGCAACATTCTCTTTCGTAAATAATAATAATAATAAAAGCGGTAAAGGGATATTAATTTGCATTAAGTATATAACTGTAAAAATCAGATAAATAAGCCGAATATGACAGTTAAGCGACCGTGCTAGAACCACGGAATTCGGGAATGCCTAACACCTTCTCCCGGGTTAACAGAATTCCTTATCCGAATTTCTGGTTCGTGGACCGTTGAATAGAGTCAAACCTTTCCTCAATTCGGGATTCAAACCGGTGACTTGGGACACCATAAATCTCCCAAGTGGCGACTCCGAATCTCTCAATAAATGAATCCCGTTTTGGTTGTCCTTTAATTGGAAAAACTCTCTTTTATATTTTGCGCCCTCGCGGTCAGCGGAAAAAAGAGGTGTGACAGCTCTGGCGACTCCACTGGGGACGATAAACCCAGAACCACTGGTTCAGGGTTTAAGAATTCGAGCTTGGAATAATTGTTGTATTTGGCTTATTTATTATCTGATTTTATTATATGTTTGTATTAATGTGCTAAATATTGTTTTTACTGCTTTGATATTTTGTGAATTGTATATAAATTGTGCCGATACCCGTTTTCTTCTTCTGAGTCTCTTTGAAATATAATCTCGGGCATTTGCTGGACATAGCCCGTTTTTCTCAAGATAGCTGTGGTGCTTGGCACCCGGTGAAGGATTTGTAGTCACACCTGTTTAGGCGGGGAGCATTGTCAATTAAGCCGGAAAGCCATGCTACCGGTGCACTGACACTCCTCGGCTCGAGTTGTCCGCTCGAGTTAAAGCCAGCCTAGACACCTTTTCCAAAAAAAGATGATAAACCCAGAACCACTGGATCAGAGTTTTAGAACCCGAGTTTTGAATAATTGTTGTATTTGGTTTATTATTATTTTGGGTTTAAATGTGCAAAATGATATTTTTATCGCTTTGATATTTTTTGAACTGTAACACAGGGGTTGGGTCCGTCTAGGACAGGTGACCTGAAATGAAAAGACCATCCTGCTGCATCCTGTTTGTTTTACGCATTTATTTGCTTCAGACTTGCAGGCTAACCGTTTTTTTTATATTGAGGAAAATGAAAAAAAATAGTTTCAAAATAGTTTTTTTACTTAAAAAAAAAGAAAAAGAAAAAAATGATTGTTTTAAAATAAAAAATGTGTGATTAAAATAAAAAAAAATAGTTTCAAAATAGTTTGTTTTTTTTTACTTAAAGAAGAAAAAAAAACGTTTGTTGAAAAATAAAAGAAAATGTGTGATTAAAATTAAAAAATATATAGTTTCAAAATAGTTTGTTTTTTTTTCTTTGAGAATAATTTTGAAAAAAAAAATTTCCAAATAAATTTTTAGTTTCTTTGAAAATAATTTTGAAAAAAATGCAAGAAAAAATTTCCAAATAAATTTTCTTAGTTCCTTTAAAAATAATTTGTTTTATAAATGCTGTTTAAAAATAGTTTGTTTCCTTTTCCTAAAATGATTTAGTTCTTTTATTTTCGAACTACGCAAGTTTGATTCTCACCAAACATGAGATACGTAGGCAACCCATATCGGGCTCAACTAATACTGATAAAAAAAAAATATAAAAAAAAAATAAAAATAAAAAATAAAAAAATGGAAGTTAATAACAAGAGAGGTTTTCAAGGATAATGGAAAAGAAAAAGCTGGAATGATGCATGTAGCGAATACATATATGGTTAACTGACTAGGTGCATTACATCCAACGTGCGATAACATATCTGTTAAACTCTGTGAGCTTACAAGTTTGTTGCATTTTCAGAAAGTTTAGCGGTTGGCTTGACAGAATATTCTGGCCAATCACCATTACCATACTAGATCAAAAGGTCCAATTCTAGCAAGCATGTCTAGTTCCGGCAAAAGTCTCGATGGAGAGAAAACAGAGATGCAGATAATGAAAGAGAAAATGGATAGGTTGAGACAACAGATAGTAGAGATGCACCTAGCCCGGGCTAGTGGACAATCATCACCAAACCATCCCACTACTTCTACACTCGCACCAGCACAGGCTCTGAAATGTCCACCCACTGATCCAATCTATCCATATTATCAAGGGGAAAACCCTTATACATCCCAGGTTCCACCAGCTAGACAAAATACTCCTCCTCCGGTCACCCCTGTTTTCGTGGCACCTCCACCTGCTACTTTACAGAAGTCGTCCGGTGAACCGCTTTTTCCAAATACATGACAATTATTGTTATGATCCCGAGCCTACCTTTAAGGCTCCCGAACCGCATTCACACACCCCTCACTGGGATAACCCGGCAGAACCGGAAAAACACTTCAAAAGTTTGGAGCATGAGGAAGTTATTCGGAAAGTCAAAAGCCTGGAGCAATCCTTCAGGAATATGCATGGTTTAGGCAACCAAGTCAGTGTTGCTTACAAAGATCTATGCCCATTTCCAGATGTCCAGTTGCCCGTCGGGTTCAAAATGCCCAAGTTTGATCTATACGAGGGACATGGTGACCCAGTAGCCCATCTCCGAGGTTTCTGCAGCAAAATGCGAGGAGCCGGAGGGCGAGATGAAATTCGATAGCTTACTTCGGTCAGAGTTTGGGAGAGTCCGCATTAGAATGGTACACCAGGCAGGATCCCAGCAGATGGTTTACATGGGATGACCTGGCCCAAGCATTCATCGGCCAGTTTCAATATAATCTTGAGATAATCCCTGATCGCTTATCATTGCTCAAGCTAGAGAAGAAACCCGCCGAAAGCTTCAGAGAATTTGGGTTCCGCTGGAGGGAACAGGCAGCAAGGGTGGATCCCCCGATGAGAGAGAATGAAATGGTAGATTACTTCTTGCAGACACTGGAGCCAACCTACTTTAGTCACCTGGTGACATCAGTTGGTAAATCTTTCAATGAGGTGGTCAAAATGGGCGGAATGATAGAAGAGGGACTTAAGTCCAATAAGATATTGAGCTATTCCGCGTTGAAAGCAACAACTCAAGCTATTCGGAATGGCACAGGGGTTGCATTCGGGAAGAAGAGAAAAGAAGAAGTTGCAACAGTAGAGGAGGGTACTTGGTCCAGATCGAAAGGTCCTTCATCTCACTACCAAGCCAAACCCTACTACCCAAATCACCCTAATCACCCTCCCCGAAACACATATCCACCACCAAGGGCTTACAATAACCCTCCAGAACCAGGTTTCCGAGGGAATCATGCATTCAAAAAGGAAAATACACAAAGAACATTCACTGAGTTGGGAGAAACTTATACTGCTCTGTTCCACAAATTGAAGCAGATAGGTTTGTTGAGTCCTGTTGAGACAAGATTGCCAAATCCCCTACCCCCAAACGTGGATCGCTCAGTAAGCTGTGAGTATTGCTCAGGGGCTCTCGGACATGATACCGAGAAATGTTGGAAACTGAAACATGCAGTGCAAAATCTTATTGACACCAATAAGATCGAGGTTCAGACACCACAGGCACCCAACATTAATCAGAATCCATTGCCAGCTCACCCTTAGACCCATATGATCAAATTGATACTTGTTAATCATGAGGAGTCTTCGGTGGTTTGTTTTGTTGTCATTTCTTTTGTCCGAGTTGTTTTCGGGGTTGTGACCCGGATCTTGTTTTGAAGTGAAACCCTCTTATCTTTCCATTTTTGGTCATTGCAGTTTGCTTAGTCGTTTCAAGTTTCGTTTCAGTTTTGTATTTTGGTTTGCTTGATTGTATTTCAACCACTTCTCCGTTTAGTGAAACTTTTGGTCTTTTATTACCCAGTTCGTCTTTTTGTTTAGTTTTTCTATCTTTAAATTTGTCATTTGTTCGAACGCCAACTCTAATGACATGGCATCGCACATAATTTTGGCCTAATATTAAGGGTAAATCATGAAGCAATTCAAAGATAATCGGGTCATTTTTAAAAAAAGAAATAAAAATGATTTGAGATTATTTGGAGCCCAAATCATGTGAGACTGGGGCGGGTAAAACATGAAGAAACCCTTAAAGGAAAATTGGCCATGCTAAGACGGGGTTCGCTCGTGATACTGAAATGAAAGTGTCATCCAGCAATACTTTAAAATGATAGATGAAAGGCGAATGGACGATACGGTTATCAATCAGGGCACAAACAAAAGATGTCGTGAATATGTTGTTTGAACTTGGCATGTTTTGAAGATTGGAATGACGAAGGCATTTTGTTCTGCTATCCAAACACTTTATCCATCGTCAACCCTTTGAGCTTTATTTTAAATCTTTCATACCCCTCATTCGGAATTAGTTGCAAAGACTAGAAACACAAGTTTGAAAGACAAAAGAAGAAAGGAATAAAGAAAAAAAGGAAAGAAAAAAAAAAAGAGATAAAGAAAATAAAAGAAAAAGAAAAATGAATGAAACTTGAAAAAAAAAGGAATTGGGAACTACGTTTGACCCGATTCCTTAAAGAGGATACGTAGGCGCTTCACAGCTCGGTCATAGTGTAAATAAAGAAATAAAAAATCCCCAAGTAAAAAACTGGGGCAAAGAAAAATTGTGTTGATTATAAATAAATTTAGGTCCGATGGTTGTAAATTTTGAACCCAAAATTGATTTTGTTTTGAGACTTCAATACCCTTTCTTTCTAGCCCTATCCAAATCCCACATTACGGTCCAGAAAGACCTTCTGATCAGTCTTCAAAAGATGCCACGTCAAGCGAGTGAGAGAGTCCTATCAGAATATAACACTCTGATTCTCAGCAGAAAAGACTCTGATTCCCAGCAGAAAGGAAACACGAGAGAGTCTTAGCAGTGACACCCCAATCCCAGCTAAAAGTGATACAAATGAGAGAGTCTTACCGGTGAAAACCTTCACAGGCACCATAAGGCGACGAAAGCTGAGAGAAAATCAAAATGAGAGAGGCTTGAAAGTGAAAACCCTTCGGGCACTACAAGTCGAATAAAGGTGATAATCAGATGGAAATCACGAGACAGAAATCGTGAAAGGCAATTAACGACGGAGGATAGGCCATATGTGCATGTCATGACCAGTAGAGTTGGTATTCGCGTTTGATAAGTTTTTATAGTTATTTCTTGTTAGAGAGTCATTTTTTCCTTTGTCTTCTATTTTGTTTCTTTTTATCTTTCTCATTTTGTCAAAATTCTCCATCAAAGTCAGTCTAGTCAAAACATAGTGAGAAATGACTTCAAAACTTGCCACCAACTTTCCAATTATTATGCAAGGCAAGGAAATGCCATTGACGGCAGAGAAGTATGGTGCAAAGAAGATTATTAAACCGGGGCAGAAAATTTTCTTTTCAGTTTGAAAATTTTCTGGAAATCGAATACCACTTGGGTAAAAAGGAAGAAAGAAGGCCTTAAGGGAAGCAATATTTAAACCAATGTCATCTCCAACAGTCTTCAGAAGAGTGAAACACCAATTTTGAGGAAATGAAAATCCACCAGCAGTGTTATCTTCAACAAGTTCCGAGGTGGTCGGACAACACAGAGTGGTAAAGGAAGAAAGGAAATCTCATCTTCAACAAAATAACCCCCAGCAAGTTGAGAAACACAGAAAGGGGAAGGGATAAATGGAAAACCAGGAATATCATCTACAGCAAATGAAATCATTCCCCAACAATGTTTTGGGAAACCCGAGCGAGGGAAAGGAGAAAAGGAAAAAACCACCACACAGGAGCGGCACAACCGCTCACAATGTTTTGAACTAACAAATTTTCTTTGATTTGAAACAGGAAAGAAAGTGCTATTGATAGCAGAAAGTCATGCCACAAGTAAGAACACCAATACTGGGGCAGAAAATTTTCTGCCGTTGTTGAAAATTTTCTCAGAGAAACGAGGAAGGCAATTCAAGATGACGTGTCAGGTTTGTCCACCTTCAAATAGGATGTTTCAGGTTTGTCCACCTTCGAACAGGACGTCTCAGGTTTGTTCACTTTCATACATTGATATCATGGGAGTATTCGCCCTCGAATAGAATACAATGGGAGTATTCGCCCTCGAATAGGATACAATGGTATTCGCCCTCGAATAGAATACGATGGGAGTATTCGCCCTCGAATAGAATACGATGGGAGTATTCGCCCTCGAATAGAATACAATGGGAGTATTCGCCCTCGAATAGGATACAATGGGAGTATTCGCCCTCGAATAGGATACAATGGGAGTATTCGCCCTCGAATAGGATACAATGGGAGTATTCGCCCTCGAATAGGATACAATGGGAGTATTCGCCCTCGAATAGGATACAATGGGAGTATTCGCCCTCGAATAGGATACAATGGGAGTATTCGCCCTCGAATAGGATACAATGGGAGTATTCGCCCTCGAATAGGATACAATGGGAGTATTCGCCCTCGAATAGGATACAATGGGAGTATTCGCCCTCGAATAGGATACAATGGGAGTATTCGCCCTCGAATAGGATACAACGGGAGTATTCGCCCTCGAATAGGATACAACGGGAGTATTCGCCCTCGAATAGGATACAATGGGAGTATTCGCCCTCGAATAGGATACAATGGGAGTATTCGCCCTCGAATAGGATACAATGGGAGTATTCGCCCTCGAATAGGATACAATGGGAGTATTCGCCCTCGAATAGGATACAATGGGAGTATTCACCCTCGAATAGAATACGATGGGACTATCCGCCCTCGAATAGGATATTTTACGTTGGTTTTATTTTACATTGTCCTTTGCATATTTCATAAATTATTGCCAGAATGCATTTTTAATTCAAAAGTTGCTACTAAAAGCAGGCGCCTACCTGTATAACAAAAGGCAAGTCTTCAGTCTTTACATTGCAGGTCTTGAAACCAGTAATCCACCATAAAGCAGAGAGTTACAACAAGAGTTCCCAACGCAAATTCAAGCGCATGAGTCAAAGGAAGGGAGGGAATGAAGGAAAATTTTCCCAGCATCATTATCCTCAGCAGGTAAGTAAACAATTCCAAAGATATCCCCAGCAGTCAAGGGAAAAATAACACGACCTAGGAGGAAAGCAATTCCGAAACAAGGTAATTCAGAAGAAAGGATGGGATGGAGTTAATGAGTTGTAGTTGAAGTCAGGGTGCCCGCCTGAAGAATGGAGTGGCGATTTTATTTTGAAGTAGTAGTTGAAGTCAGGGAGCCCGCCTGAAGAATGGATTGGCGATTTATTTTGAAGTTGTAGTTGAAGTCAGGGAGCCCGCCTGAAGAATGGAGTGGCGATTTTATTTTGGAGTTGTAGTTGAAGTCAGGGAGCCCGCCTGAAGAATGGAGTGGCGATTTTATTTTGAAGTTGTAGTTGAAGTCAGGAGCCCGCCTGAAGAATGGAGTGGCGATTTTATTTTGAAGTTGTAGTTGAAGTCAGGGAGCCCGCCTGGAGAACGGAGTGGCGATTTTATTTTGGAGTTGTAGTTGAAGTCAGGGAGCCCGCCTGAAGAATGGAGTGGCGATTTTATTTTGAAGTAGTAGTTGAAGTCAGGGAGCCCGCCTGAAGAATGGAGTGGCGATTTAATTTTGAAATTGTAGTTGAAGTCAGGGAGCCCGCCTGAAGAATGGAGTGGCGATTTATTTTGAAGTTGTAGTGGAAGTCAGGGAGCCCGCCTGAAGAATGGAGTGGCGATTTATTTTGAAGTTGTAGTGGAAGTCAGGGAGCCCGCCTGAAGAATGGAGTGGCAATTTAATTTTGAAATTGTAGTTGAAGTCAGGGAGCCCGCCTGAAGAATGGAGTGGCGATTTATTTTGAAGTTGTTTAAGGAAAGCGGCAGAGTGTAACGAAAATCCCCAGCATGAATCAGAAGGAAGGCAACAAGGATCAGAAAAGATAGCTTCAGACTTCGAAGGAGAATAGCTCGAAGATCACAAGTAAGGGAATTCACTTCGGAGTGCAATGCAAGTTAGCAACAAAAGAAGCTTGCGACCAGAATGCGAGTCAACAGTCCGAGATGATCAACAGAAGATAGTCACAATGAAAAAAAAGGCAAGGAGTTAATCCAAGTGCAGAAGTTGATGAAAGATGTGGTGTGCTCAAGACATGGCCGAGGTCACAAGCACTGCATACCTGGTCTTGATCCGAAAAGCAGCACCTGCAACTAGCAAGTATCAAGGTTCAAATTTAGAGTCCGCATGAAGCACCAACCAATACTCAAGATCAAGCTTCATAAGACTTATAGATAGGAATCTTGTAACTAGTAGCTGATAGGCTTAGTTAGTCTTCCTCATGTTTTGATTTTCGATGTAATAGCAGGACCACGGACCGGAACTTCGATGGAACGGAACCTCGACGGAACGGCACCTCGACTGGCTCTCCACCTCGGTATACCCCTTCCTCACTCACTTTTGAACTACACGTGGCCTGATTCCTTTATAGCCAAGGATATGTAGGCAGCTCATATACAAGGGCTCGGTCACATTCCTCTTCTTTTAGTTTAGTCCCTCCGAATAAGGGTCGGGTCAAAAACACTTGTCTAGTCGTTCTTTGTCTGAAAACTCTTTGTGTTTTCAGTCAAAGAGGGGCAGCTGTAAACGCGTGATTTTTGACCCTCCCCGAGATTTTTTATATTTTTAGCGTAAAATATTTAGTTTAGTTTTAATATAGCTATTTTAGCTAAATTTGACTCTTTTACTTTATTTTTACCTCAAAATGAAAAATAACAAAAATATGGTTTTATTAATGTTTCGTAGTCATTTTTAAACTTGAAAAATACAAAAATAGTACTTTATATTTTTATCTTTATTAAAAAAACGAAAATTCCAAAAAAATAGTTTTTGGTTTATAGTCATTTTAAACTTGAAAAAATACAAAAATAGCACTTTATATTTTTATCTTTATTTAAAAAAACGAAAATTACAAAAATAGTTTCATTAACATTTTGTAGTTATTTTAATCTTGGAAAAAATAAAAAATAAAAAAAAATGGTTTTGTTTTAATTATGAGTTTTCTAGTTATTTTTGCTTATATAGGATGAATCAAATAAATCGTGTTCTCATTCTCGGTTCCGGGCGAAGAATAATATTCGGGTTCAAACTACCCGTTTTTATAATTTTCGGACCTAGCCCGTAATAGTCCGAGTCCGCACATGGGGAACACGGACAAAATACAACCATAACCCATGTGAGCCCCCATTTTGGTCTTGACATTTCACATGCACACACAATACATAATCACATGAACACACCTAAGAAGCTACACTTTACACCTAAGGGATAACACTACATGTGAGGGGGTTGTGATTTTCTTCTTCTTAAAGCAAGAAGAGAACGGCAAAGAAGGAAGAATTTTTGAAAACAAAAAAAGAGAAAAAGAAGGAAGAAGACGGCAAGAAGGGATTGGAAAAACGAAAAACAAAGATTGAAAACAAACAAAGATTGAAAACAAACAAAGAAAGAAAACAATACAAAGAAGACGGAAAGAAGGGAATTGAAAACGCAAAAAGAAAGAAAGGAAAAAAACGGCAGCAAAGGCCTGGGTGGGAAACGAATTGAGAAAGGAAAAAACGAAACAAAGAAAGAAAGGAAACAGAAAGAAAAACGGGAAAGAAGAAGAGAAACGAAAGAAGAAGAAAAACGGCAGAAAAGAAAAACCGAGAAAAAAAATAATACACACAGTAGGAGGCCACAGTGGAGGAAAAAGTTTTTCTGCTTCGTCAACCTCGTTCTGCCCGTCGAATCGTTTGTTCTTGGTTCCGGTTTGGTTCGAGTTCTGTCCGGAGAGGTCGAGGTTCGAGATCGTCATAAAAGGTTCGTTTTCTCGTTGTGTACGTTGAAAAATATGCAGAAATAAAGGTGCATGTTCTTTTCCGATATTGTTCTTCTCGCTAATATTTTGGAGTGTTTCGTATTTGATTTAGTTTCGTATGGTTCAGACTATTTTTGTAAATATATGATTTTGTTGAACATGCAATGTCGAAGTTAGCTAATGAAAATGACTAATCCTTCATATGCTCGCCAACTAGTTATGCTTCCGTTGTTTATGTAATTGTTCACCATAGTCTTGAATTTGCTCACTTAGTTAGCTACTCGTATGTTTACTCGAATTGGTTATAGTTGAGCACGATGTTGTCACATTATGGAAATTGGTTCGTTATTCTTTAAACGACGTAATTAGATTAAAGGAATCGGGGGTGCATTTCATGTGACCCGACTCCAATTTTGAACAAGGTTAAATAAAGCGTGTCGTGAACCACGAGTGCATTTCATGTAGTGTGGCTTGCAACATGTTTTAAATAATCTTGAATTAACTCTTAAATAAATATAGCGGAATGTAGTTTGCTTTTAAATTAGAATTAGAGGTGTGCCTCGCCTAACAAAATTATACAAATCGCGGGGCCCTCATAAATATATATGTAAAATATTTAGATTTCGAGATGTGCCGTTTCTTAGCGAATTTCCTAGCCTTCTCAAAAAAATATAAATAAGTAATGATCTATGTTGTGTTCATCACAAAAATCAGCAAATTTAGCATTCTTAAATTCAGTACCATGATCAGACCTAATTGATGAAGTTGGTTAACTAGTTGTTTATGAGTTTTTCTGACAAACGAAGTGAATATATGAAATGCTTCATCTTTAGATGTTAGAAACACTTTCCAAGTAAATCTAAAGTAATCATCAAGAAGCACCATCACATATCTCTTACCACCTTTGCTACGTGATCTCATTGGTCCAAATAGATCCATATGGACCAGCTCCGTCGTCCCGGTGGTGCTTACCATTTTCTTGCTTTTGAAAGAGAATATTACTTGCTTCCCTATTTCACAAGCCTTGCAAACTTTATCTTCTTTTAACTTAAAATTAGGCGGCCCTATCACCAAGTCCTTGGAGACTAGTTTGTTGAGTTGACTTATACTGACATGTCCAAGTCTCTTATGCCAAAGGAAGAGATCATTATCCAACACACTTAAGCAAGTGAATTCATCATCTGAAAGTACGGATAGATCCACAACATAAATGTTGTTCACTCTTTTTCCCTGCAAAATTTTCTAGTCGGTGGTAAGATTAATCATAAAGCATTTTATGAAGTTGAATGCAACCATGTTATCTCTATCACACAATTATGATACACTTATTAGATTGTACGTTGGTCACTCTATCAAGTACACGTTCTTAATAGAGTGAGAATCAGTCTCACCTACCTTTCCAACCCTAATGATCTCACCCTTCTTCTCATTTCTAAAAGAGACATTACCTCCTTTAAGGTCCTCAAGTGAAAGGAACTGGTTCTTGCTTTATGTCATATGATTTAGCACCACTATCCATGTACCATATTTTGGTTGCTCCCCTTCACTTGGACCTGCAAAGGGAAATCAGGGAAATCAGTCCCCTTTTGTTGCTACTATGGTGTTCTTGTAGTCATGAAAGTACATCGGAGTACCTAATCTATTTACAAGTTCTGTCTAGCTCATATTTGACCTTGCTTAGATCTCCTTTAGAATTTTTACTTGTTAATCCCTTTTGTACAACTCATTTTAAATCTTTTCTACATTTTCTTCCAAGGTGAGTTGTGTATGATCAACTAGAGGTGTGCATTCAAATCGGTTTATCAATAAATCGAATCGATTATTTATTATCGGTTTATCGATAAATGAAATCGAAAAAATCGAAACCTTATTGAAACGATAACGATAAGCAGTTGTACAAATCGATAATCGATAAGTAATTATCGATAAGGGTCAAAATCGAATTGATAAATCGAATGCACACCCCTAATTATTTTATCTACCACATTTAAGGAATGATCATATTTAAAGATGAAAGGAATGCCGTTCAAATTAATGGAAAATAAAATTAGCAGCGATGATGTATTTTTTTTTAATACCGTTGGAGTGTTGGTGGCATATTTTGATCTCTTACTTTAGTTTCGTTGCATATGTCTATTGACACAATTTTTATGTTATAAACAGTGTTCGTCTTATTTTAGCTTTTTTGTCCATATTAGTTAGGCGTGTTTATAGCGATATACTTTCCGTGGAATCCCGCAAATTTTCTTATTGGTGTAATCGATAACCGAATCGAGAAGCCCCAAGAATAAATAAATCGAAATCGAAAAAATCAAAACCTTATTGAAACGATAACGATAAGCATATGTATAAATCAATAATCGATAAGTAATTATCGATAAGAGTCAAAATCGAATCGATAAATCGAATGCACACCCCTATGATCAACTGTCATTTTACCTGTTCCAAATTTTAATTTTAGGGTACAGATATAAGCTTAAGGATAGTTAAGTCAAGTGCATGAGCCTAGTTCTTTAAACAACATTTTTACGTACAGTTTCACTAACCCTAAGTTCCAGGTTTGCACTTAGCCTTCAAAATCACACACTCTTTAGACAGTTTTTCCTTTTCGTTGTTTACATTCTCGGATTCATCAATTAGTTCTAGTAGTAACTCAAATAACTTTTCTTTAGACAATAATTAACCGTGTCTTTGAGATGGACTACACTTACCTCAGTTTGTTTATCAGATTCTTCAATGGCCAGTGCTTGTTCATCCTTATCATCGTCACCTGAGCTTTCATCCGAGCTTTCTCCCCAAACAACAACCATAGTATTGGTTTATCCTTTGTTGATTCTCTTCTTAGGTTGAACATGTTTCTTCTTCCTATTCATTCGTTCAAATCTACCCTTCTTCCATTCAATTTCCCACAAAAGGACAATTCTTATGTGGTGATCAATCTTTTCACACGTGTAGCAGCCATTATTAGTTTTCTTCTCAGGAGATTTTGACTTGCTATAGCTTCCACTTCTTAAAGAACCCTTTCCTCTCCTTAATCACTTCTTGAAGTCTTTGGTGGTCATGTCCATTTTATCATCTTCCAGATGAGATGATTTTGAATGCCAAGCTCCTTCCTTCTTAGGTACATCTATCTTCATGGTTTGTCTCCAAAGTTCATAAGTAGTGACATTTCCAACTAATTCACAAAGTGGGAGACTAGAAATATTCTTAGGTTCCTGGCTGGCAGTAATTTTTCTTTCCCAAGTGATAGGCAAAACCCTAGTCAGTATCTCCTCGACTCTATCTTCTTTATGAATAATCCTTCCAAGAGACTTTAGCTCATCTGTAAGTGTAATGAACCTTGTGTAAATTTCCTGAATGGTTTCTCCTTCCTTCATAACAAAGTTCTCATATTGAGAGTAGAGTATAGTTCCTCTAGATCTCTTCACCCGAGGTGTTCCTTTGTGACCCACTTGCAGTGTGTCCCAAATTCGCTTAGCTGTGGTACAACTTTGGATTCTGTTGTACTCATCTGGACCAAGTCCACAAATAAGCCATTTCTTGGCTTTAGTATTCTTCTACCAGTTTTTCAAGTCTCAAGTAGTGCAGTCCGCTCTTATTTTTAGCACATCTACTCCTTTAGCATTTTCTTCGAGGTAACCAATGGACCATCGGCGACAATGTCCCATAGATCATAGTGTTCTCCTATAATGATTGCCCTTCCCACTTTACATGTGGTGCACTCATCTTTTTATTCTCCTAAGGTCTTAGCCACTTCAAGGATAACCCGCTTTGGTACCAATTGATGTTTAATTTTTCAATTCCACATAATATGGGGTGATATTTATGGTGCCCAATTTTCGTGTATACAGATTATAGAAGGACCTAGTTCTTCTATGTGTTCCTTATAATACTGTTGTAGAAACAATAAATGCGAAAAGTAAAGAACATAAGTATTTTTACGTGGAAAACCCCCGACTCAAAAGGTAAAAAAGACCATGACCTACTTCTTAGTAGAATTTTCCCCAACACTCCACTAAATCACTCAACAAAAATAGCATTACAAAACACTTTATAAACCTAAGGATTACCTCTAATCTCGTTGTGGCAACTAGCCTCTACCTGTTGTGACAACTTCAAGTTGACTCTAACTTGAATACAACACTCAGAGTATCTAGTACAATTGCATCTAGATAAATCTAACCGGTACAATTTGAAATACCTACTACAATGAAACTAGAAAAAAAGACTGACACTTGTAACTGGTTCTTTTATCTGTTTCATGTAGCTTCAAGTTCGAACACTTGAATCACACAAGAATTATTTGCAAAATGCCTTATTATTTTGCTCTCAACTCACGTTTAACTTTAGTGTTTGTGCGTGCCTGTAAAATAAGAATATCCTGTAATTTATAGAGTTAGTAAAATAAGAAATAACTAGAGCTCAGATGCTATACTCTTCCTTGGTGGAAGTGTTATAGTTATGTTCAACTTCAAACTCCTCTTTTATCTTGGATACAGTTCTCTTTGAGTAAGGAGTCTTCTCCTTATCATTTATGCAACTTTTTGATCAGGAGATATCACATATAACCACTTAAGCTTATCTTCATCAAGTGTATGCCTAGTGCTTAAATCAGCCTGTGTCTGTCTACACTATGCATGGACCTGGTTCATGCTTGAGTTTCTTTGTCAGTCATCAAAACAAAGTTCACATGGGCTAACATTAATATTTTCTCATTATTAGTTTTTACGGAACCTAAATCAACTTATTCATTTTTGTCGATGATGTTTTGACCTATTGGCCCTTTTCTTCTAAGTTAATTAAATAGACTTTGAAATATTAAACTTGTTTGTAAATTAGTAGAGTCATATCTTGTAGTAACCGTGGTTTTAATCATGTATCCAAAATGATGATGACGTCTACAAGGTGTATCAATTTCTGATGTAGCTAATAATACATATGTGCAGACTAGAAGCAACACATTCATGATTAAGCCGTTTACTTATGTGAGCACTATATACAACACATTGTTGTCAAATGAGAAGTAGAGGCATGTTTCTACCTCTCCCGAGTTTCTCCATACATCTGCCTCATAAATACTAGTTTGTCCAATAGGGGTTTCCTTCTAGAGTTAATTCTGATGTTCAGAAATCCCCTACCTTAAATACTGTAAGAAGCCATGTCACATTATTGATAAGTTCTATAAATTGAATGGGTATCTCCCAATTAAATTCACTAAGGGGTCTTGCAATAGAAAGACTGTTGCTCAAGTTGAAGTGAATTCTCCTGGTCCTCCTGCTACTGTGGTTCCTGCTGTGGGTCGTAATTTTATCAGGCCTTCTAAATCTGGTCCTATTTCAGTGGTTCCTGGTTTGTCTCAACATCAATTCTCCCAACCGATGATGTTACTGCAACAGTCACATGCTTCTGCTAACTTCCCCTCTACTCCTAGTCTTATGTCTTCTACTAACTTTGTTGGTGTAAGTTGTTACCAAAAAGTATTTTGATCAAGTCATGTATGCTTTCACAAGTAGACAGTTTTATTTGGATTATAGATCTAGAGCCTCTGACCATATGACCTTACATAAAGACTTACTTTTTAACCTACAAAGGCTACATGTGCCTTGTCCAGTTTTCCTTCTAATTGGATATAAGATAAAGGTTCACTTAGTAGGAGTTTGACTTTATATCAAAAATTCACAACTCATCATATGTTCTTTATACTTCCTCTTTCCTTAATCATAGGTCTCGCGTTCGAGTCTTGGATATGAAAAAATTCGTGATAAGGAGCGCGGGTACGCAGTGCAAATCCAGATATAGTCAGGCTCCAATGCGGGTACCGGACACCGGATGAAAAACAAAAAAATAAACATTAAATATCAGCTTTTGAAAGAAACTTTTCTTTTCATTTGAAATATCCAATGAATCATCTAACTTTTCAAAGTTATAAGTTAGTAAGAGTAAGGGATAAGACATTCAACAATCTAATCTTACTAGCTATCTCACTACAGGCCGGCATAATGCATAGAAAATAATAAAATCCTAATCTTGTAAATAAAAAAGAAACAAATAGAAAATCTAAATATATGAGCAATTAATTCTTTAAATTTTAAAATTAAAAATCTCAACTGAAGAGTTAAGATGAGAAATTCAGAGAAGTTTAAAGTTACTCTAAGGATTAAGGTATGGAGATGAAGAGTAATTGCCGAGAGAATTGAGAAAATGAAGCCATAAGGTGGCTTTATATACTTTGTGGGTAAATTATAATTTTGTTTAAGCTTATTGGATTATCGGTTAAACCGTCAATAAATTTGAGCAAACAAAGAACCGAACTGATAACCCAATATTCGAATAACATTAAATCATCATTGAACTTTTTGACAAATAACCCGATATCGATAACCCAATAGCATTTTATCGTCCCGAGCAATCGGTTATATCCGTTGTATGACCAGCCCTATCACATTCTCTAGAAGCTACTCCTACCTCCTATTTTTCTACCAGCACTACATCCTGCACTCCTTGTACTATTAATCTTATTATTGTTTCTCATGTCTGTACTATTCCTGAGATATATAAAAATGTAAATACTAATGTAAATATCAATGTTGTTGGTTCTGGTGAGAGACAAATAAATGTTGATACATGTTTGAATAATATCAATAAAATAGCTGTGGTTGGCATTGTAGATTTGGGCATACACATGAGTGGAAGGATGCTATGAGAAGAGAGTATGAGGCATTAGAGGCTAATAGGGCTTGGGATATAGTTGAGTTACTTATAGCCAAAATGTCTATTGGTTGCAAATAAGCGTACTAAATTATGTATAAAGTTGATATGAGCGTAGAAAGATATAAGGCAAGACTTGTGGTAAGGGGTGACACACAGGTTGAAGGCATAGACTTTCGTGAAATATTTTTACTTGTTGTTAAAATGTCTATTGTCAAAATTTTAGTTGTTATAGCTGCAAAAAAGAAATGGCCATTATTTTAGCAAGATGCTAGTAATGCTTTCTTGAATGGGGACCTAGATGAGGAAGTTTTCATGAAAATACCACCTAGTCTTTCTGTTTCTTCTTGTACACCATGAGTCTCAAGACTTTCTCCTTCTACTTCTCTGGTTTGCAAACTCAAGAAATCTTTAAATAGTTTGAGACAAGATTCAATATAGTTGTATGAAAAGTTATCTTAGTCACCATATTCTAGATGGTATGTGCATTCTTTAAATGACTCTCCCTTTTCACTAGTGGTTCTAGTAATAAGTTTGTGATTTTAATGGTTTGTGTTGATGGCACTATCATCACTGGGACAATTTTGTGTAAAATCCCTGCTATGAAAACTTTTTTCCGTGAATCAATTAAAAAAAAGTTTTTAGGTCAACTTTACTATTTTTTGGGCATTGATGTCTTATATTCTGAAGGTGTGCTGCTTCATCAGAAGAAATTTGTTCATTATTTGATCACATAATTTTATTCTTTTGTCTGCTCATTAGTTGTGTCTCCTTTTGAAATGCATGATAAATTGAAAGCTATATCACGGTGATCCCCTAGCTAATCCTCAGACTTCAGGTGTCTGGTGGGTAAACTTAATTTCATAACGCATACCAGACCTGATATTTATTTTGCCATGCAATATTTAAGTCAGTTTATGCAGAAACCTTGCATTTCTCACATGTAGGCTGCTTTGTGTCTACTAAGATATCTCAAGAGTACCCCTAATTTTGGAGTTTTATATAATGCCTCCTCTAAACTCTCTCTTAGTGTGTATTATGGTTATGATTGTGGGGGGGGTGCGCTTTCCCGGATAGTAAGAAGTCTATCAATGGTTTTTATATCTTGCTAAGCGGGGAGTTTGGTGGGTTGGAAGTCAAAGAAGCAGCTTATGGTTTATTTGTCTTTACCCGAGGCTATATATAGGTCGATGTGTAAGGCCACTGCTGAGATTACTTGGGTTTGCGGGCTTCTATCTGATTTTGGCATTACCAACTACTCTCCTATTAGGTTGTTTTGTGATAATCAGGTAGCCATACATATTAATAAGAATCCTATCTTCCATGAACATACTAAACATATTGAGTTGGAAAATCACTTTGTTCGCACCAAGAGGGTCAGCTATTATGCACTTCCAGTGCAACTCAGCTCGCTGACATGTTCACTAAGCCCTTGGATGGAGCTGTTCATCATCTGCATCTTCGCAAGATGGGGTTGTCTCACTCTCCAACTTGTTGGGGGTTATTGAGATATAAGCAATTGGTATTACTTAGTTTTGGATTTGTTATTTTACTTTGAACCCACAAGCCCAATCTTGTATTTATGTACTTTACATTAGTTAGTTAGGCAGGCTGAGCCCATTTCAGATAAGTGGTCGGTGCATTGTAAAGGGATATCACTTTCATTTTACACGTAAATGATATGGAGAATTTTTTTTTTTTTTTTTTTGGGATCGAAATAGTACGGTGCACGCGAAAACTTATAATACAAAGTTTGGTGGACGATAAATCAGACGACAAAGGAAAATTTTATTAAACCAAGCATAATAGTTTATAATGGTTTGGTCAATTGATCTACATATAATAAAACTAAAAAAAAAAACTTAACGAGACAAAAATCTCTCCCTAAACAAAACTCTTTAATGACTATATTGTAGATATTTTTTTGTGCTCCTGTGAGAAGTATAGATGTGCAAAACCCATTCCAAGAAAATGATAAAGACATATTAATGAGATTTAATCCTTTTAGAAATTTTTTTTCATTTCTTCAAAAAAGAAAATATTAATAAAATAGAAATTCAAGACAAAGTCCAAACATTTCTCTCTCAACGACCCGTATGAACCCTAGGTATATGTAGATTTTCACCGACTAACGTTCAATCCAAACTTTATCAGTATTAAATATTGGAATTACATTGGTTTAGTTGCTTTAAATTGATATAAGAGGTCGGCAGTTCAAACTTGGGGTTGCTGACATCTTAACTCTTAGCAGCAGATAAAAGGCTAAGAATTTAAGAAACTACACGCTGTGCTTACTGAGGTTCAAACCTTCAAGGCCTCAACCTCCTTGAGAGGAAAGAGACAGTTGATCATTTGGTGACAAATGAACATACGAGAATTTAGAAACTAAACTTAATTTATGGGTCTATTGAACCTACTGTATATTTTTAACCTCTGCCGAAAAAGTAATTTATTTTACTTTATTCATATTTTTCCACAGTTATACATATATATGCAATAAATTTCTAAGGATGAGGTGTCGAGATGACACCGCTACTTAAAGCAAGGTGAATCCGCCCTTGTGTTAGAATAAATTAAGTCGGAACTTGTTTCAAGACTCATCCTAATGTAAGGCACGTCTAAAACGACCCAAAACAACTATTGGGTTATCATTTATCGACCTCGTACGTATGCCTAGTGCGTACTTGCCATACACTCCAACTTGGTTGCCACTCAATTAGGGAGGGACACTTCTTTTTCTTTTTTTCTATTGAACAACAGAAGTATTGTTAATCCCCTCCAGAAATTGAGTAAAATAAAACATTCAAATCACTATGACATTCAAAAATCCACACGAATAAGTTGCATAAAACGTAAGCTTTCTAGTTACACGACGTCTTGCCAAAGGCATAATCAATGATGTTAATATATAATAAAGAAAGCAACGAGGCCATGCAAGGTTTTCCCTCTCTTTTTCTCCGCTTAACTTCTATCCATAGATACCGCCTTCTCTTCCGCAATATTTTGTGCTTTCATTTTTTTCGTTCATTTTCTGGCCACGTTCACGCAGTCCTACGATCCACATCACGTTTCAGACCCTAGATAGAAATGCTTTATTTAGACCTAGCTATATAATGTGCAATAGCTCCCGACTTAGGACCACGTGGAAAATTTGAACCCTATTTAACAACATGGTAGGCATTTTACTTGTTTGAAGTGGGTTCAAAATAATATTTATACCATTACCTGTTTTAAAACAGCAAAAATATACCTATATATACAATATTATTTTTCGATGAAGCGGGTTCATATGAGCCCACTTGACTCCACGTGGGTCCGTCCCTAGCTCCCGAAGGCAAAAGCTTTATCATATTGGGTATTTACATTAAACCAATTCAGTATATACTATATCTTAACACATTTATTTATCACTTGAATATGATATGTATTCTAATCTTAATTTTAACTGCTAAGATTAAACTGATTGATTAGGTGTAAATACTTGTGGTGTAAACATTCCATACATGTAAGTAGTTATCATAGATATCTATGGATTCAGTGGCGAAGCCACATGGTCATAAGGGTAGTTAGTTGGCCACCCTTCATCGAGAAAGTGCATTGTGTATATAGATAAAATATTACGTTTTAAAGGTATATAACATATATTGACCCTTTGTCAAGAATTTTTTTTTCCAATTCTTTCAAATTTGAATACCTTGGAAAATTCCTAACTTCGCCACTGGATGGATACAGTGGTAAGATTTTTCATAAGCGATGTCACTATTTCTTGTAAGAGGCGTGTAACAATCAAAAAAATATTTTGTGGAGCCAAGGGTTAAAACACAAGAACTCTCACAAACAGTGGCGAAACCAGAATTTTATCCAAGGGTGTTCAAACTTGAAAGAAGTGGAAAAAATTCTCCGACAAAGTGTGTTCAATATATGTAATATACCTCTAAAATCTAATATTTACCTATATACCTAGGGGCGGACCCACATGGTATCAAGAGGGTTCATATGAACCCGCTTCGTCAATTTTTTTTTACCGTATATGGATATAAATGTGTAGACAAGAGGGGTTGCTCTGATGGTAAGCAACCCCCACTTTCAACCGAGAGGTTGTGAGTTCGAGAGCAAGGTGGGTAGTTCTTGGAGGGAAGGATGCCGGGGGTCTATTTGGAAACAACCTCTCTACCTTAGGGTAGGGGTAAGGTCTGCGTACACACTACCCTCTCCAGACCCCACTAAGTGGGATTATACTGGGTTGTTGTTGTTGTTGTTGTTGGATATAAATGTCATCTAAAACAGAACAAAACTATATATAAATAACATTGAACCCAATTGACAGTGCAATCGTTGTGGCCTGATGGTCCAAGCTCGTCCAAAACTACCGGAAGGTCAAGTGTTCGATATAACGGCTCAACGCATTCCTTGGTCTTTTGGACATTTACTGGCTTTATGCTTGAATGGTTACTTCAAGCTTAGTTCAAAGTTGATCTATTTTTCTCACATGATTTTCAGCAAAACATACAAGAATATTTATTGAAATAATTTATTATTTAGTGCCATGTTGTCTTTTTATTTTTATTTTTTATATTATTATTATTTGACTTATAAGCTCTCTTTATCCACTTATTTATATTAATCTAGTTTATTTCACAACTCCTTCGTTCTATTATTTGTTTCCTGTTAATAACAAATTTGTTTTCCTCACATATCAAGGACAAGAATTCATTTTTGTTATGTGTTGCAGAGTTTAAAAAAATTTAAAGCATTATTTGTCAAAATAAGTATATAAATTATGTTAAAAATAAATTTAAATAGTTGTTTTATTTCTTTTATCAAAAAATGCATTACTTATTAAAAAACAAGAGCGCAGAATTAAAAATGATTTTTTTTTAGATAGATAATAAAAGGAAGAAAAACATAGTAGCTAGCAAACACTGCTTGTTATGATGTCGATTTTATTGGCGGCTATCACCGTGTTAATTTGAAACCGCTTATATAAATTCTGGATCCGCCATTGTACATAACCAATGTAATTTTTCGATGAAGGGAGGTCAATTGACCACCCTTATGACAAGGTAGCTTCGCCCATGCTCACAAAATCCCTACAACTATCAACCACTAGACTACTGAGCTGTTTCAATGCAAGTGATGTCACTTTGATTGATTTTATCTTGTATTTCTGTTTTACTTATTATTTTATATATATAAATAATAAAAAAATTCGACAAAGCCGTATCATGTGACATCCTTGGGTCCATGTAAATCCACCCCTAGATGGATAGGTGTTAAAAGTGTTATATATACGTATATTGAAAGGCATACATCCGCCTCCTCATCCTTTGATAAGTTGACCTTGCAATAATTTGACTTTGTTTACAAACTTTCAATCTTTCAATTTCCATGTGACTGTTGCCGTTGGTGACGGCGAGAGATAAGTTGATCCGCACATTCACAACTCGTTTGAGTGCAGCTTAATTACAACCATTTTATTGTTAATTTTTTCATAATATGATCAGATGTGAACAATTAAGAGAAATCCTCCCTGTAGGCAGCCAATTAGATCTCTATAAATACGTTCACATGATCTTCTCGGTTCCCAATAACATATCAACTACACATCATTTCCCAACCTCCTAGATACATACAATAGCTAATTAACACTATAGCAGGAGAAATGGAGGTGTCTACTTGCAAAAGCTTGATGTTGCCCCTGTTGGCAATTGTTTTGTTCATCTCGCTAGCACAGCCAGCAGTTACAGCAGCCAAAGGCTCTAAACCAGCCTACACAAACTTCGTCAAAACTAAATGCAGCATCACCACATACCCTTCACTTTGCCAACAAACACTAATACCCTATGCCTCATCAGTGAAAAGCAACTCCACAATACTATGCATAAAAGCGCTTAACGTAGCCATAAAAGGCGCACGTGACGCCTCTGTTATTGTGTCGAGACAGAAAGAACAGAAGGGAATAACCAGATATGAAGCCGCTGCTATTAAAGACTGCATGGAAGATGTCAAGGATGCAGTGTACGAACTCAAGCTGGCTGTTGAAGCAATGGGACATTTGGGTGATAAAGATAAAGAATTTCAGCTGGCTAATGCAAAGACATATGCAAGTGCTGTAATAACAGACGCAGATTCATGCACTGATGGTTTCTCCGAACGGAAGGTAAATCCAGATGTGAAGGACATCATAAATAGAAGCATGTCAGTTATTATTAAACTCTCCAGCAATGCGTTGTCACTCATTAATCATCTTTATGTATAGTACTGTCTGTTTGTGGATCGTGGCATGAGCTTCAGCTCTGATTGATTGGAATTAATAATGCACACGAGTTTAGTTTCTTCTTATAATATTCTGGATATGATATCTTGATTAACCTCTGTAAATTTAGTTAATCTCATGAATCCACTTTCTTCAAGTAGCTAGTTCTGCATCCCGGTCAATGCTTTCCTCCCTATTACTCCTACAATTTAGATATCAAGTTTTTGTACTTGACCTTGTTATCTTGATTGCAACGGCGTTAGTTGTTCAAAATTTGAAAAAGAGATTGTGGCCGAAAAAATATCGCCTTGTTTTTGGAACAATAGAACAATAAACAAGAGTTTAAAACCTTAGACGTTTGTTTTAAAACCTTTTTCTTTTTTTCAAAAGGAAAAAAAATGACTTCAATTCTTTGTCGAACTTTCTTTTCAACTAAACATAGTTGGGAATCCTTTTCGGTTTTGCAACAAACGCCATTAGATCTCCAGATTGGGCCTCTGTTTTCTGTAATATAAGAATTTGGAAATATAAGACTGATAAGAAGGGGACAAGAAGCTATAGGAAATATAGTTGGCCAATGAATAGGGTGTATTAGAGAAAGAAGGTTTGGTGACAAAATCCTTAAGCCACAATGGGGATGTTTAGCTCTTAGGGACCTTCTCAAAGGAGGACAAGAATCAGTAGTATTATTCAAGGGTGTAGAATTGTTCAAAGGTGCAGAACTGCTAGAAGATGAGGTAGAAGATGATATAGAAGGAATTGAGGAAGAAGATGAGGTAGAAGATGATATAGAAGGAATTGAGGAAGAAGAAGTAGAAGAATTTATAGAAGGAGATGGATAAACAACCCTTGACACTTCTTCAGTACAGCTAGGTGATGAAGGAACCAGGTTAAAAATAGGAGGAGTAGACAGAGATGTAACAAAACAACGGGGTTCTAAATGGATTACCTGGGAATTGGTTAATCTTCCTCCACGTAACAAAATATTGGGTTCTAAATGGATTTTCAAGAAGAAATTGAAAGATAATGGTACTATTGACAACTACAAGGCAAGGCTTATTGTCAAAGGATTTAGACAACGAGAAGGTCTTGACTATTTTGATACATACTCGCCGGTAACAAGAATTACATTCATTCAGATGCTAATAGCACTAGCCGCCTTATATAGTCTTCAAATCCTTCAAATGGATGTAAAAATAGCCTTCTTAAATGGTGATCTAGAGGAAGAAATTTACATGAACCAACCTGAAGGGTTTGTAGTTCCGGAAAAAGAAAAGAAGGTGTGTCGACTTGTTAAGTCCCTTTATGGACAAAAACAAGCACCCAAGCAATGGCATGCAAAATTTGACCAAATCATGTTGTCAAATGGCTTTAAGATTAATGAATGTGATAAATGTGTTTATATTAAGAACGTTCCAATTCATATAGTCATTGTTTGCTTATATGTTGATAATATGCTAATAAAGAGCAAAGATATTGCCGATATTCAAGCTACTAGCGTATGCTTGCTAGTAAGTTTGATATGAAAGACTTAGAAGTTGCCAATGAAATTCTAGGAAATAAAATCCAGAGGACTCCTCAGGGTCTAGCTTTGTCTCAATCATGTTACGTGAAAGTGGTACTTGAAAAATTCAAACACTTGGAATTTAGAAGTGCAAGAACTCCAATTGACTTAAATCATCATCTTATAAAGAACAACGGTGAAAGTGCGTCTTAATTGGAGTATGCTCGTGTGTTGGGAAGCTTAATGTACATCATAAATTGTACACGACCTGATATAACTTATGCAATAAGTAAACTTACGATTCACAAGTAATCCAAGCAAACATCACTAGGTGGCAATGAAACGAGTTCTGGGATATTTGGAATATACCCAAGACTATGCTTTGCACTACAATAAATATCATGCGGTTATCGAAGGATATAGTGATGCAAATTGGATAACCGGCTCAACAGAAACAAAATCCACAAGGGGATATGTTTTTACTGTTGGTGGATGAGTAGTATCTTGAAAGTCTTCCAGATGAACATGCATCGCTCGCTCTATAATGGAATAGAGTATAGCTTGGGTAAAGCCGGTGACGAAGCTGAATGGCTTCAAAATTTCTTAGAAGACATTCCGTTCTGGCCAAAACCTTTGGCTCCTATTTACATACATTGCGATAGTGAGGCTGCAATAGGACGGGTAGGGAGCGTTATGTATAACGGAAAGTTTCGTCATATACAATAAAGACATAACACCGTTAGACAACTACTTTCTAGTGAAATTATTAATATTGATTATGTAAGATCAAAGGATAATATGACGGACCCGCTTACAAAAGGATTAACTAGAGAGGGAGTCGAGAAATCATTTAAGGGAATGGAACTATGGCCGAGGACAAGTCAACATGGCGGTAACTCTACCTAGAATTTTGGATGTTCCGAGATCTAGGTTCAAGGAGATCAAACAAAATTGTGATCGATCGGTTCAACATTGTCCAAGTAAAATCTTTGGTCCCTTCTCATGATGAAGACAATGTTCTGTAATAAGGATAGAACTTTACACGTTCTTTAATGATTACCTATGTTTGATATGTTATTTATCAAATAGTGGAAATCTAAAGGATTACACGTTTAGGAATCACCAATGTAAGTGTGAAGTGGAAGCCGCTTCAATGAGAATTGTAAGGTTAATTCTCTACGCACTTATGAAACCAGGCGGTATTCATGGCTGAAATGAACACAACAATGAGAACCAAAAGACGGTTAAGGGTTGGTCGTGTGACATATGGTTGTCTAGATATACACTAAAGTTCGACAGTTCAAAGATATCAAATATACCGATTGACCGAGCATATCCGACATATGTTCACTACAAAAAGTTTAAAGGGAAACCTACTTATCGAGATGCAATTAATCCTTAATTGCAAATCACACAACTTTCATCTATGATCATTATTTTTACAGACATTCACATTCATGTGGGGAATTGTTGGACTTTAAAGCATTGAGCTTCAAAGACTTTAAGCATTGGGTTTTAAAGTCTAAGAGTGTGAATTGGAAATCGTAGGAAATAAAATGGAGGAAAATGAAAAAATTGAATGAAGTGAGCTTTTGTCTTGAACTTTGTCCCTCATTGGTGAGGGACAACTACATTTGTGTGTATATATATAGAATCATTTCTTAAAGCTCTTAAAAGGAGTCGAAGAAAATGAAACATCGCGTCGTCGTCGTCGTCGCTCAGCTCAACTTCGGCTTTGGCTTTGGCTTTGGATTTGTCAAATGATCGGTAAGATTATTTTTGGACCAAATTTATTTAATTAATTATTTAATAATTAATTAAATGTCAGTTAGTTAGCCGCTGTCCGGGCGTGACCGCGATAGGACCGTGCCAGAACACTGTTGTAGATTCTGAAGGCCACTCTGGCTGCGGTCCAGGCGTAACTGCGGTAGGACCTCGGCAGGACGCGTAAACTTCTGAACAGACACCTTTTTCAGAACAAATATCACACCTCTTCCAATAATTGCCTATAAATTCTAATGCATGGCTTCGTTTATAAGACACTGAAAAATTACAGAACTTTCTTCTTTCTGAAAATACTGCATTCTAATTCACAATCTCTCTCTCTCAAATTCGTAAGTGTGATTTTTCTCCGTTCTTTAAGTTCGTTGGTATCCTGCAGTTTATTTTGTCACTGTTGTAGGAAGGTTTATTTCGTTTCATCCTGGGAGGATTTAATCCATTACCTTGGCAACGTGTGAGGGGGTTAAAATTCCTTAAGATCGCACAACCAAATTGTGGACTCGGAATTTTTCTTATTTCCGGTTTCTTTTATTCTTCTAACAGTTTTCTAATTTTGTGTTTTAACACAGTAGCAATTCGCATAATGTACCTAAAGTATTAATATTCCGAGATGTACAGACAATAAATGCCTTTGACTACATGAACAGATGGAGAGAATAAAACTTATCCGATGTGTATGCTCCGAGAGTTAGTTGAATAAAATAAAAATTTTGAATCACTATGACATTCAGAAACCCACGCAAACTAGCTAATTTCAACAAGACGTCTTTTCTAAGGCACAATCATTTGAAGTTCATAACAAAAGATTTTCCGTCTCACTTTTTTCAGGTAATTTCTGTTCATAAAACTAAATCGCATTCTCTTCCACAATGTTTTGAGCTGTCATTTTTCAAGTTGAATATCATGAGTTTCTAACTCATATTGGTGAAGTTAAGAATTTTGCTTTAAGATTTTATATATATAGTAGTAATTAATATTTGATCTATCACACAATACAATGTTTCACCAAAGAATGTTCAACTGCCCACTCTTCCTTGGTTGTAGCTGAAGCAAAGGGCGGAGCTTGAACGTCGAATTTAAGTCGAACTCAATAACTTTTGCTCAAATAATATATTTGTATTAAAAACTTCGCTAAATATGAACAAATATTTGAATCCACCTATTAGCACTTGGAAGTTGTCGTTCTAAAATTTTGGAACAAATAACGTTGGAATCTTGCTCCACCTCTGAGCTAGCTCAAGCCCTGTCTACTCAAGAAGTCACATCTAATAGTCTAATACCCTAGAAAAAAATGATCTGCTGGTACAATAGTTCAATATAGGCTAGGTGAATATACACAATCATCGTAAATTAGGCATATCTGCTTACCCCTTGATAAGTTATGTTGACTTTGCTTACAAACTTTCGATACTTTGAATGATTTCCATGTGACATTGTGTGACTGCTACCGTTTGTGATGGCGAGATAATCTGATATCCCACATTTACAACTCATTTTTGTGCAGCTTACAGCAATTTTATTCTCATTTACTAATCATGATCAGAACTGAAAAATTAAATAAAATCCTCCCTCCTGCCAATTTTGATCTCTATAAATATATTAACATCTTCCCTCTATTCCCAACACATAATTCAAAACATTTCTCAAACACAATTAGCAGGAGAGATGGAGGTGTACTCTACATGCAAAAGCTTGAAGTTTCCCCTTTTGGCAATTGTTTTATTCATTTTTCTAACTTCGCCTGCAGCAACAGCTGCCAGAGTCTCTCGGCCAACCTACACAAACTTCGTCAAAACCAAATGCAACATCACCACATACCCTTCACTCTGCCAGAAAACACTAATTCCCTACGCTTCTTCAGTTAAAATCAATTCCACAAGGCTATGCCAAGCAGCCCTTAACGTAGCCATAAGTGGCGCTCGCAGCGCCACTGTAGCTGTCTCGGGACTGAAAAAGAAGAAGGGTATAACCAAAATTGAAGCCGCCGCTATCAAAGACTGTTTTGAAGATGTCAAGGATGCAATATACGAACTCAAACTGGCTGTTGACGCGATGGGACATTTGAGTGATAAAGATAAACAATTTCAGTTGGCTAATGCCAAAACATATGCAAGTGCTGTAATAACAGACGCAGATTCATGCACTGATGGTTTCTCTGGTCGAAAGGTAAATCCAGCGGTGAAGAAAATAGTAAATAGTTGCATGGCAAATATTACCAAACTTGCTAGCAATGCGTTAGCGCTCATTAACCATCTTTATTAAAAGTTTATGTAATTGGATTCAGCTCTGATTTCTTGGAATTAATGCACATGAGTTTATTCTTATTATATTCTGGATTTGGAATCTTGTTAAATGTATTTGACACCATTTTAAATATAGTTAATCCATTTTATTGATGCAACTTCTGGTCCATGTCTTCTTCCTTATTACACTATATCTGTAGCAATTTTTTTTTATTTGACCAGTATATAGTCCCCAGATCCTACTTGTGGTATTATACTGGATTGTTGTTGTTGTTGATCGGTATATAGTATTGATTGCATCCGCATTAGATGTTCAATTTTTAGAAAGTTGCACTTCCACCCAAATTCAAGCGGAAAAATCAAAAGGATTAAGAAGAAACCGAACCCATTAGCTTTTTAGTTTTTATTTTTCTTTGTTAATTAAGCCAAAAAAAAATGTGAGAGTGAACCATTAAAGTGTATGATTATTTCATCTAAAAAGTTAAACCGTTAAAGATGGCATACCCCTGAGACTCAAACACTTTTGCTTGTTCTAATACCATGTTGAAGTGTGATCATTTTATCTAAAAGCTTAACACACTTCAGGATGAACTTACATTCATCAAGGCCCAATGTCCTAATGGCGTTAGAGATCATAATTGAAATTCAAAGTAAATGTGTGATGTGTGCACATCTTAAAAGGACAATATATTGAAAGAAAAAACTAAGCTAGCGAATGACAGATAAGGGGGTCCTAAATAACATGGGAAAAAGCTAATAGTAACAGTTTTGTGGTAACAACTTAGTTTTGGTACTTTTCCAGTTCTATTTATCAGCAGCTTTTAGTTACCCGCTAGATGAAGGTGAAGAAAGTTAAGGACGAAGCTTGGTCATCTGAGAAGGAAATCAGAACTAAGTAGGAACAACTTAACAGAGAATATACGATAGAATTCGCTAAAACGAGCTATTACCAAACTGTGCAAAGCCAGAAATTTATTCTAAGGATGTTCAAACTTGAAAGAATTGAAGAAAGTTTTCCGATAAAGAGTATTCAATATATATTATATACCTCTAAAATCTAATAGTATTTTACTTATATACATAATGTAATTTTCTAACAAAAGATGGTCAGTTGACCACCCTTCAAAACATATACTAGTAGGTAATTACCAGTGAGTTGTTTTCACCGTCATCATTTACGTGGAAAATTTCTAATTGGACACTCTTTATAAGAACCCGAACCAAAACGATCAAAAAATTGATTTTTTTTTTGTTTGGTTTTGATTTTGAATTTTAAAAATCGATCAAATTTGATGTGGTTTTAATAAAAATCTTTTTATTTTTGGGAGGGTGTTTTTTTTTTTTTGGGGGGGGGGGGGGGGGGGGGTGGGGGAAGGTAATTGTTGTCATGATTTATGATCGACGTTTATTATAAACCATGTTTTCATGAAGATCAAAAGATTAGCAAATAGTAGCAAGAAATTCGAAGGTTACGTTATGGGAAATCTTCTTCACTCTCCGGTCTACTTTAATTGATTTTTTGACTATTTATTTACGGTCTACAATATTTAATTTTTTAAATATTAAAAAGGAATTAATTTCTTTTTTTCAAAATTGTCCTTGAAATAAAGAGTCTATTGCTATTTGTTATAATTTCAATGAATAAATTAAAATAATATGATCAATTTTATTATTAACTAATACTAAAAAGTAATTTCTGTAATATGTATAAAAATAGCGAAAAATCAACTAATGCTAAGAAGGAGACTATGAAATTTATATTCCCTAAATTAAATCATACCTTATCTCTATAAACTGACTCACTGTAGTTGTCCAAAACTGCGGATGGCGGTCTGTGTTAACGGAGTACGAGTTCTCCTTATGGCACATGACGCACGGGGTAACATTTTTCTTGGTCCTGTTTTGTCTGATCCCACATTAAATTTTTCTATAGTAGTTACTTTTTAAAATCATAATTACACTACTATTTAAAGCCGTATTTATATGGTCAAAATTCGATCGAGAAAATTAAGCACGAGGAGGTATTTAAAGCCTGATTGTAAACAATCTTCCACTTCTCCTCTCGACGGGCGCTCTCGATCTCCAAAATGAGAGTCTAAGCGAAAAAGGAAGAGCTGAAAAGACTCCGTACAAAATAAAAGTAGAAAGGAAGCCAGGTACAAGAACAACAAAAACGAAAATACAAACCCTCAAAGCCATTTCGGATATGCCTACCGACAGATCGGCATCGTTAAATGACCGTAGAGTCATGTTCTCGGCACCAGAGCAAAGAGGGACTAAGAAGGGATCACACTCTCTGTGTTCATCAGTAGGTCCCAATTCAAGGGAATGACTATAGAACGAGTAGATTCATCGATTCGCACCTCGACACGGGTAAACCCCTCATTGAACATCCTTTCCTCTTCGAAGTTGACATCGGAACCGGACTCGTAGTCATCTACGACACACATTTCTCCCTCTCCTCGACAGAGGAAGGAACGTCGGCCCGCTCTGACGTCGACAGGTCACTCCTTTAAACGACCTCTGTTGCCTCTGATCGCCTTCCTCCTTCCATGGTGACCTCCGACAAAAGAGCAATCTCCACATCTGAAGGGGACACAGTCTCTGCATCCAAAACCATGCCACCCTTGGGCGCGATCGTAGTTGAACTTTGTTGATTCTTTTGAGTCGAGGGCTCATAGCCCGAGTATTACTTCAACTGACGTCGAATTAATGTGGAGAAGGCTCATGGCCTGAGTCCAAGTTCAACCGTAGTTGAACTTTGTTGATTCTTTTGAGACGAGGGCTCGTAGCCCGAGTGTTAATTCAACTGAGATCGGATTTATATGGCGAAGGCTCATGGCCTGAGTCCCAGTTCAACCATAGTTAAAATTTTGTTGATTCTTTTGAATCGATAGCTCATAGCCCGAGTATTACTTCAACTGACGTTGAATTAATGTGGTGAAGGCTCGTGGCTTGAGTCCCAGTCCAACCGTAGTTGAACTTTGTTGATTCTTTCGAGTCGAGGGCTCAAAGCCCGAATATTACTTCAACTGATGTCAAATTAATGTGGCGAAGGCTCGTGGCCTGAGTCCCAGTTCAACCGTAGTTGAACTTTGTTAATTCTATTGAGTCGAGGGCTCATAGCCCGAGTATTACTTCAACTGACGTTGAATTAATATGGCGAAGGCTATTGGCCTGAGTCCCAGCTCAACCGTAGTTGAACTTAGTTGATTTTGACTCGAGGGCTTGTAGCCCGAGTGTTAATTCAACTGAAGTTGGATTAATATGTCGAAGGCTCATGGTCTGAGTCCCGGTTCAACCGTAGTTGAACTTTGTTGATTCTTTTGAGTCGAGGGCTCGTAACCCGAGTGTTAATTCATCTAAAGTTGGATTAATATGGCGAAGGCTCATGGCCTGAGTCCCTGTTCAACCGTAGTTGAACTTAGTTGATTCTTTTGAGTCGAGGGCTCGTAGCCCGAGTGTTAATTCATCTGAAGTTAGATTAATTTGGCGAAGACTCGTGGCCTGAGTCCCAGTTCAACCGTAGTTGAACTTTGTTGATTCTTTTGATTCGAGGGCTCATAGTCCGAGTATTACTTCAACGGACGTCGAATTAATGTGGCGAAGGCTCGTGGCCTGAGTCCCAGTTCAACCGTAGTTGAACTTTGTTGATTCTATTGAGTCGAGGGCTCATAGCCCGAGTATTGCTTCAACTGACGTTGAATTAATGTGGCGAAGGCTCGTGGCCCGAGTCCTAGTTCAAATGTAGTTGAACTTTGTTGATTCTTTTGAGTCGAGGGCTCATAGCCCGAGTATTACTTCAAGTGACGTCGAATTAATGTGGCGAAGGCTCGTGGCCTGAGTCCCAGTTCAGCTGTAGCTGAACTTTGCTGATTCTTTTGAGTCGAGGGCTCAAAGCCCGAGTATTACTTCAACTGACGTTGAATTAATGTGGCGAAGACTCGTGGCCTCAGTCCTAGTCCAAGTGTCCAACCGTAGTTGAAATTTGTTGATTCTTTTGAGTCGAGCGCTCATAGCCCGAGTATTACTTCAACTGACGTCGAATTAATGTGGCGAAGGCTCGTGGCCTGAGTCCTAGTTCAACCGTAGTTGAACTTTGTTGATTCTTTTGAGTCGAGGTCTCATAGCCCGAGTTTTGACGAGATGAATCATGCTTGCTCTCATCGGGTTTACAGCCCTTCGTTCCTCGTTTTCCCTTTGCTTGTGACTTCAGGAAGGGCTACACGGTCTTGCTATGAAATCCCCACAGACGGCGCCAAATTGTTCGACTCAAAATGGTTAGAAGCATTTATGAATTCAAAACAATTACTAAAAATGAAGGGCCAATCATAGCAAGTCGTAACATATCTGAAATTCGATAAGGGAAACGATAATGGGAGCACTTGTATGGGCAACAGAGGATATTAGTGATATTTATTCATGATAATGGATTAATCTGCCTCTCCAGGGAGAGGTTCAGATCTTTACAATCATGTTTTCGTAGATCTACCGTTATTCTGTATTTTTGGTATTGGGTTCTCACTCTGCGTTGTACTCTGTATTTCTTAGAGCCCCATGGGGAGAGAGCGGAACCCCTTTTTCTGATGCCTGCCTCTATATTTATAGACATTTGTTGTACCAGTTGACTTTCTTAGAGATCGGGCTCGTGTCTGGAGATTATTTCGGGCGTACCCGGAAAGCATCGACCTCGGACAAAACTTCTAGGCGGATTGCGGGTAGTACTCTTGGTCGGGGCGGTCTCGCCGCTTGTTACATTTATATCAGTCGAGAGGAATGGTTAATCTAATTGATTATTGTAAGATCAAATTATAGCTCATACAGAGCAAATTCGAATAAATAGTTTGGGAGTGATAGGCATTTAGTGTTATTTCATCTAGAAGAAACTAAATATGCAACCGCAATCCATCCGTTTTCCTATTCTCTTATTCTTCTTTTCCTCTAAAAATGGGTTAAATTTAAAGAATTACATATATATGCCTATGACAGTCCAACTAATATTTTTTTAGTTTACTTTTACTTTTACTTGACTTTGCAATATCCTTTAAAATAAAGTTTAAAGTGCATATTTTATCACAAAATTGATAATAGTGGTAACATTTTAAAAAGTCTTAGAAAATAATTTGGGAATGAGTAGATAATAATAAAAGTAAAATAAAAAAAATGTATATTTCACATGATTTGCTAGGATGAACAAATAAAAATATATTTTCGTATAGGGAATAAGCAGTGGCAGATGTATATATCAAATTTGGGGGCTTAAGCACCCATTGACCTTGTCAAAGAGTGTATGTATTGTTTAGCCAAAAAAATAAAATTTCGGTCAAAACTTTATTTTAGAAGTACTCGGGTTACTAATAATCAAAGAAATGAATGATAGAAATTGATTTTGCTAATAATAAGATGAACAGATGAAAGCAAAATGAATTAGTGTATTCCAAAAGTGTTTCGTGTCCTTACAAATGAACAGTCATAATAAGGTCATTACAGACAATTAATGGCATTAAATACTACGTTATATAATCATTGTAATTTAATATAGATTTTCTAACGTTTTCAGTATTTAATTATTAAATATTATATTTGTTACTCCCTGTGCTGTCAAATACATTCTCCTTAATTCTTAGATTTAAATAGGTAGGAGTATCAGGTCTTTTGAATATCCCCTCGTGCTTTTGCACGTATTTATTGTGACTCGTGCGTCTTTGCTAATTACTCCTTCCGTTTCAATTTATGTGAACCCATTTGACTGGGCACGGAGTTTAAGAAAAGAGAGAAGACTTTTGATCTTGTGGTGTAAAATGAGGCACCTTTATTTTGTGTGGCTATAAATCATTGCATAAAGGTAAATTGTTTCCAAATAAGGAAAGAGGTCATTCTTTTTGAGTACGGACTAAAAAGAAAATAGGTTCACATAAATTGAAATGGGGGGAGTATTATTCTTTGACCAATCTACGTGTTATAACATGTCATCCTTCAATCACTTTAACATATACTAGTAGTCATACCCGCGCGATGCGCGGTCAATATTAAAAAAATTAATTAAATTAAATTATGATCAGACTTGTTTAATCCTATTAGATCATATTTCTTTGATAAAATGCAATTGTCATCTTGTTTGTTAATACGATATACCAATAACGAAATCTCTATTAAATCAAAAGTATTTATATAGCGAGTGAATAACTTTTCTGTTATGTTTTTCTTTATTATATTAAATAATATTTAGTATTCGCTTTCTTGTTCTAATATATGAGAAGATATATAATACATTACTATTGAAATATTTTTTATTTTAAAGTTTATTTTGTTGTTCTTAATAATATTATCAAAATTTTAGTGAATAAAATCTATGTTAAACTAATGGGACCTATACACGCAGCGCAACGTTTTTGTTAAATATTTTTCTGTATTATATCTTCCAATATTTAATACTATTAAATTGTTAATAGAAAGTTCATTAGCATATTACGTTATTTAAAAATTTTCTCAGGCGTTTATTTTTTCTTTATTTTTGTTTTTTTTTTATTTTCAAATAATTTTAAAACTCCAACTTAAATTACACCATAATTTTTTTGATTTTGTACCGGGTGTCCGAGTCTCTTCGAGCCCCGACTAATCCCGGGGTGCACAGGCCCTCGGCAAGGAGTTTCCCGCAAGTGCACCACGATTAATTCAGGTTATACCCAGTCCGATGGCCCTCAGAAATTATTTGCACCCGGTGGGTTTCGAACTTGAGACCTAAAACTACTCCCCAATTTGAATTGGTAATTTACTATTTTTTTATTTTGTTTTTTATGTAAAAATTATTTTAAAACTCCAACTTGAAACTACTCCCCAATTTGAATGGGTAGTTTTTCTTCTCTTTTTTTCATTTTCTATAGCTTTGTTTTTTGTTTTTTTTTTATTTTAAAATAATTTAAAAACTGCAACTTGAAACTACTCCCACCCAATTTGAATGTGTAGTTATTTTTCTATATTTTATATTTTTATTTTTTTATTGTAGTTCATTATAAGATAACTATTTTTATTTTAAAACTTCAACTTTAAACTACTCCCCGATTTGAATGGGTAGTTTTTCTTCTCTCTTTTTTCGTTTTTTATATATTTTTTTTGCTTTTTTATTTTAAAATAATTTAAAAACTCCAATTTGAAACTACTCTCACCAAATTTGAATGGGTAGTTATTTCTTATATATATATATATATATATATTCAAAAAAAATAACTAATAAATAATTATTAAATAAATAACTATTTAATAACTAACTATGCCATGTGGCTTTTTCTAAAGCTGTCACTTGACTTAAAGAGAAGTTTTTTTCTCTCATTTTAATAATATATAGATTTTCTTCTCTTTTTTTCGTTTTTTATAGACATTTTTTTTTGCTTTTTAATTTTAAAATAATTTAAAAACTGCAACTTGAAACTACTGCCACCCAATTTGAATGGGTAGTTACTTTTTTAATATTTATATATATTTTTTATTGTAGTTAATTATAAGGTATTTATATTTATTTTAAAACTCCAACTTGAAACTACTCCCCGATATAAATAGGTAGTTTTTCTTCTCATTTTTTTGTTTATTTTAAAACTTCAACTTGAAACTACTTCCCGATTTGAATGTGTAGTTTTTCTTCTTCTTTTTTTCGTTTTTATAGATTTTTTTTTGTTTTTTATTTTTAAATAATTTAAAAACTCCAACTTGGAACTACTCTCACCCAATTTGAATGGGTAGTTTTTTTTATATATTTTTATATTTTCATTTTTATATATTTTTTTATTATAGTTAATTAATTATAAGATATCTATATTTATTAATGTAATTAAAGTAAACAATTTATATATATATATATATAATATATATATATATATATACATATATATATATATATATACATATATATATATATATATATATATATATATATATATATATATATATATATATATGGTAGTTTTTTATTTTTGTTTTTAGAATATTCAAATTTAAAAAGAATAACCAATAATTAATTATTAACTAAATAACTAAATTTAATAACTAACTATGCCATGTGGCTTTTTCTGAAGCTGCCACGTGACTTAATGAGATGACTTTTTTCTTGGCTTTTAATAATATATAGATAAACTCGATTTTTCCAATATATATTATATTAAAAATTTATCAAAAATGAATATAATAAGTCAGCTGCTCCCCCCCCCCCCCGACAAAAAGTTTGATGGGTTGGTCTAGAAAATGTGCTAGAAAGCTATGAAATTTGGACAGTGAAAGTTCGATTTTCACTTCTAACCACTCCTTTTTAGGAGGCATTTTCCTTATTATCAAGCTTCTTTCTTTCTTTTGTCCATTCAATTAGGTATTCTTTGTTCTTTCACTAGCCAATATCTTGCAATTGACCCAATACTACTTATTTTTCGTTCTTTTTCGTTGATTTATGTTTAAACCTTTTTAATTTTTGTTTTTTTTTGTAACTTCATTTAATTTATTATTTTCTGTGGTCCAAAATAAGTGATTTTTAGAAGTTTTCATACATATGAAGAAATCCATCTTTTAGTATTAATTAGTAATGAAATTGACCATATTAACCTTTACTATCTCACATAAACACTCTTAACACATATTCCAATACTATTTACTCCAAGGACAATGTAGGAAAAAAATAATTAATTCATTCTTGAAATCTGAAAAAAAATACTTATTTTGGACCGCAAAAAAAAAATCAAAAAATTACTTATTTTGGACCGAAGGGAATATAACAAAGAAAGAAAAACGAAAATCTACTTAAAAGGGACTTCAAAGTTCGTTTGAAGACGAAGTGGTCCTCTAGTCTAAAATGGTAAAGCCCACCATTTTTTTTCTTCACGTTAGTTGTCTTATCCATTATAATTCGCAGCGTCCCTAATATTTAAATTATGAGTTTTTTTCATTAACTTTTTATCATCGTATTCAATTTCTTGTGTACTTGTACTTGCATAATGTGATTGGTAGTATTTTATGTCAAAATATTAAGCGCCCACGAATCTGAATTTTGGATCGGTTATTGGGAATATGTAAAAATGAATAGAGAACATTAATCATGAATTGAAAGATTGAAACTCTTACATCGACACCAAAAATTTATTATTACTAATTTTATCAATCTTAACTCGTGATTCTGTATAAACAAGGGATCGTCTGAAGCACGTGATGTTGATAGGGGCATTCATTATTCCGCAGTGAGTGGTTGAAAATAAACCACAATAGTGCTTGGCAATGGGTACCATTAGCAGCGAAGTAAGAAATTTTTAGTGTGTTCAAAGTTAAAATAAGTAAAAAATAAAATTATTAGATAATGTTTTAATATATATTATATACTTTTAAAACTGAATATTTTATTTATATACACAATATAAATTTAGGTGTGGCTTCGTTCTCGGTACAACCCCAATACTACTATCATCAAATTTCTTCCAATAATAAATTACACGTCTTTGTCATCCTAATTAGTGCACTTAATTAACAGCATTTGCAGTCGGAGACAAAAACGATAACCTGGCTTTCTTTGGACGCGCAGAATAGAATTAAAAGATATTTCCTATTCAAATAGTCCTTGCGGCCTGTCACCTGTTTAACCATATCTTTCTTTAATTAATCAATTAAAGTTTCAAAACAATCGAGTAAGACAGTATTGGTAGCATTCAAAGAAATAACCTCCACATAAAGTTCATATTGTTAACAATCATTTTTTGATTCATAACTTTCTTTTTCACATACCTAATTTTGGTAGCATTCAAAGAAATAATCTCCACAGAAGGTTCATATCGTTAACAATCATTTTTTGATTCCTAACTTTCTTTTTCACATACCTAATTTATATAAAAATTTATTTTCGGTAATATCTTATACGAGATATAATATAAAATAATATGTGAGTAATATATGGATTACCACAACTAAATGACTATAATATCCTCGTAGAGTTAACAATCTTTTATTTTGAATAATGTATATATATATTTCCCTCAGTATAAATTTATATGACAGTTTAAACATATAGTTACAAAAGAAAAGAAGAGTGGTGAATCTATGTGACCGTAAAACTTCGATACTTAATTTCTTTTTAAACATGCAATAATATTTGCATAGTGATAAAAATTTCATTAAAAATGAAAGAAATAATTTAAATTATATTATTACAACTAAAAAATAAGTCATTTTCTTAATATGACTTATTTAAGAAATAGTGCGACACAAAATGAAACAAAATAAGTATTAGTAATTTTAATACAACAAAGGAAAATATACAACAAAAATTATCACATTACAACATGTGCATTACATTCTCTGAATTACTGATCCTGCATACAAACCACAACCATAAACCCTCACCCAACCCCAACCGCCCAAATAAAAAAGGAAAAGACAAACACTCATCAAACTATCTGTGTACATAAATAGAGCTTATCAATTAGTAATGCTTAGCAGCATATTGGTTGATTAAGGCCAGTGCATTGCTAGTGACCTGAGCTAGATCACGGATCCGGTTTCTAATCGAAGCCTTAATTTTACCATTTAAAGCCCGACCCGCAAACCCATCGGTACAAGTATTCTCATCAGTGATAGCAGCACTGACCCATGTCTCCACGTTGCTAATATGCCACAAGAAATCCTTCCCACGGCTATGGTCCGCTTCCTTGAGCTCACTTACCGATTTGCTTAGCCGATCTACACTATCACTTGTCTCCTCTATGCAATCTTTAATAGCTGCGTATTCTCTGTGCTTTAATCCCTTGAATTTCAAGAGCTTGCTTACGAATCCCTTTGTCGATTGGGCTCTGTCCAGACTAACGGACAAGGCTGTTTTGATTAGCTGTTCTTGGCTGTTCTTAATGGTATGTGCGTAACCGGAAAGAGAAGCGACGCACAAATCGGGGTAAGTAGTGGGTTTGCAAGAGTTTTTGATGAAACTGGTGGCGGTGTCCGCCGCGCCGGAGAGGTAGAAGAGAGAGAGCACAGCTGCGAGAAATAGAAGCTTTGCTGCGGCCATTTTTTAAAGGATTTGTTTGGTTAATTTGATTCTGGAAAAGAATGGGTACTGTCTTTATAGAGCAAAGTTGGGTCCCGCCTATTGGCCCCATTTGCCCATAAAATTTCAGCGTTGAGTCTAATATTTGTAAACCATCCATTATATACAAAGATGGGTAGTGTGATTGGTGATATAAGATATAGTTGAGATAAACGAAATTATATTTTCTAGCGGTTGATTATAGGTATTAATTAGTCCTGAGATTGAAGTGGAGTAACTAGCTATCTTATACATAATTTATCCCATATTGGCAATCAAATGACCCCTGATAGTATGAATTATTTCTACATTACCAATTTTACAGGTAACGCTGAAATACCAAAAAATTCATTTGCAAAATATTTCAAGTGAGTAGTGGCTGTCACTCGGAATTTTCATTTTTTTTTTTCAAGTTGTTTATGTTATAAAAAGGTCTTCAGATACTGTTTTTAACTTTAAGTTAAATTATTATTTTTTTACCTTCAACAATGTATTATTCAAATGCCGACTAAGTTAGATCAAGGTGGTGGTCGAGGATTTGGTGTGTTAGCATTATTGTGTAGGGCAGGAAGTATATACAGTGATAAATGCACTAATCAAGCATGAATTTAAGGCTAGGTGTGGGTGCGATAGTCATAGATATTATTGTGTATGGACAGAGTAGAATATATATGTATTAATGTGATGTACCCCGCTAGTGCGGAATTAGGCAAAATCTGTTGACAATATGGGCAACTGACAATGACGCCGACCACATGTAATATTAGACCGGAGTTGAAATTTGTTGGTTCAAAATTTTTAGTAAGTCACATATGACAGAGTCAAGACTTATTAACAATGATTACCAGCTTATTATCAAAAATATAATGTACGTAATGTTTTAAATTTATTGAGTTAATTATGTCAAGACAAAAGCTAGTGAAAGCAAGCTTACCTAGTTGCATTGGTCTATGTCTACATTATTATTAATTAATGACTAGTTAAAGCACAAGAGTGATCGGATCCCCTATTTGAGAAAAAAGATTTTATTAGTTTTTTTTTTAACCCCTCCCAAATTAGGAGGACTCGAACCCAGGACCTAACGGTCGTAGGTGAAAGTGCTTACCAACTGAGCAAGCATCACTTGTCATTTTATTAGTTTAAATTGTTCAATTAAGCTTATAGATACAATACTTTTAAAGTACATTTTTACTATTACAATTAAAAGTATTTTGACATTATGCCTACCCATAACTAATACTAATGAAGTAGAAATCTTTGGAAATTTGGTAACGACGATTGTTTTTTCCCTCTTTTCTGAGCGGTAAAGGAGTCTAATCAGTGTGAAAGGATTTTCCAGAAAGCAGTGGGAACAAAAATACTTTTTCTTTACTTAAAAGAAAAAATTACTTTCAATTACTATTGCATTTCACGCTGATGCTTCCCTAAAGTAATTGCTTTCAGTTCACAACTTCACATGTCGGCATTCTCATCATTATTACTACGTCTTTAATTGCAAAAATTTAAAATCAGCATGAACCTATTCCCAATCTTTTAATATAACTTTAAATTAATGTGTCCAATCCATCTTATAATTGATCGATCTTTGTTTGATGAAGCTGGATGCTAATTAGGATTTCACTCAATTTTACTTTAAAATAATTTCAATTGATATTCTAAAGTTTTGATGCCACAATTAATATATATTACTAGTGTCATATATGTTGTATATTCAAAATATATAAATATTAGTAGTAAGTATGTAAAAAGGAAAACATTTCGGAGCAAACCGAAACTGCATTTTGCTGTAAGGGTCCTTGGAGCATTAACATCCCAAACAACAATTCTTTAATCAAATTTGACTCGCAAAACTAGAATTTGACCTTTTCTTTGAAACAAAATTATATAATTAATATAGTATCAAAGTAGCTCTCACTCAGTACAAATGTAGAGAATCAGTGTTTAAGCAAGTATCGACCTCGATGATGGTCTCGAGATTGGTGAACAAGAAAAAATAAAGACAAAGAACTTAAGAGACAATTCTGATAAAATATAAGAAATAAAGTAAGAGAGTATATTCTTTGCTACTGATTGATGATAGTTACAAATGATTGAGATCCCTTTTATGTAATAGGGGAACCCGGAATATGGTACATTTCTATTTAGAGTAAGGAATCTTATTGGGACATTTATCTAACCGTATAGTACGGATTTGTAATAACTCATACAAATCAATTCCAGAATTTACGCCATGATTTTGGGGACATGGCAGAATCTTCCTCTTTCTATTACAAATTCATAACGGTATCATCTCGGGGTTGGTCATACTTGGCTCCGATGTTCCCCAAGCACTTAGACCTTCGAACCTTGTATTCTACCTTTGAGGTAGAGCTCGGTCTATATTGAACCTATTCTCGATACGACTCTCGAGCCTACAAAATCAAGGGTATATGATTTTGATCGTATACAGATAGTCCCTTTGTTTCTTAGAATGAAATGATAAGAAATGACTTGAGCCTCAATTTCTTCGAAGTCTCTGACGATGATGTCATTCTCGTGACATAGGCGCTAGGTAATCAAAATGTCCCGTCTGCTCACTTTCCCAAAACGTTAAATATTTGGTCAGTGGTGTCGGCCATCAGCGCCATCGAAACTTCACCGCTTGCCAATAAATACAAGGTTCAAATTTGGAAATTTTTTACTTCAATCTTCATCCCATTTTACGTTTCCCTCTCTCCGCCTTTTCTCTCTTATTACTCGTAACTCTCAATCTTTTACTGCCAGAAAACATAAATCCATGCCCATCTCCATATCTTTGAATCAATGGCAAAAACTTATAAAATCATTCCTCAAAAAGAGAAAGCTTCATCCTCCTCTTCCCATCCGGTCAAACACGTGGTGCCGCCCCTCCACGAGATTATCCCCTGCCCCTACGTTATAAAGAAGGAATTCAATATTGAAAATCCCCCTGCAAATGCTATCCGATGTGAGCATGTGTATTGATATATTAGTTCGAAAACGAAGAAGTATCTCAAAGTCCTGAAGAAAGACTGTGGATGGGGGAACGAAGTCGTGGTACAGATCCCTAACCTCGAGGAAAGCAAGTGTTTACACTTACCTCTTCACACTGGGTCCTCGTGATCCAGTCGTGATTGACTTCTGCAAAAGATATCAAGTCACCCTCGCCAAATCCACCCCTCTTTCTGGCATATCGTGATTATGCTCCGTTACTTTTCTAGCAAGGTCGAGGAATTAGAGTTCACCCTCAATCACCTCATCCAATTGTATCGACCTCAGCTCTTCTGAAGGTTGATCAAGTTCAAATGTCAATCGAGCAAAGGCTTTTTTGTCTAGTAAGGACGAGGATAAGGACCGAGACTAGATAAGCCGGTTCATCCGAGTTAGGACCTCGGATGTCATCCCCGAGGGAAAAATGTCGTTCCCCGATAAATGGAACCCCAATCGTAAGTGAAGTTTTTTCCACCTTCTTATATTCCATTGCCACATTTCGTAATGCCTTTAGCTTTTTTGCAGATGTTTCTTGGATGCCCCATACGATCCTTATCCCCGAAGACTGGGTATGAAAGCTGGTTGCGACCTCCTCGTGCAACGAGCGCAAATGGCGTGATTTGCCGAGGGGGAAATGGGAGGCCAAACACCACGGTTAGTTCTTTTCCCATATCTTCGACAATTTCCCTTTTGTTGGAGGTGTTGTCTTACTGATCCCTATTTTTCATTTATGCAGGCATTAGATATGTATCTGAAATGAGGCCAGCCCCACCCTAGGAAGAGTTCGAGTCCGCGATTCAAAAATCGGGGAAAGATAATAAGAGAAAAAGGGCTTCGAAACCCCAAGACCACAAATATATCAAGTCCCTTGCTTGTAGGCCTAGGAGGAAACTCATTCAAGTGGACATAGATTCAATCCATCAACTGAATGACGAAGAAAGGGACAAGGATGAATAACTGACGTTGGTGACCCCAACCAGGAAAATGACTAAGGCTGTCAAGCCCTCAAAATCTAAAACCCTTCCTCGTGAGGAGGAGGCTCCGAAGAAAAATGTGGGCAAGGCCTCTAAATCGCCTGCAATAAAAATTATTCCACAGCCTCCAACCAGTACATCAAAGGTGGCAAGTACCGAGCCCCCTAAGGCTGAGCAGAGCGCCTCGAGCGACTTGCTCGGGGCCATGACAATAGGTCACGCTCGTCCTCTACAATCTTATTCTGAGGAGGCAATAAAGGAAGCTCAAGCTCTGAAATGTCCAATCCGAGGAGAGTTCTCGATGAAGAAGACCCTTTTCAGGATAGCTTTACTAGGGTCGATGATGTCTTCGTCCTCAATGATTTCTCTACCCTCTTTGAAGAGGCTCATCGTCTCTTCTCTCAGGTAAGCATTAGCTTTTAATTGTTACAATATTTTTTCCCCTTCTACACTAATTGATATCTCCTTTTCCCATGCAGGCCATTACCAAGTTTAGGGCTGAGCTGAGCCAATATGAGGTCGAGCTCAAGAGATCCTCGGATGAAGAGAAGGCCCTGAGGCTCATTTGCAGCCAGAAGGAGGAGGAACTCAAGGACCTTCGTGCGGACTTGGCCAAAGCTCGACAAAAATAGGCCGAGTTAGATAAGCAGGTAACCATCATTTTGCAAAAGCATCGTCTACTTGACCCAATTGTGGAGGCTAACACTTTAGTGTGTCAGTTGCAGTAGAAATTGGATATGATCAGGCAGCTTCGAGGTGAGGTCGACCAAGTTAAGGATGACTGCAACCAGTGGAAGGAGAATATGGATCAACTTGCTATTGAAAAAGATGTTGTTATGGCCAACCTGACCCCAGCTAAGACCCCGCTTTGGGTAATTAAAGTAAAAACTTTGGCCCAGGTCAGAAGATCGATGAGCTCGAGGGTAAACTTGTCGCAAGCCGGAGCTAAGGTTACTGAAGCTAAGGCCGAGGTCAAGAAGATGAAGGCCACGACTGATAAGACCGTTGTTGTGTATCTAAAAGATGCCAAGGCTACTTAAATGGAATAGAGAGAAACAAATTAGTGATTTGACCAAGTTCCAATCCTGGAGGGAGACCCTCGAAGAGATTCATGCTCGAGGCTTCGACCTCACCGAGGAGATAGACCAAGAAAAAAAGATCGAGGACGATGCCAAGTTGCTCGTCTCCTCCTTCGACGATGATGATGATGAAAGCAGCCAGAACGGGTCGATAATGAAGCTGGGCTCGAAGAGGAAGCTGCTCCCTAGGGAGGGACCAACCCTGGGCATAGATAGGATTTTTCCTTTCTTCTTGTATTGTCTTTTTTTTTGTAAGACCTTTCATCGACCCCTTGTACATATATTTTTTCCAATATATAAAAGAAGAATTTCCTTGATTGTTTTCTCATTATTTCCTACCTTGTAAAATTCTTGCAATGAATTCATCCCGTTTGAATGTGTGTTTGAGATTTTTTCTTCAACATTGCCATGATCGAGTTCGAATAAGTTTGAGCTTTTGGGCATAATTCTTTACGGACTCGCGCCGAATAATGGTGAGTCTCCAAGCTATTATTTGTTTGGTCTTGGGATAATCAAACCCTTGGGTTTGAATTGAGTGAGAGCGAGGTCTCAAACCTTATTTGTGTCGACCTTGCAGGCTTACTAAATCGGCCCTTAGGGTCTTTTATAATGGCCCTTATGCTCTTTCGTATTGACCCTTAGGCTCTTTTATATTGGCCCTTAGTCTCTTTAAGTTGGGCCAATTCGACCTCTAAAATGGTTATAATTTTTCCCTATTTTCGGCTAAAAGACGTAGTAAAAATTTCATTATGCCTTAGCATGTGTTTTTTGTACCCGTTGGGCTCTATGAGGGTTCAATCGATCATAACACAATTTTTTTCATAATCCGTTTGTGTTAGGATAGTTACCTCTTCAGGCTTTTTCAAAGGCTGAAATTATCGAAGCTTTTAAATTATTTGAGGGATGATTTTATCGAAGCCCTTTTTATTTGCTTTTCTGAGTGTTGCCTTACCTTACCGGTTTTTAAAGTATATGAAGGCCTTTAACTTATGGCGGAAGTCAAACACTCCGAGCCAAATTATTTCGGCTATAGCCTTTTTATATGACCGTAGTCTTTAATATGGTTGTATCTTTCTGGTGTGTCTTTGGACTTGTTTCCCAATAACCTTTTGAACTTGTCCAAAACGTTAGCCCCTGAATATGATGGTTTTTGACTTTGCATCATGGGATGCCTCATTGAGGACTTATAAATTAGATTTTAGAAATTCAAATGTGTTGACTATCGATAACACTCCCCGAGTATTCGAGGTGTGTTTGCATTTTTGTCCTTGTGTCGTTTCTCATAGAATCGCAAGCATGGAGTTTGTATAGTAGCAAATTTCTTTGAGACGAAGTGTTTCGATATAGAAAGAATCCTTCTTTGAATAATTGGTACATGTGTACATGTTTTTCCATCGGGGCTCGACTATTCTATATGGACACGATTTATCTAGCCGTTTGTCCCATTACAAAGTTGTCCTATCGAGGCCCTTTTTGGTGTGAAATAGTTTTCTCGAAAATATAACATTCGAGGGTTTGATTGAAAAGAAGCCTTAAATATTGTTGAATTCTCCTTAGTTAGCACATAGTTGTTGTCCCATTAAAAACCTCGGTGGAAAACCCCATTTGGGATAAAACCCGATCTAAGGGAAAAAGACTACAACGCCTGCTTTAAAACCAAAGGTCTTCGTGTATAAGGGTACACTCCTTGTCTTAAACCAAACATCTGCAATGATTTAGTCTTAAATATAAATGGAAAAAAGAGAAGGTCATACCATAGCAATAATACCATTTGAGTAGTGATACATTCCAGTTATATGGTCCTTCCCAATTTAGGCCTAGTTTCCCTTTATTCGGGTCTCGAGTATTGAGGGTGTCTTTCTGTAGAACTAAGTTCCTGATTCCGAAGTGTTGAAGGTTAGTTCTATTATGATATCTCTCGATTCTTTGTTTCTGCGGCCCCATCCGAACAAGTTCAGTTTCTCATTTTCCATCTAGTAGCTCGAGGCTAGTATTCATAGCCTCGTGATTTTGCTCCTCCGATGCATGTCAAAATCTTGCGCTGGGTTTCCGACCTAGATTGGAATTAAGGCCTCGGAGCCATATCCTAACGAGAATAGGGTCACCCCCGTGCTGGACTTTGATGTCTTTCGATATGCCCAAAGAACCTCGCATAGAACATCTCTCCGTTTTCCTTTTTCATCGTCCAACCTCTTTTTTAAGTTTTGAATGATAGTTTTTCTGACTCGTATGTCCTTTCCTGCTTGGGTGGTACGGTATTGATAATATCCTCTGTATTTTGCATGCTTCGAGGAACTCCGTTACCTTGTTTTCGATGAATTGCTTCCTATTGTCACATACGATTTAAGCAGGTATCCCAAATTGACAAACGATGTGATCCTAAATAAAGTCAATAACTTCCTTTTCTCTGACATTATCGGTGGCCAGTGCTTCCACCCATTTAGGAAAGTAATCAGTTATAAACAAAATGAATTTATCTTTACATGGGGACATTGGTAGAGGGCCGACATTGTCCATTTCCCATTTCATGAAAGGCCATAGGGACATGACTGAGTGACGTTGCTCATCAAGCTCATGAATCATCGGTGCAAACCTTTGACATTTATCACACTTTTTAACAAACTCCTTAGTGTTTTTTTCCATGATATCCCAGTAATACCCTGCTTTAATAAATTTGTGAATCAAGGATTGGGCGCTAGAGTGATTCCCACAAGTGCCCTCATAGATTTCTTATAGAACATAATCGGTGTCCCCAAGCCCTAAACATACTGCCAACAGTCCATCAAACGTCCTCATGTACCATTTTCCATCTTCATCCAATGTGAACCTAGTAACCTTGGTTAGTAGAGCCCTTGATTTTTTATGATCCGAATGAAGTTTTTCACTTTTAAAATATTCGATATACTTATTCCTCCAATCCCAAGTCAAACTCATGGATTTTATCTCGGCATGACCTTCTTCGACCACATATCAATAATTAAACGACAGTCCCCAGGACGATATCATTATCTCTTACTGATAACCCCAAGTTAGAAAGTGCATCAGCCTCACTATTTTGTTCTCGATGAACATGATTTAGAGTCCATTCCTTGAGTCAGTGCAAGGTTACTTTTCCAAATATCTTTGCATCCTACCCTGTCGAGCTTCAAAGCTTTTGTTTACTTGGTTCACCACCAAAAGATAATCGCACTTAGCTTCAATGACTTCTGCCCCCAAGCTTTTAGCTAGCTCGAGACCTGCAATCATGGCCTCGTACTCAGCCTCTTTGTTAGTCAACCTAGAAGTTTTCATAGATTTTATAATAGTAATACATGTCGGAGGCTTCAAAACAATGTCAAGACCGGATCCTTTCACATTAGAGACATCGAACATGAAAAGGACCCACACCCCCAATGATGTACACAATTTTCGTAGAAGTTCTTTCTCCACTTCAGGTACGAGGATATGCATAAAATCATACATGAAGCCAGCTAGGATTTGAGACTTGATGGCCGTTCGAGGTTGATATTCGATATCGTACCCACCAAGTTCGACGGCCCATTTGGCCAATCGGTTCAATAACTCGGGCTTATGCAAAATATTTCAAAGGGGATAAATGGTTAACACACAAATAGGGTGACACTGAAAATAGAAATGTACCACATTTAAGGTTCCTATATTATATAAAGTGGACCTCAAATATGGTTTTAACTTTCTAGATGTGCTTATTAATGCAAGTTCCAATTTTATAAGTGTGGATATCTTGTTTCAACATCTCATACAGTTCTACTTACATAATAGACAGGGAACACATAACTTGCTCTTCCCGAACTAGTACCCCACTTATCGTTATCTCGAACACAACCAAATATAAGTAAATCATTTCATTTACCTTCGGAGTGTGAAGCAGAGGTGGGCTCGACAAGTATCGATTCAATTCCTCCAATGCTTGTTGTCATTCCAGGGTCCATGAGAAATTATTTTTCTTTTTTAGCAAGGAAAAGAACTTGTGGCTTCGATCTGATGACCTCAAAATAAATCGACCCAAGGCAGTTATTCGTCATGTTAGCCTTTTCACGGCTTTCACACTATCCACGATTGTGACATCTTCGATTGCCTTGATCTTATCAAGGTTGATATCTATTCCTCGATTAGATACCATAAAGCTGAGGAACTTGCCCGAGCCGACTCTGAAGGCACATTTTTCTAGGTTAAGCTTCATGGTGTACTTCCTCAAGATTTTGAATATTTCCTGCAAATTTGTTAAATGGTCCTCTGCGCGTAGGGGCTTAACCAACATATCATCAGTGTAAAATTCCATTTATTTACCTATCAGTTCCTCGAACATTTTGTTAACTAGGCATTGGTATATGACTCCAGCATTTTATAGCCTGAAAGGCATTACATTGTAACATTATGTTCCAAACTTAGTGATAAGCGAGGTCTTCTTCAGGTCCTCCGGGTTCATCTGAATTTGACTATACACTGAGTAGGCATTGATAAAGGTGAGGATCTCGTGGCTGATCGTGGTATCGTTCATGTGATCAATGTTAGGCAGTGGAAAGGAGTCTTTAGGGCATGCCTTGTCCAAATCCTTATAATCTGCACACATTCTCAGCTTGTTCCATTTCTTAGGGACTAAAACTATGTTGGCTAACCATTCGGGGTATTTTACCCCCCGAATGATCCATATTTTAAGAAGTTTAGTTACCTCTTCCTTTATGAATGCATGCTTTACCTTATATTGGGGCCTTCTCTTTTGCTTTACTGGTATGAACCTAGGGTCAAGGTTTAGCCGATGTGTTATTATTTTCGATACGATCCCTATCATGTCTAAACGGGACAAAGAAAAACAATCTATGTTATCGATAAGAAATTGAATGAGTTTTTTCCTGAATTTGATGGTTAATCACATTCAGCAGTATACATTTTTCTTGGGCATGTACTCGATTAGTATGACAGGTTCCAGCTCCTCGACCCTTGACTTGGTTACATCTGACTCTTTGGGAACAACCAAAGTTCAAGGAGTACAGAGATCGAGGCTAGGGACGGTGATTGACTACTTCTCTGATTAACTGCTTCTTCTTCTTAGATTAATTGCTTCTCCAATTCGGTCGAGGCTGGGGATGGTGATTGCTATTTGGGAGTCTTCTTATCTTTGGTTCTCAAATTTTCTAAGATCAAAGGAGCTGGTACCGGCATCACGACATTGACTGCAAACATTTCCTTTGCAGCATGTTGTTCCCCGTAAACTATTTTCACACCATCCACTGTTGGAAATTTCATCATCTGATGAAGGGTTGAAGGTACTGCCATCATGTTGTGGATTCATGGCCTCCATAGTAGTGTGTTATATCTTATGTCGCCTTCAATGACATGAAATTTGTATCATGGATGGTCCTAGCCACGTTCACTAATAGGATTATCTTCCCCTTCATTATTTCACTTGCCATGTTGAAGCTATTTAAGACTCAAAATGCAAGTACAATTTGGTCCTGTAGGCCGAGCTGCTCTATGACCCTCGATCTGATTATGTTTGTTGAACTACCGGGATCAACGAGAACATGATTAACTTGGATTTCACTTAACAAAATAGAAATTACCAGGGTGTCATTGTGCAGCTAAGAAATTCCTTCTGCTTTATTATCATCGAATGATAGGATTCCCTCGAACATATAACTCCGAGTTTGTTTTTATCTGGTAATCGACACCTTAGTACATTTGAATATAGGCCCCTTATAGAACATCGACACCGGCAATAATCATATGAATTGCATGTTGCGGTTATTTTTGCTCATTCTTTACGTTGGCGTCTCTTTCCCTAAAATAGATCTTAGCTCGGTCAGTGAGAAATTCTCGAAGATGACGCTCATTGAACAATTGAGATACCTCTTCACTCAGCTTCCTGCAGTCTTAGGTCCTATAGCCATGTGTGGCATGATATTTACACATAAATTTTGGATTTCTTTGAGATGGATCGATTTGTATAGGCCTGGGACACCCTGTGTCTTTGATCCTTCCAATAGCTGATACGATCCCCGATGAATCAACATTGAAATTATACTTTGATAATCAAGGTGCTTCTACGGGATCATTGTGCTTATTAAAACCATTCTTACTCATAAGTCCCTGAGAGCTTTAACCTTGATCATTTCTTTGATCATTCCGAGGAGCGTTATGCCCCGAACCGTTACTTCTCTGGTCTACGACATATGGCTCATATCGTTCCCTATTTGATCTTGGTTCTTTGTCCATATCCCTCGGGGCCTTAAATTCCAAGCTATTGGGATGAACTGAACCCGAGGGGGCTCCCAACTGATCATCCTCAACCTTGATCTTCGATTGGTAATGATTATGTACATCTGACCAAGTCATAGCTGCATACTTGATCAGATTTTTTTTAATTGTCGTGACGCAATCTGACTCTGATTGTTCAAACCCTGTGTAAAAGCTTGCATGGCCCAATCATCTGGGACTAGTGGTAATTTCATTTGTTCTATTTGAAATTGGGATAAGAACTCCCTTAGCATCTCATCATTCCTTTGTCTTATCTTGAAAACATCCAATTTCCTTGTTGAAACCTTTATGACCCGAAGGAGTGCCTTTATGAAGGCATCTACTAACATAGAAGAATCAATTGAATTCGGTGGCAAGTTATAATACCATATCATTGCTCCTTTTGACAAAGTCTCCCCAAAGTTTTTCAACAAACCCGACTCGATCTTATCATCATTTAGATCGTTTTCTTTAATCCCGCAAGTGTACGAGGTAATGTGTTCATTAGGGTCACTCATCCCATTTTACTTAGGTATATCGGGCATACAAAACGTTTTAGGAATAGGCTTGGAGCCGCACTCGGAGGGTGTCACACCTCCTTTTTACGCACCCGCGGGAGCGCGAGGGAGTTTTTCCAATTAAAGGACAATCGAAACGGGATCAACTTATTTAATTCAGAGTCGCCACTTGGAAAAATAATGGTGTCCCAAGTCACCGGTTTGATCCCGAACCGAGGAAAGATTTGACTCTATATTACGGTCCGCGAACCAGAAATCCGGATAAGGAATTCTGTTAACCCGGGAGAAGGTGTTAGGCATTCCCGGGCTCCGTGGTTCTAGCACGGTCGCTCAATCATCGTATTTGACCTCTTTATCTGATTTTATAATGTGCTTTAACCTCTGTGCAAATTTTAACTTTTAACCGCTTTTGATTATTATTATTATTTTAACAAAGAATTGCAACGTTGTGAAAATGTATCTCGAACCACGTCACACCAGTGCACCCGTGGTTGTCAACACATTTCGACTCCGTTGAGATTTGGATTTGAGTCACATAAATGTGCACTCGAGTTTAAGGAGATAAGATTATTAAATACGCGCCTAAAGATACTAACGTGTTTTTTGTTCGGGAAAGGCCGTGGAATCTGCTAAACAGCACATCCCGGAATCTAAACATTTTTTCGTAATAATCGTCTGTTGAGGGCCCCGCAATTTGCGTGTTATTTTGGCGAGGCTCTTCTCATTTTATTTAAAGGCCAATCTTAATGAGACTATGATTCTTTATTTATTTCCGTCTTTAAAAAAGAAATCCAAATTTATTCACTGAGATTATCTAGAGTTGTTATAATCGGGATAAATGAAACGCACCTCAAATTTTAGAATTAGGCATCGTAGCTATATCACGGAAACCATACCAGTTGCTATTAGATTTATTTGTTTCCAACAACATTCTCTTTTAATAAATTGTATCCAAACTATATATACCAGTTTTGGTAGAAACTCTCAAAAGTGAACACATTTTTTAATCAACATTCTAATGCCTTTCCAAATAAAGCCAACCTATAGTTAGAACTTCAAAAGAAAAATAGTGCAGAAACAGGCATTTGACAAAACAACTATCTCTGAGCCACCATAAGAAATCTATTCAACATATTTTACTTTGTTTCTTTCATATTAACCTAGAAAACGCGCATAGAAATTTATGTTTATTTATTTTAATTGCTGATAGAATCGATGTGAACCAAACGAACAAAATCACCTAATAAAATGTTTCAACAGAAACTAAAAACAACCTAAACATTCATGTAAGGCAAGCAATGGTTTCAAGGAAATGGATAAAAATAGATCAAAGAAATGAACTTTTGATACAGAAATTCTGTCAATATATTGAGAAGACACACAACTTCAAACACAAAAATAACAAAGATGAGATAAAGCGAATCTGGAATTTACAAAACAAATAACACTTAAAATTGGGTCTTTCATTGATTCAACATTATAACTTAGAGTACTAACCGAAAATGACCGCAACGGATCGGAACAGAAACTCGACGACCTCGACGATTCGATGACTGAAAACCCCTCACGTTCTGTCACCATTTCTGGCCAGTCATGGTAGCAGCAGATGTGAGAGAGCGGAACGGCAGCTCTGTGTGTGTGTGCTCGTCGGTTTCAATGGTAGGTCGTCGGAGTTACGAGATGAAGAAAGGTTGTTGCTGGTTGTTCGGGACGGGGCTGGACGTTGTGAGGCTGCTGGTTTTTGATTTTTAGTGTTAGTGTGTGTTAGCAAGAAGAAGATGAAGTCCAGGCTCTCAGGTGTCTTCTCCCGTGTATTTGTCCGTAAAAAATGAAGAAGCAGACCAGTTTTTCTTTGTTCTCCCAGTGAAGAAAACAACCGAACAGTCCTCTCCTCCAGTCAAAAACGATGCAACAGTCTGTGTCCTCTCTCCCCTCTATCTTTTCTTATTTCTTATGTCTCTTCTTCTTCTTTGTTTTTGCGTTTTTTTCTTCCTTTTCTCCTTACTGCCGTGCTCTTTCATGAAGTTTTCCGGCAGGCTTATGTGGTGAATGGAGATGAGATCTTCACTGGTTTTTAATGGTGGAAATAGACTGATTTGTTGGTGGTTTGGGGAGCAACTGGTGTAGCGTTTCTATGGCAGTTTAAGGTGTAGGAAAAGGTGAAGAAGAAGAAAACCAGATTTTTGATTTCTTGCTCACTCTCCTCTCTCTCTTTCGTTCACTCTCCTCCTTTTAAATTGTCTTACTTGTTTTCTTTTTTAATTCCCCAAGTCCTCCTCCCATACTATTATGTTTGGTAATGGTTAAAAGCATGATGACCATCACGTGGGTTGGGTACCCAAGGTCTTTTATTCTGTCCGTGTCCCCCATGCGTGTCCCCCACGTGCGGTGGGCTCGGATTATTATGGGCTATGTCCGAAAATTATAAAACCGGGTAGTTTGAACCCGAATATTATTCTTCGCCCGGAACCGAGAATGAGAACACGGTGTTATTAATTAATCACTACGTAAGCAAAATAACTATAAGACTAATAATTAAAACAAAGTTATTTTTTATATTTTTCAAGATTAAAGTTACCACAAAATACTAATTATATTATTTTTTGTTTTATAATTCTTGTTTTTTTATATAAAAATAAAGATATAAAGAACTATTTTTTATATTTTTTTTAAGTTTATAATGACTACAAAATATTAATAAAAATTATTTTTGTAATTTTCGTTTTTAATAAAAAGGTAAAATATAAAGTACTATTTTTGTATTTTTCAAATTTAAAAATGATTACGAAACATTAATAAAATTATATTTTTTGTTATTTTTTATCTTAAGGTAGAAATAAAGTAAAAGAGTCAAAATTAGCTAAAATAGCTATATTATGCCTAAACTAAATATTTTATGCCAAAAATATAAAAAATCTCGGGGAGGGTCAAAAATCACGTGTTTACAGCTGCCCCTCTTTGACTGAAAACACAAAGAGTTTTCAGACAAAGAACGACTAGACAAGTGTTTTTTGACCCGACCTTTATTCGGAGGGACTAAACTAAAAGAAGAGGAATGTGACCGAGCCCTTGTATCTGAGCTGCCTACATATCCTTGGCTATAAAGGAATCAGGCCACGTGTAGTTCGAAAGTGAGTGAGGAAATGGAGTAACCGAGGTGGAGAGCCAGTCGAGGTGTCGTTCCGTCGAGGTTCCGTCCCATCGAAGTTCCGGTCCGTGGTCCTGCTATTACATCAAAAATCAAAACATGAGAAAGACTAACTAAGCCTATCAGCTACTAGTTACAAAATTCATATCTATAAGTCTTCCGAAGCTTGATCTTGAGTATTGGTTGGTGCTTCATGCGGACTCTAAATTTGAACCTTGATACTTGCTAGTTGTAGGTACTAGTTCAATCTTCTTCAGCTTTCTGGATCTGAACCAGGTATGCAGTGCTTGTGACCTCGGCCATGTCTTGAGCACGCCACATCTTTCATCGATTTCTGCACTTGGATTAACTTCTTGCCTTTTTCTCTCATTGTGACTGACTTCTGTTGATCATCTCGGACCGTTGACTCGCATTCTGGTCGCAAGTTTCTTTTGTTGCTAACTTGCATTGCACTCCGAAGTGAATTCCCTTACTTGTGATCTTCGAGCTATTCTCCTTCGAAGTCTGAATCTATCTTTTCTGATCCTTGTTGCCTTCCTTCTGATTCATGCTGGGGATTTCCGTTACACTCTGTCACTTTTCGATTGTTCACTATCCTTATCAAATCTTGGAAACTGAGACGGCGTTCTGCTTTTCTGGCGGGCTTCTGACTTTAACAACAAACTCTAATCATAAATTTCCATTCCCTTCTTCAAGTCGGCACCTGATTACCAAAACTTGAAATGTATAGATCGAATGATTAACATCTCAGGAGAAAGATTCATCGGACTGAGATTTTGATGTCTTAGGAGAAAGATTCATCAGACTAGGTCTAAATCATTGTGATCTCAGGAGAAAGATTCATCAGACTGAGATTTTGATGTCTTAGGAGAAAGATTCATCAGACTAAGATTTTGATATCTTAGGAGAAAGATTCATCGGACTAAGATTTTGACGCTAGGAGATAATTCCTCGGACTAGGTCTAAATTGTTGTGATCTCAGGAGAAAGATTCATCAGACTGAGATTTTGATATCTTAGGAGAAAGATTCATCGGACTAAGATTTTGTTGTCTTAGGAGAAAGATTCATCAGACTAAGATTTTGACGCTAGGAGATAATTCCTCAGACTAGGTCTAAATTGATGCCTTACTTGAAATCCTCCAATTGTTGCTTCCTTCTTCTTGTTGCTTTCATTTAAAACCTCTAATTGTTGTTTTTCACTTCCTATTAAATTATCTTTAACTATAACTTCAAAAACTAAATCGCCACTCCATTCTTCAGGCGGGCTCCCTGACTACAACTACAACTCAAAGACTAAATCGCCACTCCATTCTTCAGGCGGGCTCCCTGACTTCAACTACAACTCAAAAACTCCATCGCCACTCCATTCTTCAGGCGGGCTCCCTAACTTCAACTATAACTTCAAAACTAACTCGCCACTCCATTCTTCAGGCGGGGTCTGAATCTATCTTTTCTGATCCTTGTTGCCTTCCGTCTGATTCGTGCTGGGGATTCCCGTTACACTCTGTCACTTTTCGATTGTTCACTATCAAATCTTGGAAACTGAGACGCCATTCTGCTTTTCTGGCGGGCTTCTGACTTTAACAACAACTTTTGAAAATAATTAAACGCCATTCCTCTCTTCAAGCGGGCTCCTGACTTCAATCATCAACTCTGAAAATTAAACGCCATTCCTCTCTTCAGGCGGGCTCCTGACTTCAACAACATCTTTTGAAAATAATTAAACGCCATTCCTCTCTTCAGGCGGGCTCCTGACTTCAACAACATCTTTTGAAAATAATTAAACGCCATTCCTCTCTTCAGGCGGGCTCCTGACTTCAATCATCAACTCTGAAAATTAAACGCCATTCCTCTCTTCAGGCGGGCTCCTGACTTCAACAACATCTTTTGAAAATAATTAAACGTCATTCCTCTCTTCAGGCGGGCTCCTGACTTCAATTACAACTCAAAACTAAATCGCCACTCCATTCTTCAGGCGGGCTCCCTGACTTCAACATCTTAGCAAATTAAAATGCCATTCCTCTCTTCAGGCTGGGCTTCTGACTTTAACAACATCTTTTGAAAATAAACGCCATTCCTCTCTTCAGGCGGGCTCCTGACTTCAATCATCAACTTTTGAAAATAAATCGCCATTCCTCTCTTCGGGCGGGCTCCCGACTTCAACAACATCTTTTGAAAATAAACGCCATTCCTCTCTTCAGGCGGGCTCCTGACTTCAACAACATCTTTTGAAAATAAATCGCCATTCCTCTCTTCAGGCGGGCTCCTGACTTCAACAACATTTTTTGAAAATAAATCGCCATTCCTCTCTTCAAGCGGGCTCCTGACTTCAACATCTTAGCAAATTAAAACGCCATTCCTCTCTTCAGGCGGGCTCCTGACTTCGACCACATCTTTTGAAAATAAATCGCCATTCCTCTCTTCAGGCGGGCTCCTGACTTCAACATCAACTTATAAACTCCATCCCATCCTTTCTTCTGAATTACCTTATTTCGGAATTGCTTTCCTCCCAGGTCGTGTTATTTTTTCTTGATTGCTGGGGATATCTTTGGAATTGTTTACTTACTTGCTGTGGATAATGCTGCTGGGGAAAAATCTCCTCTACTTCCTCATTTTCTTCTTCTTTCAACCTTTATTCTCTTCCGGGCTCACTAGGGATTGAAATTTCACTGACTGAGGACTACCCTGGCGGGGAATCCCTTTTCCTCTTTCCGAACCTCCTTCGGGACTCGCGCTCTGCTCCCTTGAAAAACTTGCAGGATATGATGCTGCCGGAGAAATCTCGAAATCAATGTTTCATTCTTCCGAGAACTGCTGGGGATGATACTGACTTCTTGCCTTTCTGAATGTGACCTTCCTTGTTTTGTCTTGTCTGTTGGGAGTATAATTTCCTCCATCATAAGTTGTTTTTTTTTTTCTTTCTTTCAAAGCTGCTGGGGATAACCGGGTTCAAAGATCATTTCCCCGCGTTATCTGGCTTTTTTCCCCAACCAGGTATTTGGTTTCGAGAAAATTTTCGCAACGGGAGAAAATTTTCCGCCCCAGTTTGAGAATCTTCTTCGTGGCATGCTTTTCTGCCAACAACCCCTCTTCTTCCTGTTTCAAATCAAAGAAAAATTGGTTAGTTTTAAAATGTGGTGGCTAGTTGTGGTGCTCCTGCTGGGGATGGTTCTCCTCCTCTTTCCCTGCTCTGCGTTTCATTATCAGAACTTGCTGGGGATATTATTATTTGATGATATTCATGCTGGGGATAATTTTCTCCTTTCTTGCTCCCCCGCCTTTCTTGACGACTCTTTATTCGCGAACCTTTCCACGTGGTTTTCCACTGACCACCCGAATTCCTATGATAGTGACCATTCGTGAAGACCTTGCATGTTTTACTGGTGAACCATTTTCTTTGTTCCCCCTTGTCACTGAAAATACCTTTCTGCTTGGGATATCTCTCCTTTTGCGGCATATCTAAAGACTGGGCATTTCCCAACCTTTGAGTCTCATTAACCTTCCTTGAGATATCCTTATTGACACCGATCCCTCCCTTTGTCATTTTCCTACTGCTCGGGAATATACCTCTGGACACCGGCCTTGCGCTTGATCCTTCCTGACTTATACCACTTGGGTGTACCAATTAGAATCTCGTCTTGCGTAATTGGAAAGCTGATGGAAAATTTTGCAGTCATTTCTTGCAAACGGACTCTATTGGGGAATTTTCGATAAAAAGAAGAAAGATAAAAGGAAACAGAATAAAAGACAAAAAGGAAGATGACTCTCTAAAAAGAAAATGTAAACCTATCAAACGCGGATTCCAACTCTAATGGACATGACATGCACATATAGCCTATATTCCGTTTTTAAACCGCCTTTTGTAATCTTTGCTTGGGGCTTTCCATCTGATTTCCAATCTCCGTTCGACTTGTAGTGCCCGAGGGATTATCACTACCAAGACTCTCTCATTTCGGTTTTTCTCTCGGCTTTTATCGCCTTATGGTGCCTGTGAAGGTTTTCACCGCTAAGACTCTCTCATTTGTGTTACTTATCCGCTGGGGATTGGTGGTGTTACTGCTAAGACTCTCCAATTTTCTGCTGGAGGTCGGAGTCTTTCTGCCGGGAATCAGAGTGTTATGTCCCGATGGAACTTCTCTCATTTTCCTAACTCAGCCTCTTTTGAAGATTGGTCAAAAGGTCTTTCTTTGGACCGTAATGTGGGTTTGGACATGGCTAGAAAGAAAAGGTATTAATGGCTCAAAATAAAACAAATGGGGTTCAAAATTACAACCTTCGGAATCCTATATTTTCCTTACATAAACACAATTTTTATTGCCCCAGTTTCTTGCTTGGGGATTTTTATTTCTTTATTTACACTATGACCGAGCTGTGAAGCGCCTACGTATCCTCTTTAAGGAATCAGGTCAAACGTAGTTCCCAATTCCTCTTTTTCAAATTTCTTTTTTTTTCATACATTTTTCTTTTTCTTTTCTTTATCTTCTTTTTTTTGTTGTTTTCCTTTTTCTTTACTTTTTTTTTTATCCCTTTCTTCTCTTACCTTTCAAACTTGTGTGTCTAGTCTTTGCAACTAATTTCGAAGGAGGGGTATGAAAGAATTTAAAATAAGGCTCAAAGGGTTGACGATGGATAAAGTGTTTAGATAGCAGAACAAAATGCCTTTGTCATTCCAATCTTCAAAACATGTCAAGCGTAAACAACACAATTAATATTCATCATATCTTTAAAGCACTGTTGGGCAACACTCTCATTATGAACGACCCCATGTCAATTTTGGCCAGCTTGCTTTTGATTGTTTCCTTTTTACTTGCCCCGGTTTCACATGACTCAGGATCCAAATAGTCTCAAATCGTTTTTATTTCCTTTAGATAACCCGATCATCTTCCAATTGCTTAATGATTAACCTTTAGAATTAAGCCACAATTATGTGTGCGCATGTCGTGTCACTAGATTCGGCGTTTGAGCACAAGACAAATCTAAAGGGTAAAAAGAACTAAACAAAATAAAATGACCGGAAGTAACAAAAGACCGAAAGCTTCATTAAACTAATAACGAAATGGTTCAATGACAAAACAAACTAAACAAACTAGAGTACAACCCTGAAACAAAACTGGGCAAGACCAAAGCAAACTGCTAGGACAAAAGGGTTTGACCACAAGAAAACCCTGAAAATAATTCGGACAACAGAAATGACGACAAAACGAACCACCAAAGCTCCATCTAGCTGACCAAAAGATGGAGTATCTTCCTAATTACCAAGCACAACATTTTAGCCACTAAGTTCCGCATCAATATTGCCGAGGCTGCCATCTGCTTCAATATTTTTAGCTTCAGTCAATACACCTCTCAGAGGATTCGTGTGCTCCTTGTCATCGTCATTGATCACAATCAGCCACCCTTTTTGAATCATTCTTTCTATTTCCTTTTTCAAGGTACGGCAACTCTCAATATCGTGCCCTCTGACATTGGAATGGTATGCACATCGTGCAGTAGGATCGAAGCTTCTTGCACGTGGATCGGGAGTGTATCCGGGAAGCGGCGTAATCAGGCCGACATGTTTTAACTTTTCAAACAGACTTGCATAGGATTCTCCGATAGGGGTGAGCGCCTTTTCCCGCTTCAGCAACCTCTCCTCCCTAAACGCCTTATTTGGCCTGAAACCTGACCCGGGGGGTTTCCGGTATGTTCGTGGGGGTTGGTAGGCCTTTTGTGGAGCTGAGTACCTGGCAGGTGAAATACGATTTTGGTTGTCCCGGGGAGAGTAGTGGTGTTGGGGACGGGAGTAGCATTGTGAAAACATAGCTGGGGGGCGAGTAATTGAGCTACTCGAGTGGCTGGAAAAATTGTGATAGGCGGGTATATATGGAGGGTGTGGGGGATCATCTGCCATCGGGTTCAGTGTACGGGTAAGGACAGAGTCCAGGAAGCTAGGTGGTGGCGGAGGTGGTGCTTTTCCATCCATCCACGCCCGATACATGTCGGCCACATGTTGTCTCAGCATTTTGACTTCTTCTACTAACCCGTGGTTCCGTTCAACCAGCTGTTGTCGGGTACCTGTACCAACCCACTCAGTCTTGAGATTATCTGCCATTGTCCTCTGACTTTGTCTTACAGGGAAGAGTTATTTTAGAACCACAACCAACCACCTTTCTGTAAATGGACACAACAAAACAAAGCCAGCATGTCAGCATTAAGGTATCCCGCTTATTGATCATTCTTCTTTGTTTTTTTTTCTTTTTGCTATTTTCTTTTCTTTTTCCCTTTTTGTGGTTTTTTCATTTTTCCTCTTTTTTTTTTCTTTTGTAGTTTTTTTTTTCATTTTTTTTTTGGTTATGGAAATGGTCGAATCCTATGTGGATTGCCTACGTATCATGACCCCGCATGAATCAGACCGAGCGTAGTTCTTGCAAATTAATGCAAGAAATAAAGAGATGTTTATTTGATTATTATTTTTTTTTTGAATAAAAATTGTACAAGCCGACTCCAACTACAAACTTGTGTAGGAGATTTCTACAAGAATAAGAATATTTTTGGTGTCACTTATGACTATTTCTACAAAATTGGCCACATAATGGCTTTTTTTGACAAAATGACTATTTTTGCAAAATTTTATTTAAGAGGCTACAAATTCGAAACTTTTCATCTTAAGGCTCATGGGGCATCGTTCAACACCGACACAGGCCAACACAAGACTGAGAAAGTTTAAATGCCAAATGTGGCCATTTCAGCAAAACCATATGTCGTTTTTTTTTTTTTTTTTAATCCTGTGGCTCATGGGGCATCGTTCGGCATCGCCATAAACCAACACAAAACCATTTTTTCATAAATTGGCCATATAATGGCTTATTTAGACAAAGTGGCTCTTTTTGCAAAATTTTATTTAAGAAGATGCAAATTCAAAATTTTATCCTGGGGCCTATGGGGCATCGTTCAGCACCGACACAGGCCAACACAAGACTGAGGAAGTTAAAAATGCAAAAATATGGCTATTTCAGCAAAATTCCGGCCATGTAATGGCTTATTTGATAAAATGGATATTTTTTGAAAAGTTGAGTGATGACTCAAACTTAATTTTTGCGGATACAACCTTTCAACATTTCCGCGAGGGAATATTTCAAGGCTGTGTCCAAAATTATTTACGATGACTCAAAGTGGCTATTCTTGCAAAACGGCCTTCCGGTGTCCTTTGAGGGACATTCGGCATATTTTGAGCAAGAATAACATCACCCGACTTATTTATAACAAAATCAAAAATTTGATACTTTTTGGTTGTTTTTGCAAAAGGGGTGTGAACCCGGACTTGATTTTGCGGCTATGGCCTTGCAACATTTCCACAAGGAATATTTCAAGGTTGTGGCTGCAAATTATTAAAAATGATTCAAAGTGGCTATTTTTGCAAAAACAGCCTTCCGGCGTCCTTTCGGAACATTCGGCTATTTTCAAAAACAGCATCACTTTGATTTTATTGAAAACTAAAATTTCGACATTTTTTTTTTTTTGATTTTTTAAAAGGGGTGGTAACCCACACTTGATTTTGCGGCTACGACCTTTCAACATTTCCGCGAGGGAATATTTCAAGGTTGTGCCCAAAAATTATTTATAAAAATTCAAAATGGCTATTTTTGCAAAAACAGCCTTCCGGCGTCCTTTCGGAGCATTCGGCTATTTGCAAAAACGGCATCACTTTGATTTTATTGACAAAATTAAACACATATTTTTTTTATTTTTAAAAGGGGTGGTTGGACCCGATGAGGGTTGCCTACGTATCCCACCTAGTGGCGAGAATCAAACCTGCGTAGTTCGGTCAGATTATTTTATGACCAATTATTTCAACAAAATTGCTCTTCCTATTTTTCAAATTTTCAAATTTTCGACCGCATTTTGATATTTTTCTATTCCATAATTCTATTTCTCTTTTTTTTTTCAGGAATTTAACCAATCATCATAATAATACATGATAAATAAATGCAACATATAATATGCTCGGTCTTTGATTACTGGGTCACCTGTCCTAGACGGACCCAACCCCTGTGTTGAGTCCCCTAAGTCAAATGCAACGTGATGCAAATAAGCGTTTCCTACTAGGGATCCGGCATGAAGTCATGTTATTCTAAGCTCAGAACCTCGGTATGTGATCTAGACTGTGTACCCAAGCGGACAACTCGGGCTGAGGAAGGAGCTCCTTTCCGGGAACCAAAAGGCCAACCGGCTTAGAAACTTTCCGAGCCTCTTTATTATTTCGGGGTATGACACTAACAGAATAGGGAGTCTCAACCAGTGAGCACATCCCCGGGGGTGAGAAGTGAAGGGTTTGCGGCACAGTTTTATATACAATTCACGTAATATCAAAGCGGTAAACATATAACAGTTTGTATGTACAGTGCAACTAATATTAAAGCGGTAGACATGTAGCACATTAATTAAACATGTAATAAAATCAGATATAGACAAAACAACAATTTAAATGAGCTCGAGTTCTTAGACCCCGAACCGAAGTTCGAGGTCGTATGTCCCCAGCAGAGTCGCCAGAGGTGTCACACCTCCTTTTTACGCACCCGCGGGAGCGCGAGGGAGTTTTTCCAATTAAAGGACAATCGAAACGGGATCAACTTATTTAATTCAGAGTCGCCACTTGGAAAAATAATGGTGTCCCAAGTCACCGGTTTGATCCCGAACCGAGGAAAGATTTGACTCTATATTACGGTCCGCGAACCAGAAATCCGGATAAGGAATTCTGTTAACCCGGGAGAAGGTGTTAGGCATTCCCGGGCTCCGTGGTTCTAGCACGGTCGCTCAATCATCGTATTTGACCTCTTTATCTGATTTTATAATGTGCTTTAACCTCTGTGCAAATTTTAACTTTTAACCGCTTTTGATTATTATTATTATTTTAACAAAGAATTGCAACGTTGTGAAAATGTATCTCGAACCACGTCACACCAGTGCACCCGTGGTTGTCAACACATTTCGACTCCGTTGAGATTTGGATTTGAGTCACATAAATGTGCACTCGAGTTTAAGGAGATAAGATTATTAAATACGCGCCTAAAGATACTAACGTGTTTTATGTTCGGGAAAGGCCGTGGAATCCGCTAAACAGCACATCCCGGAATCTAAACATTTTTTCGTAATAATCGTCTGTTGAGGGCCCCGCAATTTGCGTGTTATTTTGGCGAGGCTCTTCTCATTTTATTTAAAGGCCAATCTTAATGAGACTATGATTCTTTATTTATTTCCGTCTCTAAAAAAGAAATCCAAATTTATTCACTGAGATTATCTAGAGTTGTTATAATCGGGATAAATGAAACGCACCTCAAATTTTAGAATTAGGCATCGTAGCTATATCACGGAAACCATACCAGTTGCTATTAGATTTATTTGTTTCCAACAACATTCTCTTTTAATAAATTGTATCCAAACTATATATACCAGTTTTGGTAGAAACTCTCAAAAGTGAACACATTTTTTAATCAACATTCTAATGCCTTTCCAAATAAAGCCAACCTATAGTTAGAACTTCAAAAAAAAAATAGTGCAGAAACAGGCATTTGACAAAACAACTATCTCTGAGCCACCATAAGAAATCTATTCAACATATTTTACTTTGTTTCTTTCATATTAACCTAGAAAACGCGCATAGAAATTTATGTTTATTTATTTTAATTGCTGATAGAATCGATGTGAACCAAACGAACAAAATCACCTAATAAAATGTTTCAACAGAAACTAAAAACAACCTAAACATTCATGTAAGGCAAGCAATGGTTTCAAGGAAATGGATAAAAATAGATCAAAGAAATGAACTTTTGATACAGAAATTCTGTCAATATATTGAGAAGACACACAACTTCAAACACAAAAATAACAAAGATGAGATAAAGCGAATCTGGAATTTACAAAACAAATAACATTTAAAATTGGGTCTTTCATTGATTCAACATTATAACTTAGAGTACTAACCGAAAATGACCGCAACGGATCGGAACAGAAACTCGACGACCTCGACGATTCGATGACTGAAAACCCCTCACGTTCTGTCACCATTTCTGGCCAGTCATGGTAGCAGCAGATGTGAGAGAGCGGAACGGCAGCTCTGTGTGTGTGTGCTCGTCGGTTTCAATGGTAGGTCGTCGGAGTTACGAGATGAAGAAAGGTTGTTGCTGGTTGTTCGGGACGGGGCTGGACGTTGTGAGGCTGCTGGTTTTTGATTTTTAGTGTTAGTGTGTGTTAGCAAGAAGAAGATGAAGTCCAGGCTCTCAGGTGTCTTCTCCCGTGTATTTGTCCGTAAAAAATGAAGAAGCAGACCAGTTTTTCTTTGTTCTCCCAGTGAAGAAAACAACCGAACAGTCCTCTCCTCCAGTCAAAAACGATGCAACAGTCTGTGTCCTCTCTCCCCTCTATCTTTTCTTATTTCTTATGTCTCTTCTTCTTCTTTGTTTTTGCGTTTTTTTCTTCCTTTTCTCCTTACTGCCGTGCTCTTTCATGAAGTTTTCCGGCAGGCTTATGTGGTGAATGGAGATGAGATCTTCACTGGTTTTTAATGGTGGAAATAGACTGATTTGTTGGTGGTTTGGGGAGCAACTGGTGTAGCGTTTCTATGGCAGTTTAAGGTGTAGGAAAAGGTGAAGAAGAAGAAAACCAGATTTTTGATTTCTTGCTCACTCTCCTCTCTCTCTTTCGTTCACTCTCCTCCTTTTAAATTGTCTTACTTGTTTTCTTTTTTAATTCCCCAAGTCCTCCTCCCATACTATTATGTTTGGTAATGGTTAAAAGCATGATGACCATCACGTGGGTTGGGTACCCAAGGTCTTTTATTCTGTCCGTGTCCCCCATGCGTGTCCCCCACGTGCGGTGGGCTCGGATTATTATGGGCTATGTCCGAAAATTATAAAACCGGGTAGTTTGAACCCGAATATTATTCTTCGCCCGGAACCGAGAATGAGAACACGGTGTTATTAATTAATCACTACGTAAGCAAAATAACTATAAGACTAATAATTAAAACAAAGTTATTTTTTATATTTTTCAAGATTAAAGTTACCACAAAATACTAATTATATTATTTTTTGTTTTATAATTCTTGTTTTTTTATATAAAAATAAAGATATAAAGAACTATTTTTTATATTTTTTTTAAGTTTAAAATGACTACAAAATATTAATAAAAATTATTTTTGTAATTTTCGTTTTTAATAAAAAGGTAAAATATAAAGTACTATTTTTGTATTTTTCAAATTTAAAAATGATTACGAAACATTAATAAAATTATATTTTTTGTTATTTTTTATCTTAAGGTAGAAATAAAGTAAAAGAGTCAAAATTAGCTAAAATAGCTATATTATGCCTAAACTAAATATTTTATGCCAAAAATATAAAAAATCTCGGGGAGGGTCAAAAATCACGTGTTTACAGAGGGAATGAATTTTGTACGAATTTCTTGGCATCCAAACCTTTCAAGACCAGGGGTGCTCATGGTATTTGATCAACACATGAGTTATACTCTCCACCTTTTTGTCATTAGATTCAATCTTTTTCTCCCCCAACTCAATTCTTTTGGTGAGTTCTTTGAGCATCCTCATAATCGTGGGATCACTCCCCAAGCCATTACTGTTTGATCTTTTAGACACCGGCTTAGTACGGCAAATGATTTCGAGCTCGACCACACTTAGAGTTTTATGCTGAATTTGAATTTGAGCGATAGTAACCTGTTAAGCTTGTAGCATCTAGAATATTACTTAAAGGCTAACTCCTATATCTCCTACACCCGATGTTCCTTGGCCACCATATTTGACTTCCCTACGTACACTTTCTCTGGGGTCTGCACCTAAATCTGCATTCAGAGAAGTGTGTGAACTAACATCATCTGATTCTACATTTGGCATCCCCAGGGTTAATTGGTGATACGCCGTTACATTGTTGTTTTGTCATGACCCCAGTTTTCCATCCATGAACTATCGTGACGACACCTAGTCTCTACGACTAGGTAAGCCTAACAAATTGCAGAAAAGAAAACTAATGATAATACTAGCCAAAAATTATGGATAAAACATAATCAAATGTTTAAGATGCCGCTTGGCATATACAAATATAAACTCTCAAACTGAAACAACTCCCAAAATCCGGAATCTCATAAAATCACAAGCTATGGATTCTACATAGTGTTCTAACTCCGGAATCTATAATTAGAAAAAAATACAGAAGGGCTATAAGTACAAGAGAGAATGGAGAGCGACTTCTCGATTTGCAGACGCGGCAGATACACCTCAAAGTCTTTGAAGAATCGCCTCGCCTCAAGAATAGTAGGGCTGAGTCGAAGAACCTGGATCTGCACACGAAAAGCATGTGCATGAAAGGGCATGAGAACACCACAACGGTACCCAGTAAGTGCCAAGCCTAACCTCGATCGAGTAGTGATGAGGAAGGTCAAGGCCCTACCGGTCATGTATATATATATATACATATATATATATATATATATATATATATATATATATATATATATATATATATATATATATATATATATATATATATATATATATATATATATATAATGAAAAACAGTATGAAGAGATAATAAGAATAACAACAAATAGAACATAGAGAAAATAATAGAAAGAACGTAACTCCAAACAGAGATATATATATATCCCCCTTGCATGTTTATTTGGGACTATAGATTGATATTTGGTAGATCCCCTTGCACATTTATGTTGGAACTACGAGACTGCACCCGGTAGATTCCCCCGAGTACTAGGTATTTACATTTGGGACTACAGATTGGTATTCTGGTAAATCCCCTACGCACTACGAGTTGGATTATGTGAAGACACCTAGGAGATCCACTGGATATTTATATTTGGGGTCTACAAGACGGCATCTCTCTTGTACTTATAGCCCTTCGAGTAGTGATGAGGAAGGTCAAGGCCCTACCGGTCATGTATGTATATATATATATATATATATATATATATATATATATATATATATATATATATATATAATGAAACAAGTATGAAGAGATAATAAGAATAACAACAAATAGAACATAGAGAAAATAATAGAAAGAACGTAACTCCAAACAGAGATAGCAACTGTAGATCTACGAGGATGCCGTCTTGGAGACCCCAAATATAAATATCTGGTGGATCTCCTAGGTGTCTTCACATATCCAACTCGTAGTGCGTAGGGGATTTACCAGAATACCAATCTGTAGTCCCAAATGTAAATACCTAGTACTCGGGGGAATCTACCGGGTGCAGTCTCGTAGTTCCAACATAAATGTGCAAGGGGATCTACCAAATATCAATCTATAGTCCCAAATAAACATGCAAGGGAGATCTACCGGGATATCGCCCGTAGTCCCAAAGTAAACACATAAAAACAACACGAATAATATTCAATTAAATCTAATTTCATATCAAGGTAAAATAGGTATTCTAACCTAGCATGTTGCACAGAATTCAAATAAAGCAGTTTGAACAAGTAAAGAAATTAAGTCACTTAGACATGCTTCCCTAAGCTAACAGTAGGCTTAAATTGCAAGTAGTATAAATAGTGAAGAAAACCCAGTTATAGTAACTTAATGAAAATAGGATTTTCAACAATTAGCACATGTAAGCACTCCTCACCTCACGTACAAGGCATTTCATATATCAACAATACTAAATCCTAAGGGGAGTTCTCCCACACAAGGTTAGGCAAGCCACTTACCTTGAACCAACTCAATCAACTCGAAATCGCGTTCTTGCCACGAGTAGCTAATTCAACTAATTAATTCGAAGCTAACATGTGAATTAAGAAAATCGCCCAAAACGTCCTCTGTGTCCACATCTCGGAATTAGATAAATTTACAATTTCAGAACCCCCAATCACTCACGAACATACTCGAACAAACATTACCAAAATCTGACGTCAAAATCTCACTCAAATCCCGAATTTTCAATTGGGGACTTTTCTTGCATTTCACAACTTTTACCCTTATATTCCTTAATTATAAGAGGAAAACAATATTGGATTAATGCTCTAAGATCAAAATCAAGATAGAAATCGTTACCCTATGTTTCTCCTTCGAAAACCCTCGAGAAATCGCCCTCAACCGAGCTCCAAATCATTTTTCCAAGTTTTGATTTCAACCCCTTGTTTCTTTCCTTTTCTGACCAGCAAAACCGCTTCTACGACCATGGGACACCACATGCGATCCCGCTTATATGGAAATAACCCGCACCTGTGACTTTTTATTAAAAGCCACACTTCTGCATCTGTAGTCAATCTCATAATGGCCTCAGATTGCACCTACGGTCCTCAAACCGCTTCTGCGGTGCCGCACTTGTGGTCCCATACACGCAGGTGCGATTATGACATGTTCAACCAACTTCAAATTTTCTTAAGTCCAATTCAACTTCCGTTATGCACCCGAAACTCACCCGAGGCCTTAACCAATCATGCCAACAAGTCACATAACACTATTCAAACTTTTACCAACCCTTGGAACACTCAAAACAACGTCAGAACACCAAATCACCCTCAGATTCAAGTCTAAGGATTCCCAAATATTTCCAAATTCCGCTTTCGATCAAAAAGTCTATCAAACCTCATCCGAATGACCTGAAATTTTGCAAACATGTCAGATTAAACACTACGGAGCTATTCTAACTTTCGAAATTCCATTCCGATCCCAATATCAAAATTTCAATATCGAACCGGAAACTTTAAAAATTTGACTTTCGGCATTTCAAGCCTAAATAAGCTACGAATCAGATACAATCCAAACACGCCCCTAAGCCCGAAATCACCCAATGGAGCTAACGAAACCAACAGAATTTCATTCTGAGGTCGTCTTCAAACTACTCTGACTATGATCCAAGTTTTAAAGCTTAAGCTCTCATTCAGGGACTAAGTGTCCCAAATACTATGAAACCCAATGGAGCTAACGAAACCAACAGTATTTCATTCTGAGGTTGTCTTCAAACTACTCTGACTATGATCCAAGTTTTAAAGCTTAAGCTCTCATTCAGGGACTAAGTGTCCAAAATACTATGAAACTCCAAACGAATCCTCCCGGCAATTCACAATAATAGAAATAAACATGGGAAAAGAAGTTAATAGGGGGTGAGGGGGTTAATTCTTAAAAATGACCGGACATGTTGTTAAATCCTCCCCTCTTAAAACATTCGCGCATCCTCAAACGAGCATAGAGATATACATAACATAGTGAAAAATGAGGGTAACGGTTGCGCATATCATGCTCGATCTCCCAAGTCGCCTCCTCGGCCGGCTGACCCCGCCACTGAACCATCAATGCAATATTCTTTGACCATAGCTTACAAACATGCATCTCCAATATCACCAGTGGCTCCTCAACATAAGATAGATCCTTGTCCATCTGGACCGAACTGAAATCCAACACGTGGGACGGATTACCATGATTCCTCCAGAGCATCGAAACATGAAATACCGGATGAACCATTGCCAAACTAGAAGGTAAGGCAAGCTCATAAGCAACCTCCCCAACACGCCCCAATATCTCGAAAGGACCAATAAACCTCAGACTCAATTTCCCCTTCTTCCCAAATCTCATAACGCCTTTCATAGGCAAAACCCAAAGCAAGACCGGCTCTCGGACCATGTAGGAAACATCATGAACCTTTCGGTCTGCATAACTCTTCTATCTGGACTAGGCTGTATGAAGTCTATCCTGAATTACCTTAACCTTCTCCAAGGCATCCTGAACCAAGTGTGCGCCCAATAATCTAACCTCACCCGGCTCAAACTAACCCACCGGGGATCTACACCGCTTACCATACAAAGCCTCATAGGGTGCCATCTGAATGTTGGACTGATAATTATTGTTATAGGCAAACTCCTCCAATGGCAAGAACTGGTCCAAGAACCTCTAAACTCCATCACACACGCACATATCATATCCTCAAGAATCTGAATAGTTCGCTCGGACTGTCCTTCTTTCTGGGGGTGAAATGTTGTACTCAACTCCACCCAAGTACCCAACTCATGTTGTATGGCCTTCTAGAATCGTGATTTGAACTGACTACATCTATCTGAAATGATGGAAACTAGAATACCATGCAGACGGACAATCTCCTGGATATAAATCTCTGCAAACTGCTTCGAAGAATATGTAGTACACATAGGAAAGAAATGAGCGAACTTGGTCAGCCGATCCACAATCACCCAAATGGCATCAAACTTCCTCAAAGTCTGTGGAATATCATCTACAAAGTTCATGGTGATCCTCTCCCACTTCCAATCCAGAATCTCTATCTGCTGAAGCAAACCACCCGGTCTCTAGTGCTCATACTTCACCTGCTGACAATTGAGGTACCGAGCTAAAAACCAACTATATCTTTCTTCATCCGCCTCCACCAATAATGATGTCTCAAATCCTAGTTCTTCTCCGCGGCACCCGGGTAGTTGGAAACTGCGAACTATGGGCCTCTTCTAGAACCAACTCTCAAAGCCCAACAACAATGGGTACACATATCTGACCATGCATTCTCAATACCCCATCATCACCAATAGTCATATCTCTGGCATCACCATACAAAACCTTGTCCTTGAGGACAAGCAAATGATGGTCATCATATTGACGCTCCCTGATACGATCAAATAAAGAAGACCGTGAAACCATGCAAGCTGGAATCTAGTTGGGCTCTAAAAAATCCAATCTCACAAACTGACTGGCTAAGGCCTGGACATCCATCACCATGGGCCTCTCCGCTGCCGGTAGATAATACTAACTCCCCAAACTCTCCGCCCGGTGATTCAAAGCATCGGCTACCATATTGGCCTTGCCCGGGTGATATAAAATGGTGATATCATAGTCCTTCAGCAGCTCTAACCACCTCCTCTGGCACAAATTAAGGCCATTCTACTTGAACAGATGCTGCGGTGATCAGTATAGATATCACAAAGGACACCGTACAAATAATGGCACCAGATCTTCAAGGTGTGAACAAAAGCATCTAACTCGAGATCATGGACATGATAATTCTTCTTATTTACCTTTAACAGTCTGGACGCGTAAGGCAATCACCATACTGCCTTGCATCAATACCGCTTCATGGCCAATCCTTGAGGCATCACAATAGACAGTATATGACCCCGAACCTGTACGCAATATCAAAACTGGGGTTGTAGTCAAATATTCCCTGAGCCTCTAAAAACTCTCCTCACACTCTTCTGTCCACTGGAATGGAGCACCATTTTGGGTTGGTCTGGTCATAGGTGCTGTAATGGATGAAATTCCCTCAACAAATCGACGGTAATAACCCGCCAAGCCAAGAAAACTATGGATATTTGTAGCTGAGGATGATCTAGGTCAACTTTGCACTACCTCCACTTTTTTCAGATCCACCTTTACCCCCTCACTCGATACCACATGGCCCAAGAATTCCATAGAATCCAACAAAAACTCATATTTCGAGAACTTTGCATATAACTTATTTTCTCTCAAAGTTTGAAGCACTGTCCTCAGGTGCTGCTCATGATCATCCCGACTCCGGGAGTATACCAGAATATTATTAATAAAGACAATGAGGAACGAGTCAAGATATGGCCGAAACACACCGTGCATCAAATGCATGAAGACTATTGGGGCATTTGTTAGCCCAAATGACATAACAAGGAACTCGAAATGACTATACCGAGTCTTGAAAGCAGTCTTCGGGATATCTGGCTCGTGAATCTTCAACTGATGGTAACATGAACGCAAGTACTTAGAAAACACTCGTGCACCATGTAGCTGGTCAAACAAATCATCGATACGAGGCAAAGGATAATGGTTCTTTACTATAACTTTGTTCAACTAGCTAAAATCAATGCACATACGCATAGAATTTTCTTCACAAACAAGACAGGAGCACCCCAAGGTGATACACTATGCCGAATATAACCTTTATCAATCAATTCTTGTAATTGATCCTTCAACTCCTTCAACTCAGGAGAGGCCATATGATATGGAAGAGTAGAAATGGCTGAGTATCCGGCAACAGATCAATGCCAAAATCAATATCTCTATCGGGCGGCATGCCCGGAAGATCAACTAGAAACACATCAGAGAAATTCCGTACTACTAGGACTGAAACAACCATAGGAGTATCAACACTAACATCTCTCACATAGGCCAGATACGCGTCAAACTCCTTCTCAACCATTCGCTGAGCTTTAGGGAAAGAAATAACTCTACTCGGAGTGTGATCTACAGTACCCCTCCACTCTACTTGCGGTACACCTGGCATAGCTAGAGTCACGGTTTTAGCGTGACAATCAAGAATAACGTAATGGGGCGACAAACTGTTTACCTCGAAAATACGAGTAACAACTAAACTTGTTTATGGTTTTAAAGACATGCGATTTAGTTCAATACTAATTAATAACAAAGAAATCTAACGTATAAATAAAAGAAATAAATTAAATCAAACCAGTGTTTAAGCAAGTCTCGACCTCGAGCTGTGATGGCCTCGAGGTTGGTCAACAAGAACAATACAATAAAGACAATGAAGTTAAGAGACAATTCTAATGAAATATGAACAATAAATTAAGAGAGTATATTATTTTCTAATGATTGATGATGGTTACAAATGATTGGAGTCCCTTTTATATAATAGGGGAACCCTAAATTTGGTACATTTCTATTTACAGTAAAAAATCTTATTGGGACAGTTGTCTAAACGTCTAGTACGGATTTGTACTAACTCGTACTAATCAATTCCAGAATTTACGCTATGATCTTGGGGGCGAGGCGAGAATCTTGATCTTTCTATTACAAATCCATATGGAATTATCTCGGGGTTGGTCATACTTGGCTCCGATGTTCCTCGAACACTTAGATCTTCGAACCTCGTATTCTGCCTTCGAGCTCGAGCCCGAGCTCGGTCTATGTTGAACCTGTTCTGGACCTCTCGAGTCTACTAAATCGGGGCATATACAACTTCTTTGAGACACATGTTGATCTTTGTTGATTTTCTAGCTATCTGTTCTAAAAGTTTAAACTCTTTAGAAAGCTTGTTTACTTAATTATAAAAAAAATATTAAGTTGATTCGATCTATTTTGGGTTAATCATGTTTTTATTTTATAAATAATAAACAATTATATATAATTGAATTGACATGGATCCAGTTGAATGCCGTTTAATTTTATATCCTTAAATCGCTTATTACTATCTTTTCAGGCGTTTGCTTTAAATTATTAAACCTTCTCTTTCCTCAACTTTGTTGTTACGTTTCATTGCAAAATAAAACAGGAAACAACATATATAGAGGACAGAAAGTGGAGTAACACATTTGATAAAGAGCATGAAAATGAGAAGCATCATTGTGAAGAATTAATAATATCATTATGCTTTAATTTGACAAACAAAATGTGGGCAGCTGTCCAATGTAGCTCTACTGAAGTCTTATGTATTCTTCCCCAAAATGTTGAAGACATTTATTACATCTCCTCTTTTGTTAGAAATGGAGTATCCATTTCATTTTGCGTTGTCCAATTATGTCAACAACTAAAGAGAAACTGCTTTATGTTGGAATATGAAAACATGAGATACCAAAGTTCGAACTTTAGTAGAGGAACAAAAATATAGTTAGGTAAATCTTTCTCATCCGGCTGATCTAAACAAAATTTTCTGAGGATACATTAATTAGAATAAGTTGATCAGACACCACCAATAAAAGAAATAAAATTAAAACTGCGCATACAAAATTGCTGATATTAAATGCTATGGCCAATGGTGATGAAAATTTTTATTTTGTGCCTCACACAATTGATACTAGTTGTGTGAGATCTTTTTTTGTCTCGCAATTGTGTGTGTTAGGTGGTTGTCTAAATTTTCTTACCATAATTGGTTTCCTATCTGGCATTTATCATAATTGAGTTTTCTTTTCCTAGAAGGATAATATAATTCTTCCATAATTGGCTAGTCCTTTTTTTTTTTTTTTGTAGAAAAAAGTTTGAAATACTATAAATTGAAGATATGTCCTTATTCAGTAGTATCCACAATGTAGCCATAGGGGGCTTGAGAGTCATGTTTAGAGGGAGAACTTTACGGGACAAGTGTTAGTGTGTCATTTGTGTTTGCCTCTTCGTGAGGTTGTTCTCTGGATATTTTTTGCTCTCTTTTATTATAGTAGATTGCTCATCTATGCCGTGGACGTAGGTTAGTTAACCGAATCACGTTAAATATTTGTGTCGTATTTGGTAGATTTCTCTTTTGTTGTATGATTTATCGTCATTCAAGTATTGCTTTACTAGCTTCCACATGACACATATTTTTTTCATCCTAACAAGTGGTATCAGGGAGAGGTTTAAGATAGGTTCATCTTGGCGAGTTTAGTTAGTTATAGCCGCAACCAATTTGACGATAATCATAATTTTTGTGTGAGAAATTTGAATGGTATGCTATACGTTGAGACCAACTTTGTGGTGGAGATTTGGAGATGTGACCTGTTGAAGGTTATGTGAAGAAGGTGATTCAAGTTTATGCTGTTAGAAAATTCAGGCCAAAGGAAAGAATTATCAGGTGTTTGTCCAGATTTTCTTACTAATTGGTTTCCTATCTCGTGAAGGAACGGACAGTACATATACCATAATTGAGTTTTTTTTCTAAAAGGAAAATATGATTCTTCTATATTTGGCTAGTCTTTTTTCTTGTAGAAAAAGGTTTGAAGTTCTGTAAATTGAAGATATGTCAGCAGCATCCACAATGTAGCCATATGGAGCTTGAGAGTCATGTTTAAGGGAAGAACTTTACGGGACAAGTGTTAGTGTATCACTTGTGTTTGCCTTTTCGCGAGGTTGTTCTCTCGATATTTTGTACTCACTTTTATTATAGTGGATTGCTCATCTCCGCCGTGGACGTAGGTTAGTTGACCGAATCGTATTAAATATTTGTGTCTCATTTGGTAGATTTCTCTATTGTTGTATAATTTATTGTCGTTCAAGTGTTGTTTTACTAACTTCCGCATGGCACATATTTTTTTCGGTCCTAACAGTGTGGTCCCTGAATTTTTGTGGATCTAGATGTATAAAATATGGGTCCACAAATATGTGAGATAGAAAGAAGCATTACATAGCTAATATAAGTTGCGTGAGATACAAAATAAAATCACCCGATAAAATATAGAAAATTCTCCTCCGACTAAGATGGGTAACCACCAGCTAAATAGTAGTACTAGTACTACCGTACATAAGGGTCCCTCTTGCCTCTTGACTTTTCAAATGCACCTCTGGGCGCAAGGGGTCAAATAAATGAAACATTAAAGTTATACAGATCTCATAGTAAAAATTGATTAAAATAAACAAATAACAAGAATTTTATTATTTTATAATCTTTATAGTCTAATTAAATGGTCTTCTTTGGCGTTTATACAAAAAAAAAAAAAGTATGGTTTCCTCCATATTCCAAAATGTAATGAGAGAGACACATTTGCAATTTCTTCTCTTATAGAAGCAATATGGCCTATCGACAAAGATGACAGTAAAATGATTCCAGAAATCTTCTCCTTGACAGGTCGATGTTGATGCGACTATTTTCTTCAATTTAAAGGCAGCCACCTAAACTTTCTCATTTATACTTATTGTACCGACGAGTTTAAATAAATATCTTGAAAAAATAAGTAGGGAAGATACTAAAAAAAATCCATTCTTCTAATTAATTTCTTGCTAAAGTATGTCGACGGCTGATTATTATATTAGTATTTATCACTTTTCATAAGAAAACTCCATTCCTGTCTTGATCAAGCATGACAGCTCAAGATAATCTTATTACAAACAAACAAATGAACGGACGCATAAGCAATGGATTATTCACCCGTGCAAGATTCCAAATTTGAATGTTGTTCTAATTTCTAATTAAGTTAAGAGAATAGATTATGAAATGTATATTTAACTGCATCAATTCTTATTTGTCACACATATAAAATTTGATCTTGACACACCAAGTTCTGTGAAACTTAATGTTTGACCAAAAGTTATTAAATTTTTTTTGGTTAAATCAATTAGAGAAGACGAATGAGGTAAATCGTAACTAAGTATAATGTACTTTAGATTGAAAGATGCGAGGGATGAACACAATGAATAACGTTTCTTAATATTGCGAAATCGAATGATTAAGCATCGATATGATAACTTTGAATCTCGGAAGATATTGAAATAAATATTCTTGTTTAGAAAACAAGTGTCCAAAGAAAAAAAAAACTCTTTTACAGAGCCTTCTTCTTCTATTTGTAAGGGATAATCTCCTCTTAAACCCTAAAAGATATAACAAAAAAGAATATTCGAATGTATATTCTGAAGGTCTCGTGTTGCACCTGCGTTATTGCCAATGTCGTACATTCTCTAGCCGCTTGCCAATGTCGTACATTCTCTAGCCGTTACCAGTCATCCTCTTCCTCAACAACCAAAGGACATTGTATCGTAAAGGTCTCGTCCCTTGCTTTACTCATTAGTGGTCGTGGCCGTCTAAATTTAGACTACAGTTAGTCCCTCTGCTTGTCGAGGTTGTAGCTTAACGCGACCTCGATAGGCAGATATTACCCACATCTGCGGAGAAATTTTCCTTAAGAATCGTAATGGTTTGACCAACAGCGGAAGGTTAGCATGCTCAACGATATCCTAGGCGGTATGTCTTGTCGGAAAACGACATGACATCCATGTGCGTCATCATTATGCGTATTTTCGAGGTGGAGGCTGACTTGTCTCTTCAATTTTGGTGCCATTCTGCAATCTTACTGATAGATTTTTAATGTCTTTGCCTTATATTTTGATGATCTAACAAACTTACTGTCAAAGACCAGATAGAGTACCTGACACACTTGGAATATACTGTAATTAACGGATTCCAGTTGAAAGGGAACTGCAATAGCTTAAGAAGATAGAGAACCAAACAAGGACATGATACTCTTGTGGTTCCCTCATAACAGTGCGAAGCCAATTGGACACAGCTGGAAGCGAAGTGACTGCCTGCACTGCACTGCTTCTAGTGTCCATTTATCCTTTGACCAACTAGAGTGCTTACATCATTTAAGTGATATCATCAAGATGTATCAACAAGGAGTGTATATCAAAACATCACTTGAACACAATAAGACTAACTCAAGCCTTTTACAAAATAGTGAAATTAATTCTCAAGAGCTTGAAGAACAAGGTTAAACGCTACTACGGACCAGTTCCAAAAGTCAGTATTTTGTTATCCTTAGTTGAGTTGTAACTTTGTGATTGTTCTTATTGTATCTCCTAAATTGCTTAGCTAGAAGCGTTGATTAGGAACCCTCTTGTAAAATCTGTAAATTCTCCGAGTTTATGTTGTGACTAGGTTTAGTCATAAGTTAAAGTCTTTGTAACTAGAGAGTGATAAAGTGGCTTGTGATGAGAGTATCACAAGTTAGTTGAGTTGAATTCTTTGTAATGGAGTCATTACAAAGTGGGTTGGAATAGGTGTTTATAAGTTAGTGAAGTTGAACGCCTACAGGTCTAGGTCATGGTTTTTGTCCCCTTAAGTTGGGATTTTTCCATGTAAAAGTCCCCTTGAGTTGGGATTTTTTCACGTAAAAATCCCTCTCTTATTTACTTACAGTTGTATTAGCATTCTCAGCATAACCTCATAGAGAACCAGGTACTCTACTGTTTGGTGGACTCACAAACTAACAATTGGTATCAGAGCGGGTTCTTCCTATCAGGCTAACACCTAGGAAGGATCCATAAGGCTGCTCCACCAAATTTTGAAGAAGGTCAATCTACATACAGACCACCCAAGTTCAATGGACAATACTATGGGTGGTGGAAGATAAGAATGTATGACTTTATCATGGCTGAGGTTTTTGAGTTATGGGATGTCATATGTGACGGTCCTTATGTCCCAACAAATGTACTTGAAGAACTTCCATTCTCAATAGCAAAAACTAGTAAAGAATATACCGACACAGACAGGAAAGTTGTGGAGAAGAATTTTCGTGCAAAGAAGATTTTGGTATGTGGAATAGGACCTGATGAATAAAATAGAATCTCCACTTCTGACACTGCTAATGAGATATGTGAAGCTTTGCAAACAACTCATGAGGGAACCACCCAAGTAAAACAATCAAAGATCGATATGCTCACTGCCGAGTATGAACTCCTCCAGATGAAGGACGATAAATCTATTCAAGATATGCACACAATATTTACTTCCTCCATAAATGAGTTACACTCACTTGGTGAAACCATTCCTAGAAATAAGCTAGTGAGGAAAATTATCAGTATTCAACCTAGTCATTGGGAAAGAAAGGTGAATGCTATTACTGAAGGAAAGGAATTGCAGGAGTTGACCATAGAAAAGCTGGTTGGAAATCTGAACACCTACGAGATGAAGAGGAAGATAGACAGTCAAAGAAGAGAACCAAGGAAAGAAAAGAAGCTGGTTGGAAATCTCAACACCTACGAGATGAAGAGGAAGATAGATAGTGAAAGAAGAAAACCAAGAAAAGAAAAGAACCTGGTACTCAAAGCTGATATCAATGACTCAAGTGAGGAAGACAGTGGCATAGTTTACTTAACCAAAAGATTTCAGAAGATGGTCAGAAGTAATGGAAAAATGCTAAAAATAGGGCAGCTCTAGCAAACCAAAAAACTATGATCTATGTCATAAGTGTGGAAAGCGTGGGGACTTCATCAAAGATTGTCCTCTCTTGAAGCATAAATTCTCCAAGTAAAACCCTGAGAAAGCAGCTAAGAGGAACATGGTTCCTCTTAAGGACTTCAAAATAAGGAGATCTGCTGAAAATGTGGTGAAATTGGCTCTTGCAGCATGGAGGAAGTCCTCGAGTGAGTCTGAAGATGAAACTGATGATGGTGATAGTTCCATGGTGTCACTTGAAAGTGAGGAAAATGAATATGACACAACGTTTGCTTTGATGGCCCAATCAGATGATAATGAAGATGATGACAACAAAGAGGTAAGTTTTAGCGATGTTCAGAGAAATCTGAAATCCTACTCTCCTAAGAAACTCATGTCTTTAGTTAGTGTATTGATTGATGCCTATCATAGTCTTGTGGAGGATAGGGATTCCTTGACCTTAGAGCTAGGAGAAGTTTACCAAACTAGAAATGACTTAGTGGTTGGAGTTATTGACCATAAGGAAACCATTGAAAACTTCAGAGAAGAAAGAAACGATCTCTTGGTAGTAATTGCAGGCCTAAGAAAAATAATAGAAAGACTAGGGACTAAGTCAAAACCTAGAAATTCTGAAAAAGGAAAAGAGGTAGTTAGTGAGGAACACATTAGGCTTGAAAATGAGTTAAATTTTATGAGAACTAGTCTATATATTGAATCTGAGAAAAACAAGCATCTCCAAACTGAACTAAAAAGAGTGAAAATGATCTTGAAAAGTCCCTAAATTGGACCTGATCCTCAGAAGCTATCGTTGCCATGTACGTTAATAATAGTGGAAACAGGTAAGGAATAGGGTTCCAAAGGAAGAAAACCCCTTACAACCCCCATAGCAAGTATGTTACTATACTGGATAACTAGCTATGTACACACTGTAGGAACAATGAACATTTCAAAGAAAATGTCCAAGCCAGGATCCAGTCTATTCAAAAAAACAAATTGTTTTCTGAAAATGTAACTACTAAAAAGGGACAGGTTCCACCTACAAAAAACGCACATTACCTGCATGGACTAAAAGAGCCCTTATTAATCCTCTTGTCTTCTATAAGGGACCCAAACTTTCTTGGGTTCCTAAAACTAACTCTTGATCTCCTTGTGCAGGGAAAAGTGAAAGGAAGTAGTCAACAATGGTTCATGGACAGTGGATGCTCAAAACACATGACTGGGAACACAATGGACTTTCTTTCACTAAAAGCCCTATAAGGATGGAGTGTATCCTTTGGCAATGATTAAAAGGGATACATTCTGGGAGTTGGAAAAGTGATAAATCACTTACACACTCTATTAAGAGTTTACTATGTCCATAGTCTTAAGTACAGTCTCTTGAGTGTCTCTCAGATCTGTGATAAAGAAAACAGGGTAGAGTTCTTGATTAAGATACGTACAGTTACTAATCTGGTAGCTAGTGAGGTGGTACTTGTGGCTAAGAGATACAAGAATATTTATGTTGCTAATTTCAATTCCATACAAAATTGTGATATGTGTTGTCTGAAAGTTGTTGATAATGATTCTGAACTCTGGCACAGAAGATTGGGCCACACAAGTTTCTCCCTTCTGAACAAACTAATTGGGAAGGACCTGGTCCATGTCCTGCCCATGTCAAAGTTCAAGGTACAAAAAGCTTGTGATGCATGTGCTAAAGGAAAACATATGAAGTCATCTTTTAAGTCTAAAATGGATGTGAGCACCTCAAATCCACTCGAGCTTATGCATATGGACCTATGTGGTCCTATGAGAGTGCAAAGTGGGGGAGGAAAAAGATACATTGTTTTTATAGTGGATAACTACTCCAAATTTACATGGACTCTATTTCTTAGAACTAAAGCAAAACCTTTGAGGTGTTTGTGTCCTTTGTGAAGAAAATCCAGGTGAAGATGGAATCTAGAGTAGTATGCATTAGATCAGATCATGGAATAGAATTTGACAATGCCAAATTTGATGAGTTCTGCAATGAAAATGGGATTACTCACAACTTCTCAGCTTCTAGAACCCCCAGCAAAATGGAGTAGTGGAAAGGAAGAACAAAACTCTTGAAGAAATGGAATGAACAATGCTAATTGACAGTGGAATTGCAAAAACCTTCTGGGCTATGTGCAAGATTTCAATCAAACCCCAAGGAATCTCATTTAAAGGCTGCCAAAAGAATTCTGAGATACCTCAAAGGAACACAGGACCGGGTGCTTTATTATCCCTCGGGTGATAGTTTTAATCTCATTGGATATGCTGATGCCTATACATGTTATCTTGTGGACAAGAAAAGCACTTCCGGAATGGCTCACTTCCTAGGTTCATGTCTCATCTCTTGGGGTATAAGGAAGCAAAACGCAGTGACACTTTCAAAAACTAAAGTAGAATATATAGCTACAGCATCCTGTTGTGCTCAACTTCTATGGATTAATCAGCAATTGGAAGATTTTGGGGTACTTACTGAGAGTGTGCCCCTTCTATGTGATAACACTAGTGCACTCAACATGGCCAAGAATCCAGTTAAACATAAAAAGACCAAGCATATTGATGTGAGACATCACTTTCTGAGGGATAATGTGGAAACAATTTGATCTGTATGAAGTTCTGTAGCATAGAAGACCAAATTGCAGACATCTTCACCAAAGCTTTAAGTAGGTAGCATTTTGAAAGGAACAGAGTGAAGTTGGGGGTTATGTCAAACTAAGAACATGATTCCTCATCATTTGGCTATGAAAATCACCTTCAAATAAAACTAGCTAAAGTGTTTTCTGGCCGAGTCTAACTCACTTTAATACCATTACAGGTAAACACACATGGTGAATATAGAAGTTGTTGACATAGTACATGGATGATAAAAGAGGATTGCTACTTTCAAATAACAGGTCAAGAACCTGGTTCTTGTACCAAAGGTTAGCAGTTCTGTACATTCTTTAATACATGTCTTAAAAAGGTACAAAACACAACTTCCATGTCATCCACCTTTTCAAACCCTGCTATCACGTCTCTTAACTTCAAAACGTTCCATCTCCCTATGAAACGTTGAACTTCTCCATGCACAATAGTCGTTTCAAAACCTGTCCATATCTCTCTCTTCATAATTATCCATTCCTAATAAAACCCTCATCTGCTCTCCACAAACCATAAGTCCTCCATTAGAACTTCCCAAAGCACCTTCATTCCATCTTTTCAATGGCTGATACAAACTCTGACCTCCCTGCCTCAGTCATACCTATCATTCAAAAAACCTATGGAGTCCTCTATCCCTACTGAGTCTTCTTTAACCACTCTTACCCTTCCCACTAAAATCACACCTCACCCAGATTCCCCATCTCTTTCCATTTCAGAAACCCCTAAGATTGTTGATCCATGCTCTCTATCTTCTGAGGTTCCCACTAATCAAAGAACAAATGGAGAACAAGGTCAAAACCCTGAGGTCACGGAGGGTTCTGTCATGCCTTTGGACATTCAAGCACCCGAGATGAGGTCCAGTGATGAGGAAATTTAGACAACCTAGCTCTTGATGCATTCATAGTTAAGTGAAGGGTGGTGTCCACTCCTGAGTCTTCCACCAAGAGACCTACTACTAGGTTGCAAGCTAAGGTGGCATATGACTCTACCCTTCCAAAGAGCAGAAAAAGTAGTAAGAAGAAAGGAGGAGGTTGGTAAAAGATAATGTGCCACTAACTAATAAAGTGGTCCTTGTGGTAGAAGTAAAATAGGAAACACCAGATGAACCTGGTTCACTGGTAAGACGGTCCTAGAAAAAGAAGTAGCATGCTTCAATAGAGAAAATTTCCACCCCTATTTCCAAGTTGAAGGATGTCGTGAGTGATTCCTCGATGTCTGATGAGGATGTGTTAGTCAAGTCCAAGGGAAAAGAGAAATCAAGTGGTGGTAAATCCGGAAAATGAAAGTTTGAAACTGTTCAGGAACCTATTTTTATGAAGAAGTTAAGGAGTGAAGGCAGTTTTGTTTTAGAACGCCCGAGGCACCAAAAGGTTTTGCTGGGTCTTACATTTGACCTAGCAATCTCTGAGATGGCTGGTATGCGACAAGTTCTTGAACTGGTCGAGTTTCAATAACGGGGGAATAAACGTGTATGAGGATGAGGTTCAAAGCTTCTTTGCTAGCCTCTTTCACATTGAGACCGACCACATTTGTGCTTTGATGAATGAAGTAGATATCGTGCTCAATGTAAAGTTACTTGGGAAAATTCTTAAAGTCCCTACAGTTGGTGTGGCTAGTGTGAAGGATGTTTGTCAATATAATTCAAAAATGTCGTGGTAAAGGATAATGCGAACCAAAAAGGGGACCAAATCCACAAGTAAGCATTAATCCATATCTATCAACTATTTTTCGAATTGGTAAACAAACTTCTATTGCCTCGTGCTGAGAGGAGGTCCATGACTTCTAAGGTTGACATGTTTTTGATGGAGCAACTGGATAGCCTTACTCCTGTAAGCCTTCTTGCTATTATGATTGAACATATGCAAAAGGTAGCAACCTTCAAAGATGGTAATCATAGACTTCCTTACTGGTTTCTGCTTATGCGAGTGTTTAAGTTCTTTGAGGTGTCACTGGGGCAAGGCAAGGTAGGAACTAAGAAGCAAACTTTCTCACAGACAACGTTGGAAGAATGCAAGTGCATAGAAAAGAATGGGGGGTGGTAGGAAGTACATAAACCGTATCACAACTCATTAATGTTCAAAATAGTGTAATTGAGGAGATTCGCCAGTTGAAAGCTAGAAATGCTATCCTGGAAGGTCAGCAAGCCCAAGGGGTTCTGGCGTCAAATAATAAAATCGCTCATTTGACAAAAGAGAATGTTGATCTCAAGGCGCAAGTAGAGAACCTGAAAGCTGAATTGTTCAATGAGAAAAAGTCGGCTAATGCCTAAATAGACATAGTTCTCCAAACACTTGTTGCATCCTCCAAGCCCTCTACTCCTAGTTCCCCCTAAGTATCCCTTCAGTGACCAATTTCTGGAATGTTCTTTTAAGTTTATTTTTCCTTGGCAGATGCTTAGTTTTTTTTATATGGTTGGGATGAAACAGTACTGCTCTAGTCTTTAACAGTCAAATTTTGCCTTTTCTTTTTAAGCAAAGGCATATATTTTCATCTATATAATATATATCCTCTTTTGTTATCTCATTTCTTGAAATTTATGATTCTATTCTCTATCATGTTGTGTGCACATATATGGCATGAGTTATCTCGGCTAGACTTCTTTATGCTTTTGACTGCTTGTGTCTTTTTAATGATGCCAAAATGGGGAATAAATAAATAAGAGTATAGACAAAAAGGAACGCATAAAGTTGGGGGAACTTGTGATCTTCTGTTACTTTATCTGGTTCTCCTTGATCTAAATACATGTTATCAATGTTTAAGTTTTTCATCATCAAAAAGGGGGAAATTGATAGGTTTTCAATGTCTTTGCCTTATGTTTTGATGATCTAACAAACTTATTTTCAAGGAACAGATAGGGAACCTAGCACACTTGGACTACACTACAAGTTAACGGATTCTAGCTGAAAGTGAACGGCTATAGCTTCAGAAGATGGAGAAACAAACAAGGACACGATACTCTTCTGGTTTCGTCATAGTAGTACGAAGTCAATTGGACACAGCTGGAAGCGATGTGACTGCCTACACTATTTATGACTGCAAAGCATTGCTTCTAGTGGCCACTTATCATTTGACCAACTAAAGTGCTTACATCATTCAAGTGATTTCATCAAGATGTATCAACAAGGAGTGTATATCAAAACATCACTTGAACACTTGAAGACTAACTCAAGCCTTTTAAAAAATAGTGAAATTAGTTCTCAAGAGCTTGAAGAACAAAGTTAAACGCTACTACAGACCAGTTCCAAAAGTCACTATATTGTTATCCTTAGTTGAGTTGTAACTTTGTGATTGTTCTTATTGTATCTCCTAAATTGCTTAGCTAGAAGCATTTATTAGGAACCCTTTTATAAAATCGTAATCTCTCTGAGTTTATGTTGTGACTAAGTTTAGTCATAAGTTAAAGTCTTTATAACTAGAGAGTGACAAAGTGGCTTGTGGTAAGAGTATCACAAGTTAGTTGAGTTGAATTCTTTGTAATGGAGTCATTACAAAGTGTCTTGTAATAAGTAATTACAAATTAGTGAAGTTGAAAGATTATAGGTGTAGGTCGTGGTTTTTGTACCCTAGAGTTAGGATTTTTCCATGTAAAAATTCCGTATCTTATTTACTTATAGTTGTATTAGCATTCTCAGCATAACCTCATAGAGGACCAGGTACTCTACTGTTTGGTGGACTCATACAAACTAACATGTATGATTCGATTCTGGCGCCACCCAATCCAATAAATAGGTGGAGGGTTTTTTTTCAAAAACTCTTGGCCATTTCTTCTTTGGTTACCTTCTCTCCCGTTTTTGCTCTAGAAATTCTCTTTGCTTTCTCTCTGTATGTTGTTCTTGGCTTTTTCTATTCTGTAAACACGTTCATCGCCATAGATATGCCTAGATCATATCAATTCATGAGGGAGTTTCTGACGCTAACCCGTTGTCTGTGGGGTCCCCCCGCTAGTGGTGAGGATATGGCGGTGGAGGAAGGGGATAGTTTTCCCACCATGGAAGAGTTACTGCCAAGGCACCCTATGTCTCGAAGAGACTCCTTTAAAGAACCTCTTCCCACTCCTGCTCCAGTAATATCTGAAACTGAGCAGGTCCATATCAATTCCTTTCGTGCTACATACAACATCGCCTCTCAGATTGAAATTGTTCCTACGGGAGGGGATTTTGTGGAAGTCCACAAACTGGGGTACTGTGCTTTTTATGAGTACCTAGTTGTGATTGGTTTTCCTTCCACTTAATTCCATTGGTAGAAGAATTCTATCGGTTCTATCATATTTGTCTGGCACGGCTTTCCCGTACACGTACAAGATACTTCTAGTGCTCGCAAAATATCACGGAGTTGGCAGGGTGCAAAGTTACCGTTCACCACCTCCTAAACTTGTTTTATCCTAGCTTTCAAAGAGGCACAATGGTGCACTTAAGACATCATGGGACGAAAGGGTTGGTAGTAAGCTGACGACCGGGCTAGTCGTAAATTCTGGCACAAATACTTCTTTGTCAGACCTAAACACATTATGTCTGATCCTGCCAGATTCTTGAAATGGTGGAATGAGAATCGTAGTTGTTGCAACTTATTTATTCTTTCCTCTTTTGTATATAGATTTTGCAGCTATGAGGCATCCACCACATCCAATTGCTAGCATAAGGGACTGTGTAGCATGTTTGTTGTTTCATGCAGCAGAGACTCGAAACTGGCCAGCTTTTGTCAAATTCTATGGGATAAAGATTTTTTTGGTGAGTGTCTTCCTCTGTTCCGCTATCTAGCCATTTTCATCATCTAATGATATGACTTTTAGTGATGCGAGGACGTGGTGTTTCTAGGTGTAGGGACCTTGTCCCTGCATTTTGACAGGTCGTCGCTGCTGCAGAAATGCAATTTACACTAAGTGAATCCATCCAAGAGGGTGGTGTTCAACTGATACAGGTAGGAGATTCTTCTCGCGATATGGTCGTGATGGAAGAGACATATGCCTTACAGATCCATCACTTTATGGACAAGTCCCCTAATGGGGATTAATCGTTGCCGAGGAAAAGGAAGAGAGTGGAGCTTGAGATGGGCGTGGCCGTTGATACTAGTATGAGAAGGATGGGTGCATCGCAAATGGAACCTGTGCCCATGTTTATGGCCGGTGCCATCTTGACGGGAAGGTCTTCCTAAATAGAAGGGGTTTACAAATGAGGTGGTTCTGTGCACTCTGTTGAGGGTGGCACATCGTCAAACTTAGGAGGAGGTCTACACATCGAGTGTGAAGGCACATGATCGAATGTAGACCCAGGGGATGTTCATGAGTTTTTCGAGTGTCACACTCACACAAAGGTGAGAGTGGAGGGTTCTGATCGACATATAGTTGTCCCTAGGGACTATAACTTGTTGTCGAACTGTGATCAGGTGGCATCTGCTTTAGCCCCTTTATGTGCTACCCTTGAGAATGAGGCGCTTAGAGAGATGAGCGATACAGAGTTATCTCGGAGCATCTCTGGCATCGACTTGCGGCTAGATATCTCTTTTTTCATTTAATCGTTGGGTTTATGTTATTATTGTTTGCCTGTCCTTTTTTTTTTTTAACTTTACTTTTTGTGACAAACCTTTATTATAGAGACCGAGCATGAGTGCCGGGAAAGGAGGAGAACAGACATATATGGAAAGATGTCTTCTAAATATAAAAAATATTGCACCAAGCATCGTGCGATGGCCGACATATACAATTAGGATCCGGACTTCCAACTGTTTCGTGAAGGGCTCAAGTAGAAGGAGGATCAATTGGCGTATAAGGTCGAGGATTTGAGGGAGCGAGACGTGGACCTTATGAAGACCATCGCCTATAATAGTAAGCTCGAGACATCCTTTAATATGAAGGAAGATGAGCTTGAGCTAAGTAGGGGGTAATGGCTGAGAAGGCCGACCTCCAAGAAAAGGTGGCCAATTTAATTGTTGAACTGTATATGAAGATTGGGTGAATTGAGCGTGAGTGCTGATAATAGGTGAATTTGATTATATTTATGCCCTAAATAATCACGCTTTATTGTTGTTTTGAAATTTTTTATGATGATAAAATGCTTTTATTAGTGTTCTTACTGTGTTATAGGTACACATGAGCTAATGAAGACTAAAAGAGCAAGTTTTGGAGTCAAAAGATGGTGAAAAAGGCCAAAGTGTGGTACAAGTCAAGAATTTATATTGAAAATAGCCGGGAAGGTGTGATTATGAGCTATATAGATGTTATAGAATGAATTTAAGTGATTTGGAGCTTTTAAGTGTGACTAAAAGCTCAAGGAATTAAGCCGGGATTGAGTTCGGGGGGTCAAATTTGATAGTGTAGTACAAGCGAAGAATCGATGAGGCATATTGCGCACTGTCTAGTAAATTGGATATAACTTTTCTCTCAGAAGTCTATTTTGGCTGCATAATATATGGTTGGAAAGCTAACTCAAAGGTATAAAACTTTCATGTTTTGAGTTTTTCCAAATTCCCAACCGAACAGGGGTGAAAACCCGCGGTTTCACCGCGACCGCGGATGAACCGCGGAAAAACAGGCCTGCAGAAGATTTTTGAAGATTCAGAGAACTGTTATGTTCGCGGTTCATCCGCGACCGCGGACGAACCGCAGAAGGCGCCGCATATTTTAGTCCTAATTTTGTACAAATTCAGTTTTTAAGCCCTAAACCCTCTATATAAACCCCTAGTTCGCCCAATAGAGGCAAGCATTGTATTTTTGACTACTTTTGCAAGATTATTAGTAAGAGAGAACTCTCTCAACCTATTCCTTTATTTTATATCAATTATTTATTTATGAATTCAATTATTATTCTTGTTTCTTTGAGCATAACTAGCTAAATCCTTTTCTAAGGTTTTGATGGAACCTATTGGGTGATGAACTTCTTGTTTATGTGATTACAAATTGTTAGCTAGATTTCTATTTGTTCAATTTCGTTCTTGTTGTAGTTAATTGGTAGACGTCCCAATTAGTTGTGCCTATTTAGTGTGCATATTGTTGAACAACACCACACATAGGTTATTGGAGGAATCTATAATTTTAGGCGTAAAGACGGGGTTAGAAATAACGAAGTCTTGGGTGCAATCTTAAGTGAACTATTCAAATTAAAGCTAGCTAGGGTAGCTCGGGAGAGTGCACTAGTAAATTATTGTAATTGCTCGGGAGAGGGTTACGATATAAATAGCGTTCATGATTGATAGAATATATTAACAATTTGTATGAGCATAACGATAAGGGATTCCATCAATAGGGGAAATCAATACCTTAGTCTTTTTCCATATTATTTTACCCAATATTCAATTCTTTCTTTTAAGCCTTTTTAATTCTTGAAAAGGTAGTAGTTAGTCGAAATCATACAAACACATACTCAAAATTTTGGGAACTTGATTCGGAAGTACTCTTGGGTTGTGGAAGTTGTAATTGGTAGGTTAATTCCCTGTGGGATCGATTCTGGACTTATTAGACTAGGTTATATTGACTACGACCGTAGCTTGGACGTGAATCAAGTGCCGATAGATTGGCGAGTGTTATTTCTGAGGCGGCAGTTTTGGAAGATTCGCTCTGTGTTTGTAGGTCGGAATGGACCAAGGAGATGGAGGCATCCGCACTTAAGGTAGCGGGGATTGAGGGGAATGTTCAGAAATTGGAGGCAGAACTTTCCGTGTTAAATGAACAAGTGGCATCACTGAGAATGGAGGACGTACATCGATGATCACAACCTTCTGCATATCATGCTTCGACTTATCCTACCATGCCTCATCCTTTATATGAGTTGTGGGTTCATGCTGAGGCCTATCTGGATGTGTACAAGGCTCTTCATGTTTATGGGAGGGAATCTGAATTAGAACTTCAGGACATGCGTGCCAAATCCCGTGCAACTCGTGAAGCATAAAGATACGACCCTCTCACGCCTGGCGGGGATGATATCAACTCTAATGATGCGAACCGTCTTGCCTCCGACTCTTGGTAAGAAGATGTGTATGCCACCGAGAATGATGTGTATTTTTCGGTTTGTATTTACTTTTGCTTCACGACTTTTGTAAGGGAATCTTTAAGCCCTTTGTAAACATAAGTGTTTGTAATATTTTTGTTGTGGTAAAAAATTGTCCGATTTGGTGGTAATCTTTGCTGCATTCATGATATTTTGGGAATTTGTCAAAGTATTAAGCTTGTTTTACTTCGAAGATGGCCTTGGCCATTGGGATGTTACTTTTGAGCTGGTGTTGAAGTAGTATCCCCTCGTTGGTCGGGTGATGTCGAACTCTTTACTGTGATAATGGCCTTAGCCATTAGGATGGTACTTTTGAGCTGGTGTCGAAGTAGTATCCCATTGTGGTTCGAGTGATGTTGAACTCTTTACTTAGATGATGGCCTTAGCCATTGGAATGGTACTTTTGAGCTGGTGTCTAAGTAGTATCTCGTCGTGGTTTGAGTGATGTCGAACTCTTTACTTCGATGATAGCCTTAGCCATTGGGATGTTACTTTTGAGCTGGTGTCTAAGTAGTATCCCGTCATGGTTCGAGTAATATCAAACTCTTTACTTCGATGATGGCCTTAGCCATTGGGATGTTACTTTCGAGCTGGTGTCGAAGTAGTGCCCCGTCGTGGTTCGAGTGATATCAAACTCTTTACTTCAATGATGGCTTTAGCCATTGGGACATTACTTTCGAGCTGGAGTCGAAGTACTATCATGTCGTAGTTCGAGTAATGTCAAACTCTTTACTTCGATGATGGCCTTAGCAATTGTATCTGCTGGAGTGTCGCATATGCCTATTTTATTCATGCACTGGAGAATCGACTATGTCCCAATCAAAAATATATGTTGACTTCGTTCGTACAATGGTGATTTGATTATATTCATGTTACAAATACATGTTGACTTTGTACATACAATGGAAATTTGATTATATTCCCGTCAGGAATACATGTTGACTTCGTATATGCAATGTAGATATGATTATCTATACCTAGTCCCTTCATTGCTCGGTCTAGAGATGACATCGATAGGCGGCGCAATAAAAAATACTTTGTACCTCGAGACGTCTCCCTTGTCACCTCTTTAAAAACCTCACCGAGAAAACCCGATTGGAACAAAACCCGGGTGAGGGAAAAAGAGTACAACTTAGGCGGCGCCTCTTTCAGAAGTGGAAGCATTTGAGATGGGCGACATTACAGTTGTTTTGGAGTAGTTTTCCTTCCATTGTCTCTAATTGGAATCCTTATTTGTTTGCTGTTGTCGTAATTTTGTATGGCACGACCCAGTTTGTTCCCGGTTTTCCCTCATTTGGGTCTTTCGATGCTTGTGTTCTAGCTTTGAGAACATAGTCCCCGAATTTGAGTGGTCTTACTTTGTCCTTCTAGTTATAGTACTTTTCTACATGTTGCTTTTGGGCTATCATTCTTATGTGAGCCATATCTCTTCGCTCTTCGACTTCATCTAGGTCTTGGAATCTGATTTCGTCGTTACTTGGTCCACTCTCGTTGGAGTATCTTAGGATAGGTCTCTGAATTCGATGGCTATAATCGCGTCAGTCCTGTAGACTAATAAATGTGGTGTTTCGCATGTGCTAGCTTTTGGCGTAGTGTGGTATGCCTATAGTACTTCTGGTAGCAGTTTAGGCCATAGCCCCTTGGCACCCTCGAGATTCTTTTTCAATATATTTAGTATCTTTTTGTTGTGGGATTCGGCTTGGCCGTTGTCAGCGGGATGGTATGGTTTGGAGAGTATTCGCTTGATGTGCCATTTTTCAAATAACTTGGTTCTTTTCTTTCCAAAGAATTGAGGTCTGTTGCAGCTGATTTTTTTGGGAATGCCGAAGCAGTATATTATATTTTTCCATATGAGTGCGATGACTTCTTGCTCATGTATTTGAGTGTATGCACATGATTCCACCCATTTAGAAAAATAGTCAGTTAAAACCAAAAGGAAGCGCACCTTACCTCACTCTACTGGGAGGGGTCCAACAATATCCATTCCTCACTTTATGAATGACCATGGAAAAGTGATGGAATGCAGGAGTTATCCTGCTTGATGTATCATAGGGGCGTATTTTTGGCATTGATCACATTTCCTGACATAATCTGCGACTTCTTTTTTCATGGTAGGCAAGTAGTATCATGCACGGATGAGGCATCTGACGAGGGTACGATTTCCCGTATAAGAACCACAGTGACCCTCGTGCACTTCTTCTAGTACTCGCCTTGTTTGATTTGGCCCAAGGCATTTGGCCAGGTGGCATCCGAACGTCCTTTTGTAAAGATCATAGTTAACAAGGTTGTACATGGCCGCCTGTATTCGTTGCTTTTTCGCTTCTTTCTTATCTTGTGGGAGTGTTGCTTCCTGCAAATATGTTATGATATGGTTGCGCTAGTCCCATGTTAAATTTACAGAATGTACCTCGACCTGGTCTATCGAGGAATGGAGAAGGGTGACCATATTTTCTTTGCTGATATTTATGGTGGATGTCGCTAGCTTGACGAGACCATCTGCTTCGATATTCTACGCTCGAGGTATCTGGTCGAGGCGGCATTCATCAAATTTTGGTATTAGTTTGTGAATTTTTGACTGTTACTTCAGCAATCTTTGTTCTTTAATTTGGAAAGGCTCAGTGACTTGATTGACTACGAGTTAAGAGTCGCAATGGAGGACGAGTCGTCGAGCTCTATATTAGAGGGCTAATTTCAATCCGGCAATCACAACTTCATACTCGGCCTCGTTGGTAGTCATCTCGGGGTACCGTACGAATTGGTGAATCATTTCTCTCATAGGGACTTCGAGGACGAGTCCCAGTCCCGATCCCGATGCATTAGATGCACCGTCAGTGTAGAAGACCCATAGTGGAAGTGCGGAGTGCCTCCTGCTCCACTTCGGGCAATATTTCCACGCTAAAATAGATGACAAAATTGGTGAGCACTTGCGACTTTATAGCAGTTTGCAATTGATATGTTATATCGTGCTTGCTTAATTCTATGGCCCATTTGGCCAACCTACTCGATAGTTCGGGTTTGTGCAGTATGCCCCTGAGGAGGGAAGGTCGTCACCACCTTTATGAGGTGACATTGAAAATATGGTCTAAGCTTTCGTGAAGCTATGACTAATTCAAAAGCTAATTTCTCAAGTTGTGGGTACCTTATTTCGGCATCAAATAAGGTTTTGCTGATATAATAAATTGGAGACTGCGTACCTTTATTTTCGCGGACCAAAACCTCACTTACCGCGACTTCAGAGACTGCTAGGTACACCAGGAGGAATTCACCTGGATCTACCTTAACGAGTAATGGTGGCGAGGACAGCTATGCTTTCAGTTTTCTTAAGGTGTCAATGCATTCTGAATTCCAGTGTAGTCTATGGTCCTTCCTTAATATATTGAAAATTTTATGGCACGTGTCTGATGATCGTGAGATGAACCTCGACATGGCGGCTATTCGTCCTGTCAATTTTTGTACTTGTTGTTTGCTGGTTAATGTCTCTGGTATTCCTTCGATGGCCTTGATCTGATCTGGGTTGACCTCGATGCCTATTTGTGGCACCAAAAATCTAAGGAACTTACCCGAGGTTACGCTAAAGGCTCATTTATAAGGATTCATTTTCATTTCATATTGCCTTAATACCTCGAAGGCTTCCTTTAGATGATCGATATGATCTTCCTTCCTTTTATACTTCACTAGCATGGCATCGACTCCAGAGTCTTTTCGAGTTTTTCTTTGAACATTTTGGTGACTAACCTTTAGTATGTTGCCCCTGAGTTCTTGAGTCCGAACGGCATGACTCTATAACGGTATGTTCCCCGTTGAGTGATAAAAGTAGTCTTTTCTTGGTCTTCTTCTACCATTAGAATTTGGTTGTAACAAGAATAGGAGTCTAAGAAGCTTAATATCTCGTGCTCCTGTTCTTGCATCGATGAGCTGGTCAATGTGTGGTAACGGAAAGGAATCTTTTGGGCATGCTTTTTTTAGGTCGGTGAAGTCGACACACATCCGCCACTTCCTATTTTTTTCACCGTGACCACATTGGCGACCCACTAAGGATACTTCGATTCTCAGACGGAACCATTAGCGAGTAGCTTATCGACTTCTTCGTTGACTGCGTTGTTGATTGAGGTGTTAAAGTTTCTCCTCATTTTCCGCATAGGTAGGTCAAGGGGGTCGGCATTCAGCCTATGTATGGTGATGTCCCTTGGTATTCCCGGCATATCTGAATGGGAAAAGGCAAATAAAACGACATTGTTAGTTAAGAATTCATGGAACTTACCTGGTTCTGAGAGGTTGTGCTCGATATAATCTTTTTTGTGTTGTCGTTGTCCAATTGAACAGGATCGAGGTCCTCTATTGTTTCCTTGCAGGCTTCTACGACAACTGGGTCTTTGATGGCCTCTATTTGTATGTCGGGTTTGGCTCCCATAATGGATGATTGCTATGTTCCACACTTACTCTATTTAGTTGTTGGGTATGTGTTCAATCTTGGGCAAATTCGATACCATTCTTGGGCGGTGCATTGCTCGCCCCAGATGTTGAATATTCCCCATGGAGTAGAAAATTTGATTACTTGATAGAAACTTGATGGGATGGTCCGCATGGCATGTATCCATGGGTGCCATATGATAGCATTGTAGGTTGTTTCCTGGTTCATGACGTGAAACATCATTTCTAGAGTGACTCCTCAGACCAGAACGGGAAGCACTATCTCTCCATAGGTTCATTCCACTGCATTATTAAAACTCGTTAGTGTTATGTAGCGTGGTATTATTTTATCCTCGAGTCGCATCTCTATAAGGACACGTGGGTGAATAATACGTGCGCTGCTTCCGTCATCTACCATTATTATTTTTATATAAGTATCTACGACACGTAAAGTTATAACCAAAGCATCATAGTGAGTGAAAGACAAACCAATGGTATCTGACTTATCGAAGGTAATATTATCTTCGAGGTCATCGTACCGTTCATGAGCGACCATCTACTTAAGTTTGTGTGTAGTGGTGAATTTTACATGGTTGATTACTGTTTCATCTCCTCCACCGATGATCATCTGTATGGTACTAGCGGGTGAAGTGGTTTTAGGGGTCATTGAGGTTGGTCGCGCCCACGAGCAAAGTTAACCTGTCCACGATCGCTCAACAATTCTTTCAGGTGTCCCTGGTTTAGCATTCTTACTACTTCCTATCGCAGGCCTATGAAGTCTTCGGTTATATACCCTCTTTATTGATGGATTTTGCACTGAACATTCGATCTCCGAGTACTCGTATCGGATTTCATATTTTGCGGCTATTGCACCTTTCTGCCGAGCTCTGCTAGTGCATACACTATTTCTGAAGGAGAAACACAAAAGTTATGAGTAGATAACATTGGAGGCATACCTCTTTCGTTTCGGCGTGGCCCGGTGTGTCGAGGAGTGGCATCTACATGTCGGGGAGGAGGTGGGATAGATGTACGGATGTAGGACTGATGCCTTTCTCGACTGAAACGCGGAAGTTGATCCTTTTGGCCATCGTTGTGGTGATCTCTCCTTGTTTCGGTTTTGACTGAAGTTAGCCTTCAGATTGGACCATTTAGGTTGCCCTCATCTGCCCTTACTTTGGCACAATATGTATTATGGATTTCTTCCCAAGTGGTGGGAGGGTATTTCAAGAGCCTACTTAGCAGTTTTTTAATTTCTTTAGACCCATTTCTATTTAGGCCATTTTGGAAAGCCACTACCGCCATCCCCTATGATATATTCAGTAGGCTCATTCTTGCCCTATTGAATCTGGCTCGGAAGTCCCTGTGTCCTTCGCCCGTCATCTGCCTATCGACGAAGATGTCGTTTACCCTAGCTTCTGCCTTTTTCACTCATGCGTGAGCGTTGATGAATTTGTCTGCCATTTCTTCGAATGTTAATATTGATGGTGCCGGTAGTTGGGAATACCACGTCAGCGCTACCCCTATCAAGGTTTTGCCAAAATTTTTCGATAGCACCGATGACACATGTTCTTTCGACATATCGTTTCCTTTTACGGCTATATAAACTTCTGGGTCCATAGTACTATCATATATTTTAAAGTATGGTGGCATTTTGAAGGTTTTTGGGATAGAGTTGGGGGCTGCCCCTTCACTATATGGTTGCTCGACAAATCAACCGACATCTCATTTTAGTAGCAACTTCGGAGCTTATTGACCCTTTCTTGATGCTTCTTCATCTGATCACGAAGAATTTTGTTCTCATTTAATATTTCTTCCATTTTCTTTAAGATGGTTGCACGTGCATCATTACCCGCATCAACGACAACATGAGTGTTGCATGTGCGTGGAGTTTCTAGCTCACCAGCGACAATTCTACAAGTATTGTGTCTCCGATATCCCTTTGAACAGGTTTGTCAAGTATGTTGCTCAGAGTGTTTGTTATCCACTCTTCCAACGGCTTTTTTATAGCTGGTGGTATTTCTCCCACTGCGGATGTTGAGGCTCCCCTCTCGCGTGAGGCAGTCACGCTTTCGTGGGGAGTTGAGGTATCTCCCTCAGGTGTAGCGCTTGGTGTCGCATTTTCGTTATCTTCCCTAACGGCTTCGTTGATGGAATCCAGAAGGTTGTTTGTGACACCTACTATTGCTTTTAATCTTGCGTCCCCCTTTCCTGCCATTGTCGATTTTTGCAAGGCTAAGAAGAGGTGATTATCCCTTTCAAGGATCTAGATGAAACTAAAATCTTAGCTAAAGAAATCCCCACAGAGAACACCACATTATTTGACCAAAAGTTATCGAAACGTTTTTGGTTAAATCAATTATAGAAGATGTGGAGGTAAATCTCAGCTAAGTATAATGGACTCTAGATTGAAAGATACGAGGAATGACACAATGAATAATGTTTCTTAATATTGCGGAATCGAATGATTAAGCATCGATGTGATAACTTTGAATGTAGGAAGATATTGTAATGAATATTCTTGTTTAGAAGTCAAGTGTCCAAAGAAAAAAAATCCCCTTTTACAAGCCATCTCCTTTTATTTATAAGGGACAATCCCCTCTTGAACCCTAAAAGATATAACAACAAAGAACATTCAAAAGTATTCTGACGGCATCGTGTTGCACCTGTGTTATTGCCAATGTCGTACATTCTCTTGTCGCTGCCAGTCATCGTCTTCCTCAACGACCAAAGGATGTTGTATCGTAAGGGTCCCGTCCTTTGCTTTACTTGCCAGTAGCCGTGGTCGTTCAAATTTGGACTCATAAATCTACATACATATATTTAGATCTGTCTGCTTGACAATGACAATTTGAGATATAAATAATTAAGGAGTCTCTTGATATTGTTGATGCTCAATGTGAAGGGTCCTTTGAACCCAGCATGATAATTGATAAGGACCGAAAGAAAACTTTACCTGAATAGTAGTCTTCTTTTACATGCCAGCTCATGGTTATATATGCTAGAAATTTATCCGCTAATGCAGAGGCGGACCTACCCTTAGGGTAGGAGGTCATCGATCCCCGGTAATTTCGGAAAAAAATGTATGTATATATCTTAAATGCCAGGAATATAATTTTATTGGCACCATAAAACTTAAAGCTTAGGCAGCTGCATTGATCAATTTAGGGGCAAGAAGGCACTAAAAGTCGCTTAGGCAGCGCATTAGTCAATTTGAAGGGAGGGGCACAACTTTGACTTTTAGTGCGCTAATTCAATTTTTTGCATTGCTCAATCTTTTTGATATTGGTATCCATATCACTTTCATTTGCATTGTAATTATGCACGTTTTTGGAAGCCACACTACCTTATGCACCCAGCGGTGAAAGAATATGAATATCAACCTAACAGCATAAAGTAAAATTAAAAAGAAAAAGTAACTCAAGATATTGACTACTTATAAGATATACTTCTTTCAAATTAGTACACATTTCAAAATCGAACAGAGAATAAACATAAACAAACAGGAAACGAGTACAAATAATTTGAGAAGGTATATCAATAAACTCGTAATGGTATTTTGTATTTTTTTGTTTTTACATGCTTGCTATTTCTATTTTGTTTTGAAATGTTATAGTATTTAATATATTAAAATTTCTCCTTGTTAGTTCAATTTGCCTTTTTGAATATCTTGACACTAAACTGTTGGATATAATGTGTTAGGTACGTCCATAAATCAAGAGTTGCTGCTAAGCCAAAGATGAAAATGGTGATACATCTTTAGGCAAAAGAAGGATCAAAGTTGGCCAAAGCAGAAATGAAACTCCATTTCGCAGCTATCCATCCTAGCAGACAATGGGGGTCTTTCTTTATGTAAAAAGAACTTATCTAAAGATGTTTGTCACAATTTATCTAGCTTTGGATACCTATGTACTCGAAGAAGCACTATTATGTTGCAAATAACTTTTGTTTTGCGAATGGGACATCTAATTTATGTAATGGTGCTAACCTTAGAATACAGAACTGGTAGGTGCTGAATGGCTATATTTCCATAATTGTATCAAGGTAGTCCACATATTAGCAAGGAACTGAGATGAAACAGATAAGCTAATTAGTAACGGAATGGCAGATAAGGAACTGCAGATAGCATTGGTCCTTTCATGTTTTCTCTTTAGTAAATTTCAAGTTATTTACTGTCGATGTGCTTAGAAGTTAGAATCTAATAGCTGCATAATACCATATGAAGACTTCCTTAAATGCTTATCCTTATACAATCAAACTGCAAAGAAACCATTCATTCGAATGCATTAAATATGGGTTGAAGGACAGGATAAAGATCATTAATAATTGCCTGTAATTTTATTTTCAGCATCTTCCAAGAAATATAACAAATTGCAGAACTTATGACTAGGGATTGACTGCAGAAGCGATTTATTTGAACAACAAAGACTCCTCCTTATACGTGTATGTATACAGTATTGGTTATAGCATGAAAAAGATAAGGTAACGTATAACAATTACAACAAAACAGAAAAGAAAAAGACAATCTGTAAACTTGCCGTATGAGAGGCAGATTCATCTATATTGGTCGATGATTTTGGGTTCCAGTAAGATTAGCCCAGAGGAGGTAGAGGAATGGAATTTATTTTCAAGATTACGGCTCTGATCTATATTGCTCACCGCAAAAGCAGGGTAAGAGAAATCAAAAGCTAGACATTGCAATTTGCCTTTTCACTTTTCCTTTTCTTCCATAAATTGATCTCTGCTCTTGTGTACTTCCCTGCAGCAGATTGAACTATTTCATTCCTATACTTCTGAAGGCTGCCGGTTTATACCACTGAGCTGCTTAAACAAAAATTGAGCAATGAATATGTTTCCACATTGGACATACCGACACTTTTCAATAAAGGCAAAAGGTGGAAGAAAGAAGAGATCAAGTGAAAGCAATACCCTAGTTAGGTACAAAAACAGTTGCAAGAAAAAAGATCAATCGACAAGAATTGAAAGACAGAACATAAACATCAAGTAGTCAATTTGTGTGCCCAAGAAAATAAGGTAACTATCATGATCTTGATGCATATAATATATGTGTGTGTGTGTGTATCTATATGCATATATATATATGTGTGTGTGTGCGCGCGCGCGCGCGCCTGGGGAGATGGCAGCAGCAGAACGCAAATATACCTCAATGAACTGAAAATTGGCCGGACTCCTTCAAATATCTCTTCCTGAGTTCCAGTACCATCGATCTGCATGAATTTGTTTTTTTTTGTGAATAAAAAGTGATACACGAGTAAGTTGCTTGGTTCAACATGAACAGGATACGCCAAAAAACAACTAACAAATATATAGCACCTTTTTAACATGAAAGGGGGAAAAGGGGAGAATAAAAGGTCTCTTCAAGCAGAAATTTTCAAAATTTCAGAACAAGTTGTCACCATAGGAAAGAGTACCTTGTAAAGCTTTCCTTTCTTGGCATAGTGGTTGACTACAGGAAGAGTTACAGCTTTATATACTTTTAGGCGCTCCTTGACTGTATGTTCATTATCATCAACTCGCCCCTGAAAAAGAAATGTTATATTATCTTTTCCTCTTCAGGACAAACCTAAAACATAAAAGCAGTAGTATTAACATCACCTCATTCCGGTTCAATACTCGTTTGACCATTACTTCTTCAGGGCAATCAAAGAAAAGCACAAAGTTTGGTTCAGCACCAATCTGCATTCACATCTGAACTTCATAATCTTTAAAATCAACAACAGGATCACCAACTTCACAGTGCACCAGGTAAACTGGAATGAAGTTCCTTTAAATAACTAAACATGGCTAGAGAACATCCAGTTTAACTGACAATGCTCATTATATTTAAAGACTAGAGAAGCAAAAAAATTCATCAAAGGAACTTACAATCCTTTCATATGCCGTCCGGTTCTCTTCACTTCGTGGAAAACCATCAATTAGAAACTTACAATTTTCAGTTGATTGAATAGCCTTTCGAATCAGCTTGACAGTCACCTCTGATGGGGCAATACTTCCTTCCCTCATTAACTTTTGAATCATGGCACTGAATTCAGATGGAAAGATATTACAAATTTTTGTGGGACCTGAACTAATATCCACAATTGGAAACATGGAATTCATACCCCTCCTCAGTGCTGGAATACATCTCTTTCCTCAATAGATCTCCTGCACCTATGTGTTCGAACCCAAAAGTTTCAGCAATCTTCAGGCATTGAGTACCTTTACCACTACCGGGACCACCTAAAAGGACAGCATAACTGCTCAGCAATTCCATATTTTACCCCAAAAATCTAGAAAACAGTAAATGCAACAGACATATTCCTATGTATACTCACGTGTAGAACTTTAGCTGAAAAACTACCAATAAGAGGGAATGTATGTATTAGCGTCTTCATAAACATTAAACAAGCCGAAATTATAGGTTGTCTTTAATGCGACCTATATTTATGACTTTCCACTACAAACTAGCAAAGAATGAGATGAAGGCAAACTCTTAAGTGAACGCGACACATTTCTGCTCATGCAAGCGTAAAGAAAATTTGATATAAAGTTGCAACATATATGCTTAAACACTGTTTTAATAGAATAAAATAAAAAAGTGATTATGAGCATAGGTTGCTCATAGACAGACATAATAAGCAATATGACACATTATTGTTGGGTTAAGCTAGCCCGAAGATACTTTTAACATCGTGTGATATTCTCTGCTCTGGGCCAAGCCCTCTCGGTTTTACTTGAAAGGCCTCACACAATTTAGGAGTATCCTTACACCTTATAAGTAGATTCTTGTTCTTATTAACTCCCAATGTGGGACTTTGTTCATACAACCAACAATTACTTCTAGACTTATTCTCTTCATTCAAATAAGAGTGTCCTAATCAGTATCATGAAAATGTCTACCTTGCCATAAAGAAACCTTAGTACCTCATTATCTTTTGCTTAATGTAATACATTAGTAAGTGAGAACCACTATCAAAATTCTCAAAATAAAACTGGTATGTTCCACCGACAGGCCCATCCCAAAGTCCAACCACGAGCTTTTTAACTGCAACAACTTAAATATATGCTATTGGAGCTGGAATTACCGCGGCTGCTGGAACAGACTTGCCCTCCAATGGATCCTTGTTAAGGAATCTAGATTGTACTCATTCTAATTACTAGACTCAAAGAGTCCGGTATTGTTAATTATTGTCACTAACTCCCCATGTCAGGATTGGGTAATTTGCACACCGGCTGCCTTCCTTGGGTGTGGTAGCCATTTCTCAGTCTTCTTGTTCTTACCAATGTCGGACTTTGTTCATATACCAACAGTTACTTCTAGACTTATTCTCTTCATTCCAATAAGAGTGTCCTAATCAGTATCATGAAAATGTCCACTTTGCCATAAAGAAATCTCTGTACCTCCTCATTTTATCTTAGGCTTAAATTAAATGAGACCACTATCAACCTTCTCAAATAAATACTGGTGGTGTTCCACACCCCCCCCCCCCCAAAAAAAAATGAAGAAGAGAAACAACACATACTTTAGCAAACAATATTGGAAGGAGATGATTTGAATGAAGAATCGTGGTAGGTGAGGATTCATATTGCCGGCCCCGACTTGTTTGAGACTAAGGGGTAGTAATAATTAACATCAAAAAAGTAGCATGGTCTACTCCAAGGCCGGAGAGATATCTATCTCAGACTAGCTACAATTAAGAAAAGATTCGATTGGGATAATCATTGAAGAGATAAATCAGGGGCAGAGCTACAATGCTCCTTGCGAGTTTGGCAGAACCTAGTAATAATATGTATAGATGATCTATTCAGAAATTAGTTAGCTGCCTTTTCTAGAATCAAGAACCAATATACTGCAAATCCTAGAGATATTAACCAAATTGCGACAAGATAAACTAGAAAAACCAGTGTCTGAATAATGCAATCTAATAGACTAAAAAGTGAATTTAGTTACCCAAAACAAAAGCGACAAAAGGGCTATTTCTTGTGGAAGAGCTTTCACTTTCTACCTACACGCGTTACAAAGGAAAAGAAAAAAAGAAAAAGACAGGAGTCAATATCATTTCATAGGAAGAATAATTCACAGTAAGAAATGCTAAAAATAATGCAATAGAAAAAAAAAATTCCAAAAGCGCTGAACAACAAAAACGAAATGAATTACCGGGTTGATAATTTCAGTAGAAAAAGCTTGATAAATCTTCAACTGACCAGCTCTTTTCACCTATTTACAGTATAATAATATACAGAGAAATTGACAACAATATTGAGAGGTTTGCAGCAGCAAAGCCAAAGAGATTGGATCAATTGTGTTAAAATACATACCTGGTGAAAATGGGAAAAGAAGAGAGGGAGTGAAGTCAAACGCCTCCTGTACATCTCTGATCCTCCTATCCCTTTTCTTTTTTGGAAAAAAAAAATGGAATGATTCTCTCTCTCTCTCTCTCTCCTGGGTTTGGATTTCAGTGTTGAAAAAGCACGTCGACTGAAGTGAGTGAGTCACATAAACAATACCTGTGCGCACGTTAGAGTCCCATAAACGCTGCAACAGTTGTCGGGACCGTTTCCAAATCGGGTTTGGGTCTCTCCGCTTCTTCAATAATTTTTCTGACCTAAGGCCCTAGGGTTAATATAATCGTAACCGATTGATCAAAATCAGCCTTAGGATGTCTAGTGTCTACTACTGAAAAGACCAAGAAAGTAATCTTTAAGTGGGTCTAATTGAGAGAAGTTTCTAAGTTGTCCATAAAATTGTTTTCTTGCACGAATTACATTGAATGACCTTTTTCTCTTTTGAGTAATTTGCTAGTGCTGGTATTAACAAATTACTACAACTACTAAGTTGAATGACCTTTTCTTATTAAGTCGGTATTCTATGCCTAATCTTAACTTACTAACAAATTACTTTTCTCTTTTGTTCTTTTCTTTGTTTGGTAGTACACTTCAATACCACTTAATCCCATATCAGTCTGGTATGAGTTTGATCAAACTCAAAGTTGGTTTGCTAATAAAGTGAAATTTGCTTTTTGCATTTTGTGAAGCTTATTAATGTTTCCCCAGGTTTGATGTCCTTTTAGTCACTTTTGGAAAAAAGGTAGCTTTTAAAAAGCTCCTTTTTGCTTTGGCAAAATTCATGAGTAATCCCTTAAATTTAACACCAATGGCCAAGTAGACACTTTAATTTTGCTTAGCGACTAGTTAGGCACCTTTACTCGGCATAAATGATGATATAAATGATCACTAACAAAATTCAAGTATTTAACTGATATTTGGTGCCAAATATAAAGAGGCATCTATGACTTTCGCCTTTTCCTTTCGTAGTTTCTTAGGGAAGAAACAGAGTAAAAGTCTAAAAAAAATTTATAAATATTTACGAGATTTATCACGTTAATTTCCCTTTATGTCGGTGTCTAATACGGTAATTCACGTTCTCTTCGAAATATTGCAAAAATAAGAAATTAAAAATTAAAAAAATAAAAAAATAAAAAACAGAAAGACGTCAACCTCTACCACTTACCATTGGAACAACTAATTCTAGGGGAAGAAGAAAAAGAATATCAAGATGAGTATCTAATCAATAACTGTTAAAGAACTAATCTCAGCAAATGTTTTTTGCTGCAGTGACAATCAGGAATCAGATAGTATTTCATTAGTTGGAAGAGTTTCTGGAAATTACAGTGATTGCTCCCTTCAACTCCAGTGAAACTTGCAGCTTCAATCAAGAAAACGTTCTTGGCAAGGGAGGAGCAACTTTGATGGCCTCCAAAACTGATTTGGTTATGCCTTTTTTTTTCTTTCCCCAGAATTCGGTTATGGCTTTTTGATATTCAATTTTGAGAATCTAAACTTGGGCTTCCCAGTGAGACGGACAAACTCAGGAACACCAGAGATGTCTACTATTTGGACAACCAAAAGCCTTGTCAGCGGTTCAACGGCCAGTTTACCCTCAGGGCCTGAACACTGATAAACTGCAAAATTTTAACATATTAAGACCACTTATATACAAAATCCCTGAAAAGGGGGTTGAGTAGAAGAGAAGGGTGCAATTAAGTGGCATCTACATATTCTCCACAGCGTTGACATCTCTTAGGTCCTCCTGAATGTCAACGAGGTACAATCTGCTGCACAATCCTCAATTTGGCAGGAGGCAGAGGTTTTAACCAAATAATCATCTCTTCACCTGGAGGCCTTAGCTGAGGTGGAGGATAAAGCCTATTCCACATGATGCTATCGCATTTTCGTTGTGGAAAACGTCGCCGGCACTTAGAAACAAAGTGAGGCAGCATGTAACTGCGGAAGCAGTAAACTCTTTTTCTCAAGAAACAGATGGGTTTTCAGCTTCCTCTGATTCTTTAGGAGTCTTTCCGGCTAAATCATAATTAATAGAAGCCAGCTGTGACAAGTTCTGGAAGCATCCAAAGAAGAAAGAGAGAAGCAAATGAGAGAGAGAGAGACAGAGGGGAGAATGAAGAACAGAGAGGAGGTCAGTTAGCACATTTGATTAGAAAAATATAGTAATCAAAGCTATCGTGTCCAAGAGTTTCTCTCAAACTACAGCAAGAGTTATCAGGTCAAATGTGCTTGTCAATACTCTAAATTCATCACAAAAGAGATGTAAAGCAACTAAACAGAGATAACACCATCTTCATGTATATTACTCAAACAATAGGATCATAGCGAGGCAGCATTTCTTACCTTAAATGAAAAATTACTGAAGGAGTAATTCACATTCAGGGAAGGGGTACTAAATTCTGCTAGATTACCGCATTCATCTCCCTGTCATGACAAATTATGAGTTAGAATGGGATAGCAACAACATATACCAGAACTTTGTGGGTAGACCGATTTTATCTATTTTGAATATCAGAGGGTCAAAGGGCAGACAGGTATAAACAGGTAATCCTTCTGTCAGAAATCCAGGTGGCCCAGGTCGTAATTAAATTTTAGCTATAGAAATGCTCTGCAAATTAGAGAAATCTATACCTCTTCATCCTGTAGATTGCTGTATGAACTGCTGCTACATGAGGCACTGCCACTCTCACTCAACTCATAAAAATCACTACCTCCATTGACATTCTCATCTTCTGGATTCCAAATGTAACGGCTCATAAAATAGCTAGTGTCATGTGCATCAGCAGACGGGACAAATGTAGCCTGTCGACAATTAATTATAGCATTAAAAGTTCCTCCTGACCAAATCCTTTGGAGGAATGGAGAGAAAGACAGAAAGAGAAAGAAACCTTTTGCCTTGCAAGTGTGTCCCAGTTGATATCCCTGAAGAAAAGATGTCGCTTTACCTGTTAAAATAAAGAAGGTGGAAGGGAATAAACTTGAATTTTCTTTTACATTTCATAGTTTAGAAGAGGATGGAATTCAGTTGGACTTGGTAATGGGGAATTTTCACCTCTCCTGCCCCTGTTGCACCTAACCTTTGAACTGGGTTTTCATTCAGCAACCTAGAGAAAGCAAAAATGAATTTAAGCACAGAAGTAGGCAGCTTCTCAATCATGTGCCAAGTACCTTCCTGATACTAGCTACTGAGACTTTTGTCAATTGAAAGAAACTGGAAAATATCAACCTTTATTTTTGTAATTTTCCTAGAAAGCAAATAATAACTCCCACGGTAGATGAAAGGGAATTTGTTGGCTCTTGCGAAGTTAGAATCACAAGTATTTCTGATAATTACCAAAAACCAAGACTTTTGTTGCAGGACTTACTTGTTAATTAAGTCATATGCTTCCAAGCTCATTTCTTCTGGTATCTTAGGCCAAGGTATATCCCTGTTAATGATATTGTCAAAAATTTGCTGCAACAAAATAGAAGCGCTTGATATTAGGTTATGCCACGTGTTTACACATGCATAACAAAATTGTTTAACAAACTTCCTCAAAAGTCGAAGAACAAATGTTTTCTATCTTAGAGAAGTTGCCCAATCCGAGCAAAGAACAATTTTCCATCCACAGAGAAGTCCTTTTTGTAAAACTCAAATGACATGCAGAATAAATAAATAAAGTTAAAAGCATCTTGGCTTTTAAATAGGTTCATAAAATTATTATAGCAGCACCAACAGAATGGAAAGAAACCTAAGCGCCCCTGAGAAGTAATCTGGGTTTAATACAATAGGTCATAATCCAAGAATTAAATCTCCGGAAAAGCAAATTGTTCCACATTGATCATTCTTAACAACCAAAGCATTCAAAATGAATTGTATTACGGTCGAGAATGTATGACAAAATTAGCACAACGTAGTCAGTTATATAACACAATATTACAGAATACCAGAACTGTCAACTTAAGAAAACAGGATACTCAACTTTAAAGAACCACAATCGACGTGGATATTCTAACTGGAGCAGCTCATTTGTTCTTATTAGCCATGCACACATGAAGGAAGACATTAATTACATTATGGCCTTTCAGAATCATAAAAATCAACACTAGTGTGTTATAACCATGGAACGAACACTCTCATCCACATCTAACATATTTCTCATCTTCAACAATTGACTTTATGAAAATTAGAGAGGAGGTTCAGCATAATTTTTGAAAAAAGATGGACACAATCATCAGAGTTCATGCTTCAAGTCAACCTATCTGTCACAGTCTACAATGAGGATGAATCATCCTGCAGAACTACAAAATCTGGCATATCCATCTTAGCGGGAAAAGCAGGTTAGAGTTAGCTGTTAGTCTAAAGGTTGCAAAAGGAGAAAGGAGAATTCTGGTTAGAGGAGTTGTTAATTAATTAGTACATTTGTTGTTCAATGAGATTCAAAAAGCATTTAATATTGATCTAATCAGAATATAGAGTTGATATATATATATATATATATATATATATATATATATATATATATATAGTGAACATTGAAATCTTAAAATTTAAGCAACAAGGGAAGGCAATCACCAATGACAATGTCCAAAAAAATAATAATCTCTACAAAAGGAAAAAACTGCAGAGTTGTCTTGTAGTCTTATTGGATACAGCAAGCATACCTGAGGATGTTCTGCATTAAAAGGAGGAAGACCAACAAGAAGCTCAAACAAAATAACACCCACTGACCACCAATCAGCTGTTACACCTGGAAAAAAATAGATTTATTTTAGCTGAAATCACAATGAAACAACTTGCATAAGAACATATGCACTAACACTCTCTCTCTCCAACTTATCAGACACGATTTGGACTAAGTGTGGATTAATACATTGATTTTGTTTAAGAATATTATAGGTGAAAGTAGCAAGAACTTTCAGAATAGTTTTCCAAAGTTGATTTGTACGTGAAAAGTTACATGTTTAAATGTGAATTCTTGATGCTAGTAATAGAGACACAAGAGTAGAAGTTTGTCAAAATTTTCAGATGTTCCAAAAGGGACAATGTGCTTCATAAACTGGGAAGAAGGAGTAGTTTGTGATTATGTAAGATCAATCATGAGGTAAGTCCAAACCATGTCCCATGCCGAGAAGTATCTCCGGTGCTAGATAATCAGGGGTGCCAACAACTGAATTCTTTTGCCTCTGTTCTCTTTTGAGTGATTGCTCTTCCATCTTGGGTTTATCTTCCCCAAGAAAGGCAGAACTTGGCACAGATGGTCCTGCTAAGTCATCAGTGCTATTGATGAGACCAACCTTTGAGAGCCCAAAATCTGTCAACTGTAATTATAACGATTAGATTGTGAGAACTAGGAAACTAAAAATAAACAGAAGTCACAGAAGATGTTGTCAAATCCTTTAAACGATGCCTAAAATTCAACTAAGGTTAACAACAATAATTCAGACGTTCAAGTTTTTGGACCTTTCAACAAAGTAAAAGGACTATTTTTTTTAATAATGTAAAGATTAACAAGTAAAAAGAGTACTAAGCTGCATAAAAGTATTTTTGACCTTGATGTGACCGCTCGGACCTATCAATAAGTTATCTGGCTTCAAATCTCTGTGAATGATATTTAATGAATGTAGATACTCCAATGCAAGAACCTGGATAGGACAAGACAAATAAGATCTATATACCATTTCTGGGAATGGCGGAAAAGTTGGTAGGATGCCAAAGTTTGGCAAGCCTATTAAACTAGTCCTTACTAGTTCTGCAATGTATATGCGTGCCATATCTTCCTCTAAGCAGCCCAAATTTCTCAGTAATGAGAAAAGATCCCCACCATTTAGGTACTCCATGACCAGATAAAGATTATCCCTGCATGTGAAGGAGTAAAAAAAACGGACCTGTTCACCACCAGATACTCCATTAGTATGGTTTCTTAGAAGTGCCTTGTTTCTTATTGTAACAGTGTGATATCCGTTAATTTCAATTAACCTAAACTTGATTCATCAAAGAGGATAGATCGACTAACCACAAAAGGATTGCGGACTGATATTAAAATATCTCTCTCGGCCAATATATTTTCTACTGCATTTTTGCGTATCATGTCAGCCTTTTTCAAAACCTGTGAAAGATATGGTCGATAAAGTTCAGGGAATGGAGTTACAACCTAAAATGGGCAGAAAAAATAGCAAAAAATGCAAAGTCAATATGATTGGTAGGTTTGACAGAAAGACAGGGAACATTGTTCAAACAACAGAATAGACAACGAAAATTCTGAGACCTAACAGGTCATTAGGTTTTTATAGAGAATAGTTTTGATATATAAAATGTGATAGATTCAGGAGAAGGAAGCTTCCAGACTTTGATTTTGAATAAATTAGTGGACCGAATCATGGATGTGTCTGGGGGGGGGGGTTGAGTGTGTGAGTGTGTGTTAGTTTCAGCTAGTTTCAACATCTAACATATATGCAGAATATTAGGAAGATCTCCTGCAAATTACTTGACATTACTATCCTTCAATTGGACACAGATTTTACCTTGATTGCAAATAAGTCACCTGTTGCCCTTTTCTTGGCCAGGAAAACTCTCCCAAAAGCTCCCCTGCTGATTGGTTTTATAATTTCAAAATCTTCAATAGATGTTCGATCCTTGGAAACTGTATTTATCGGGCTTGCACGCACACTACGACTTGTATCATCTTCCGTTGAACTGTCCTCATCACCTGTGGTATTGGATGGTTCCACTTTTTCATCTTCAATGTGCCCACAAAGTAATACATATTTCTCCCTGTAGAGTTTGAGTAAACATGCAAATTAGAAGTAGAATGACGTCTGACATCAAAGATGAACCAAAATCAAAACATAAACTTCTCTTAATTTCTGTGGACAGTGTATCGTTTTTACGAAAATTTACAAGAATAATAGAACTCACTGCAATAGTTTCTCAATACGTCTCCCGAAGGTCTCAACAACAAGAGCATCCACCTTCCTTTCCTGAATTGCATATTTCAGGTCTTCTAGTCGGTCAAGCAAGTATTCCAATGTACTGTAATCATTGTTGTTTGCGTTGGCAACTGATCGAGTAATATCCAATAGCTTATTTATCTGCCATGATTCTCCACGATGTAATTAACCGACTTAATCAACGTCCAATTGATAAAACAAGCAAGGAACCTATACTATTTAAACATCAATTGGGTGGCTGACAGAACAAATGTCAAAACTATGACAAAAAACAGAATATGAAGATAATGAATAATGACCAACAATTTATACTACTAACAAACAACCAACTTCCAATAGTAGCTTAGTTGGTGGCTCAGTCTCCTAAATGTGTAAACCCAAAAATCATTCTGAAATGCCTGCTACTAACTTCAACATTATGGGGCTAAACTGGTCTGTTTATTGTACTACATCCGGTCGTCTTTTATTCCCGCCAGCTAGTTTCTTATTTTTCTTGACTTGAGAACACTCTTAGTTACATTACGTTAAGCTTTTCCAAGTAGTTCCATTTAAATACAAAAAAATTATTTCAAAAAATAAGCACCCATGGCAAGTTTGCCACAGTTTATGATAATGCCTTATGGGCTGTAGGGCATTACAAATAAAAATAGAACATACAAGTAAAGGATGTAGAAGGAACAGAGAGAGAGAGAGAGAGAGAGAGAGAGAGAGAGAGAGAGAGAGAGAGATCAAAAACATGAAGTTTGGAAAAGGTAAATTTACAATGGGAATCTTTTGAAGGCCTCATTAACCATGTCGCGGACCAAAAAGAGTTGGAGAGAGAGAGAGAGAGAGAGTTGAAATCCTTATGAAAGGGGCATCAACTATGTACATGAACCAAAAGGACTTGGCGCTTAGAAAGCCTTGGCCTTCTTGTTTTAAAAATCCATTTGTATTACTGCTGCAACTCATAGATGCTTCCTTTATTGAACTCCAGCTACCAGATATAGTAATAATATAGCACCTGACTATGTTTGATATTGGTGTCTCATAATTGCTAGATATCAGCTTACCATTTTACAGATTTTGTTTTCAAAACAAATGGGATAACTATTTTATGATAATCTTCTCACACATTTTCTTCCAAATTCATAACTCCAAGAGAACTACTAAAGTAACGAGATCCACTAATAACTAATATAATTGTAAATGACATGTAGCAGGATTACATTTGCTGTCAATTACAGAACCAGATACAGTCCCAACAATCTCAATCACAGAAGAAGCTTTTACTTCAACATCTGTCACTATATGCAATTGCTGAACTACCTATCAAGAATATTAAAGTATGTTTGAGCAAGAAATAGGAGGTCAAAACAGCTGCAAATATGTGATAGGTAACTTAGATGCATGCTTAAATAAGTCTATTAACAGATAAAACAAATTTTACCACAATAGGCCTACAAGACCTGTATCTGATGAGAAGAGTAAATAGCACAAAGCCCTTTAATTGTCCATAAGAAGAAACCAGCTTTGTTATAATGACCTATACTGGATAATAACAACAACACCAACCTTTGTCCCAGAAAATTTTCTTGTATAAGATTGGGGTGACCTACTCTCCATTGCACAAGTAATAGAATTTTGGCTAACAAGTATAGTTCAAGCATCTTCTATAGTTTGTATGCTTCAGCATGCATTGTAGCTTTTTTAATAGTTGTCTAAAAGTAAAACAAGCAGAATCACATAAAGGTCAGAGTAAAATGATTTTAGCTATACATGGTAGATTCCAAATGTAAAGGTCAGAGTAAAATGAGTAACCTCAGGAAAATGTCCAGAACTGAGAGGACAGTACCATAGTAATTCTATCATATTCTGTACCTGCTGATAATTTTCATGTTCAGATACCATTCTTCGTCCACTCAGCATCTGTTCGATCTGGCTAGTTCGTGGAGTCACTAAAGGTGACCGAGGCGTTAAGCACCCGACTGATGACTGTTTCTTAGATATGTCAGTCAGGCTGTTGACATTTTCCCGAAGGCATCTACTATCAGACTCAGGAAGATAATCTAGCATGTCTTCAGAGCATCGTCGAGACAAGCCATTCTGCTTGACTAACAAGGCATCCAACTCTTCAGGCATATTCAATGTAGACCCTCTTGATACATTAGGACTTCCTGCCCATGTGTCCGTGCTCTTCGGTGTCCATGATTCAAGTATTCTTTCAAGAGTATCCACAACTCTTTCTAGTCGTTCATTTACTGTGAAGCCCTTTAGATCACATCTATCAGCAATTGTACATATTCTCGAGTGCTGTTCTACGTACACAGTTGGTATTTCGACTTCACATATTCGGCAAATAAATGAATCTTCATATGACAAGCAAGGTTGATCCCACATTCCCCAATTGACCTTCTTAATCTTTGAGGTTTCCTCAGAATGCTCAGGGTGGCATAATGGAGTGTTTCCAAAACTATCCATCTCCTCTTTGTGTTGCAGACCATCAGTTTTGCCTTTGGATGGGGTTGTTTCAACAGAGTCGTGTCCCATACGGCTTCTTTCAGCTGCAGAAGGAAGTTTCTTCCAAGACGACATTCGGTAGCTTGCAGCAGCAGCAGCGACACATTTTGCCGTGCTAACGTCCAAGGTGTCTCCAACTTCACTTATTTGGTCTTGTTTAACAGCCAGATTACTTTGCTCGTGTTCGACGAACTTTTGACCTCTTGTTGCACTTAAGTCCTGACTTTTGGACCCACTAAGTCGTTCTGGATAAAATCCGAGGTCACTAAGTTGGTGAAAAGTCAAAATGTGGTCTTCTTCATAACCACTCTCCTTTTGGAACTGCACAAGTCTAGTGCAACGAGTAAGAATAAACAGAAGATGGGTGTGCGCTTGCTTAAGGGTTCCCATAGGTAGCTCTTGACGGTGGTCATCTAGACTCTGAACAATGCCTTCACACTTTGACCAGAATTCACTTGGTGACATCTTAGCGCAACGCCGAGCTGTAACCAACAAATCTTCCAACCTCTCTTTCCACTCAGGATGAGTTTTTGAAGTCTTCTCGAGTATACCAACCAAATCTCCTGCAAAGATGCCTAGGTCAGCATTGACCTCTTCCTTTAACTTGTCAAATTTCGCTCGTACCATCACCATGATTTCCTGTAAAATGGCATACAGAGAAACTGCTAAATTATCAAGTACTATCAAACAGTAAAATAAGGATAAACTGTTCAGGGCCTCAGAAAATTACAACAACAACAACAACAAACCCAGTGTATTCCCACAAGTGGTGTTTGGGGAAGATAGTGTGTATCCAGACCTTACCCATACCTTTAAAAGATAGAGAGGCTGTTTCCGGTAGACTCTCGGCCCAGGAACGATAATAGGGGAGGGGCAATGGTAAGCAAACCAAGCCAAAAGAAAACTAACACTAGGTAGTGCAATTAGAAAACCAAAACGAAGGCATAACTGGAGCTAAGAAAAGGCGACATACTTCCATACGCCCTAGAGCACGAGACTTCCAGAATGGAAGTGGGCTGACTCCTTTTGAATTTAGTTCATGAGAGAAGCTCTTGATGTCTGGAATTCTCTTTCTACGACCACTGGTAACTCGCAGTATAGCCTGAAAACGTGGAGATTGCATTTCCTTGGAGAAAGCTGCATGGCTTCCCTATAATGAGCAAAATCACAATGAATTTCTACTTCACCAAATACATAGCATAAATCAGTTCCAGAAGGAATATAAAGTCATGAACGGAAGCAAATAAAGTAAAATGTAAATTCACCTCTGCACTTGAAATACATGGCGAAGGCACTTTTAAAGGTTTCGACTGACTCCATTGGACCTTTTTGCCTGAAAAATTAATGCACTATTTAGGCTGATATGTGTTAAATTCTAAAATTCTCAAACATCTTCCATAGAAACCACATTTGTAAAATAACTGGTAGGAGTATATTCTTCAAGTACAAAGCAAGGGAGCATGGCTTATTACGAATTATTTTGCAACCTATTTGGATGAAAACATTTGGATTTAAGACACCATTTCATATTTATAATTCAAAGTTTTGAGATTTCAAATGAGATGCTAATAAGGATTGAGCTTATGCATGTTTTTAAAGTCAAATTTTCTTAATTATATCCAAAGAGACGCAAATAATTCCAGATTTTGAATGGAAATACATAAACCAAATTACATTCCTTTCACGGGGTAGAAAAGAACGTGAAATCAACCTTGTTCGGAAGAATGTGCAGCTGATTTTTGAACAGCGGTCGCCGATTTAGAGCCCAGGTTGTCAACTCCATCTCTACCCCTATATTCATCAACATCCAATGGAGTAACGATAGAATTACAAATCCTAAGAGGTGATGGAGCGGAACGCGTCCTTATATGGTTTAGGCCGAGAGTTGAAGCCTCGTTCGTCGACGATGTTTCACTTCCACTTTCATGATCATCATCCTTATTAACATCTTCCCCGTCGTCGTCAACTCGATGACGTACGGGTATGGGAGGAATCTTCCTTAACTTCACAGCGGACGGCGATTGGGTCCGGTCGGAAGAAGGTGAACCTGTGGCGATTGAATTTAGGGTTTTTTCCGGCTCCAGATTGTCTGAGGTGGACGATATCCTCGACATTGTAGTTGATTATAGATTTAATAACAATCCGGTTTTCATAATTGCATGGTGATTAAAGAAGTATTCGACATCATTAATGATAATTAAGTTTGGGAGGAGTGAGAGAAATGTGATTATCAAAGAAGAATGTAAAAATGGAAAGTGGGATTGGGAAATCCAGATTTTGGGATGGTGGAAGAAGATTGAGTTTGAAGAAGAGGGAGATTTTCGCGGGAAAGGGGAAGTTAGAGGGCGACACGCAGTTGGAGTATACTGGAAATGGACTGAGTTCGTTAATTCACTATACTTACGTGCTTGCCACTTATGGGACCATAAAGGTGCTTAACTAGGCAAGTATGTTTAAAAGGCGAAAGTTACGATTAAAGGGTGTTTTTTAGCATTTCTTAAATAAATATATTAAAAGAAGATGAGAATCTAAGGTAAAAATAGCCGGTACGTAATAGTTTGAGGGTCTAACCACTTGTACGCTTCTCTATCCTTTTATATTTATATTTATATATTTGAACTAGTTTTGACCCCTCGCGTAGTGAAATATGTCTAGATAATCATACTAGACCACTTTATCATAAAGCATTTCGGCATACAAAATATTTTGCGAGTAACATTTTAAGGGTTGCTCTGATGGTAAGCAACCCCCATTTCCAACCGAGAGGTTGTGAGTTCGAGTCTCCCCAAGAGCAAGGTGGGTAGTTCTTGGAGGGAAGGATGCCGGGGGTCTATTTGGAAACAGCCTCTCTACCTTAGGGTAGGGGTACACTACCCTCCCCAGACCCCACTAAGTGGGATTATACTGGGTTGTTGTTGTTGTTGTTGTTGTTGTAACATTTCAAGGGTATGATGTAGACATCACACCGTATTACAAGCATTAGTGCTATTTTCATTGTTTGGACATCGAACTTTAGACCTTTTTATAACAATCACCCTATATAATATTTTCTCCGCTCCAGTTTATGTGAACCTATTTTCTTTTTGGTCCGTTCTAAAAAGAACGACCCCTTTCTAAATTTGGAAATAGTTTAGCTTAAATTTCCAATTATATTCTTAATGATAAGCTTTTATAACCACACAAATACTCTGTGCCACATTTTGACTTGTTTAGCACCACAAATTCTAAACATCTTCATTTTTTTCTTAAACTTTATGTCCAGTCAAACTGATTCACATAAATTGAAATAGAGGGAGTAGTATTTCTCTATAAAAGCCAAAAAGAATTCGGAATCAATTTTTTGTTATATTCTTACCTCTATAAAAAAATTTTTACTTATATTAGTACGATATTTATGAAATACCATTCTATAATAGCCATCTTTTATAAAAAAAATAAAATCTCTAAAACTAAATAGGTATAGATATTTTTGTATAGGTCTAGATTTGGATGACCACGACCACTAACGATTACGGCGAGGGACGAGACCCTTACGACACAGCGTCAGTTTGCCGTTGTAAAGGGTGACGGCTGACAGTGGTTAGCAAACGCACAATATTTGTAGTAGCGTAGGCGTAGTAGGAGATAGTAGGAATATGCTTTTCGAATATTCTTTGTGTTATATTTTTCAGGGTTCAAGAGGAAATTGTCCCTTATAAATAGAGGGAGAAGACTTTGTAGAAGGGATGAGAAAGTGAATACAAAAAAGACAACTTTTGCTTATTATAGTTCTGGAATTCGCACATCATTTTTCATCTTGGCTAATAGCATCCATTGCAATATTTCTCTATGTTCGAAGTTATCATATTGACGCTTAATCATTAGGTTTTGAAATATTAAGAAGCATTATTCATCTCGTTCATCCCTTGCATCTTATAAATCTAGATTTTGTTATGCTCGGCTGAGATTTACCTATTTATCTTCATTAATTGATTTAATCAAAAAAGTTTCGATATCTTTTGGTCGAACAATTTGACGTCGTCCGTAGAGGTTTCTTTAGCTAAGATTTTGGTCTTATCTAGACCCTTGAGAGGGATAATCGCCTCTTCCTAGCTCTGCACAAACTAACAATGGCAGGGAAAGGAGATGCAAGGCAAAAGGCAATAGTAGGCGTCACAACCAACCTCCTGAACACCATCAACGAAGACAGCATGAAAGATAAAGAAAAACAGACACCAAACACAACACCCAGGTGTAACGACCCAAATTTTCGTTTATGAATTTGCATTTCCATTCAACGGCATGAGACCTTGAGAAGTTTCATAATACACATTATGACTATCATGTGTGGTCAAGTTTGGTCCTTGTAAGATTCGGAATTAAATTCAAAGAAAAATCAAAAAAATCTTATTTGTGAAGGTCAAATGGAAAGAGTTGATCGGAGAGTTGACTTTTAAGAAAGCGACCCCAAATTGGGATTTTAATAATGTCAATAGCTTCGTATGGGGATTTTAGACTTAGACGTGTGTCCGAAACTGGACTTGGAAGTCCATAGGACAATTCAACGCTTTTCGACGAAGTAAGAAAATTAACGTGTTCTAATTATATTATTTATTATGTGAAAGAGGTATATTACTATGATGGATACCAATTAGATATGATAGCAAGTGTACGAGGTGTAATACAAGATATATGGGGTGTAAGGAAAGTCCTATGTCTAAGCCAAGTTGGAAAAATTTCATAGTAGACGAAATTGTAAATGAGTGTGCACAAGACCTCACTTTAAACGATCATATCTCCCGTTATATAAGGAGTTGTGTGACCCGCAACCTATCAAATTAAAGCCCTTTGAGTCTAGTTTCCAACGCAATAAACCGTGAATCATTTGGAGGTCTATACAGAAAGTTATGATCATTTTACTGGGCATGTGTCAGTAGCGCGGCCTTAGCGCGGGAGCGCTAGTAGCTCGCGCTAATGGGTTATTTACTGCCTCAACCCGCGCTAATTAGCGCGGGCGCGCTAGTAGCAGGCCCTAAATATACCTAAGGACGGGAAATGGCAGAATTTGAGTCATTTCTCAAGCCTAGGGCTTCCCCAACACCCCCAATTCGACCAAGGCACTCAATTGCACTTCTAAGGTAAGCTTTTAAGTGTGTTTTCATGGTGATTTCTCTTCTCAATCACTAGTTACAACATGATTTTGGTTGGATTTCATAGGATTTATTCAAAATCTCAAGAACACCCCAAAGTTGTCTTTCAAGATTTGATCTACAAGAGGTAATCCTACACCTTAGACTTACACATATGGTGTTATTATGGGAATATGAGTATGAATCAAGTATTACAACTTATAGTATGGTTGTTGGAAGCCATAAGTCCCCAATTTAAATACATGAACATGGTAGGGATTTAAATGTGTATATTTGTTGGAATTTTGTTGGTGTGGGTGTGAATGGTTGACCACACACATGATGTTAGGAGTATAAATTGCTAAAGAATGATAGGGAGACGAATTGTTGGTTAATGGTGATAGTTGGAGGAACCAATGCTATAGTTAAGAGGTGTAAATATTTATGCCTCGCAAGATGTTTGATAATAGGCCTAGATGGCACAAGTTATGGGATTTATGACTAATATTGGCCCTATTGAATGTGGTATTGTAGATTGAAGTTACATAACTATATTGGATCATTGTAGTATCATTAAGGGACGAATTTCTGATATGTACGGCTAAACCCCATCTTTTAGAAATCGAACTTCATCGATGCTTGTATGAATTTGGGTAGATTGGAAGCGCGAGGAGGCCGGTTGAGGAGCAAAGGCGTCGCGGACTAGAATTCTCGCCTGTTTGAGATTCGGCATCCGAGGTGATTTAATTGCAAGGCATTGCTACGGATTGAATTGTTCGTAAACTTTCGAGGTAAGTGTTTGTTCTATCCTAGCTTGAGGGAATAGGATTATGTGCTATGTGATCGAGTGTGGTGTATGGGCCGTGGTGACGAGCATCCATACACTGGCGTCTAGCATGACCGTGAGTCGTTGTTGATATTTGTTGTGAGATATTTTGAAGATAAATTGTTGAACCCTTGCCGGGTTGTAGAATTGTTATTGTTCTCCCTTGTCGGGACTTGTTGTGAATTGAGATATTGATTGCCCTTGCAGGAACTTTGTTGAAATGATTATTGTGTCCTTTGTCGGGACGGTTCATGATTTGTTGTTTTCTTTCTCTGCCCTTAACTGTGATTGTTATTTGGGTGAGGAAGAGTGATAATGCACGAAGGGTGATGCCGTGCCATGTTTTATTATTTATGCACGAAGGTTAATGCCGTGCCTTGTTATTAATTATGCACGAAGGTTAATGCCGTGTCATGTTTTATTATTTATGCACGAAGGTTAATGCCGTGCCATGTTTTATTGATTATGCACGAAGGATCATGCCGTGCCTTGTTATTGAACCATGTACAAAGGATCATGCCGTACTATGGATGTGAGGATGAGAGTAAAAGCACGAAGGGTGATGCCGTGCACTTTATTTGCTTATTTGGTGAGGATGAGAGTAAAAGCACGAAGGGTGATGCCGTGCAACTATTTTCCATTCCTTGACTTGATATTACTTGTTTTTTCATTATATTTTATTTGGGTGATGCCGTGCAACTACTTGCTATTCCTTGACTTGATATTACTTGTTTTTCCATTATATTTTATTTGGGTGATGCCGTGCAACTACTTACTATTCCTTGACTTGATATTACTTGTGTTTCCATTATACTTTGTTTTCCTTGTGAACTTATTAACCGTTGTTAATTGTTGAGTTCTTTTGAGATATTCCTTATTGTGTTATTACTTGGTTAATTCTTGTTATTTGTGGTAATACATATATTAAAGAATTGGGATCGTGTGGCACGCCGACCACTTTTATAATAAGAAATGGGATCGTGTGGCACGCCGGCCACTTTTATAATAAGAAATGGGATCGTGTGGCATGCCGACCACTTTTATAATAAGAAATGGGATCGTGTGGCACGCCGGCCACTTTTATGATAAGAAATGGAATCGTGTGGCACGCCGACCACAAAGTGATTTGAATATTAGATTAATCTGGATATTATGAGTTATTGGCTGTCAGAGTAGAGTATTTCCTTATAAATGTTTATGTACATATATATATATATATATTGCAACTGCACAGGTTTATGTGGGTGTCCGGTCCTAGGCTTGTCACTACTTCGCCGGGATAGGCCAGGCACTTACCAGCACATGGGGTCGGTTGTGCTGATACTACACTCTGCGCTCTTTTTGCGCAGATACAAGTTACGGACAGCAGCAGCGACAGTAGCGATTGTGGACATTCCGACTACGGAGACTACGAGGTAGCCTTGCAGGCGTCCGCAGGACCCGTTGTTTCTTCCGTCTATGTATTTTATTCTGTTATCTCATGTATTCGAGATAAACAACTTATATTTTCTTTCAGACCATTGTGTGTATTATTCTTAGAAGTTCGTGAGTATTGTGACACCAGTCTTGGGTAGTGTATCGTGTTTGGGGTTTTCTTTATCATATTTGATAAGATTGACTAAGTCTTCCGCTAAGTTTATTTATTCCGTTGTAATTTATATGTTATTAATTTTAAGGTCTTAATAAGAATTTGGTAATTAATGGAGGTGTAATTAATATTTGGCTTGCCTAGCTTCCACTAGTAGGCGCCATCATGACCCCCGATGGTGGGAAATCCGGGTCGTGACAAGTTGGTATCAGAGCTCTAGGTTACATAGGTCTCACCACTCACGAATAAGCTTAGTAGAGTTTGAGAGGTAAGTACGGAGACGTCTGTACTTGTCCTCCAGAGTCTATTGAGTTAGGAAAAAGTTTCTCATTTGTTCTTTCTTATCGTGCGAATTTGTTCTTCAAAATGTTAAGTTGAATTTCTACTCTTGTCTTCCCACGAACGGCGAAGACATGTACTGCTTCTTCAGCCGACAATGGCACATGCTGGTGATAGATCAACTATGCCTTCAAAAGTTTTACGGAGGACGGATAGGTTTCACCAAAGTCTTCGCTACCACCTTCAGCGGTGCATCTTTTGAGAACCCACGAGATTGTGCTTAACAGTTCTTATGAGGAATTACAGAACGTCGGAATAGTCGAATGCAATTCATTTTACTGTGCTACGGAAGGCACACAAAAGTAGTGGGAAGATAATGTATTTACCACACCAGTTATGGTCCTAACGGAAGATGCAATTATATCAGGAGATCACCTAATAAATCGTGTTGGGTTTCAATGGACCTTGACGTCCGGTCGATGTGTTGGAGTTGTGAAGGACAAATATGGTGAGTTATTGGACTGTATATATATGGTATGGAAAGGTCCTCTAAATAATTTATACATATTTAAGGTTGGTTCCTTTCATGGGGTAAGAAATCGCCCCGGAGAATAACGAAGAGTTTGTGAGTAAGCAGGGTAGCTCAGTAGTGTTAAGCCAACATAGCAAAAGAGGAAATTGGCCATGAATGTTTGTGACAAGCTTACCAAGAGGGCAAGCCGGCCAATGCAACGCTATCTACTAAAACTCTATTTTAAGAAAATGTTCTGAAGACGTCACCCCCGAGATTCTCTGCAATATGTAGTATATGCGATCTGAACGGTTGTACCAGGTCACAATGACTGTGTCCGAATATATATTGTCATGAACAACAAGTTAACTGAGCCTTAAAGGAATTGTTGTGAATGTGGAATTTTGGAGAAATATAATTTAGGAAAGCACTCAGTCTACGCGCTCCATTGCAGTTAATATTTATCCTACATGGCCAGCCAGATGTATAGGTCAGGATGTTAGAGGTGGAGGTGAATATCCTAGAGGTGGAGACCCAACCATTGATATATTTTCTTTGGTATAGCTGAGGCCGCTACACCAAATGGTGTCATTACAAGTATGATCTTGAGTTATTATAAAGTAACAATTTGCGTAACTTGATTCGGTTTTGGGTATAGAGATAAGTCGTCCTAATTTGCTCCAATCATGAGTAAGTTTCGTAATATTAAATTAACTTATGTGAATACTCCTGTTGGGATATTATATAAAGTTAACTATGTTTATCATTATGTGTTAGTCACTAAAAATAGTTGTGATGTGGGTTTATGTGATTTCAAGAAAACTAATTTAAATTGTGAATTTTATTCCCTATCGGTGTGAGGGTTCATTATATGTTGTGGTTTTGTTTGACGGAATTTATTTAGAAGAAAAAGAAAGGAAATGAAAAAAAAAATTCAGTTGGCACGATGTGCCTATTACTTGTGGTACGGAGTTGAGAACGAGATCCTCATTTTTTTTTATGATGTGAGATATTGAAACCAGCTACAGGCTGCGGTGGATGTTATATAAGGACGAGGTCCTTGTTATGAAAAAATTTATGAATTTAAAGTTCTCCCTTGTGAAATTAAAAAAAAATGGTACTATAGTACCTATAGGGAGTATGTCTATGAGGCTTATTTGAAAATTCTTGTATGAATATCTCTGTGCATAATTTGCCCATTTGGATTGTAATTATAGAGTTATTTCCCGCAAGATAAGTGCCCAAGTGGTGTTAAATGTGACTCGTTTGTTCGAATAATTAATTTTAAAGTCATCAGGCCTCGTTGTTAGAAAATGGAGGTCTGAAACGAGATTTTTGGTTAGCATGAGATTAACTAGCAATTTGTAATCGATAATGAATAACTATTAAGACCAGAGATGTGGTTATGGTCATAAATATGATGTGTTTTATGTCCATATATCTTTATTAGAATGTCACACTTGTAATGCAGAGAATAGTATTATTGACATATACATTGTGGGGCATTGTTGAGTTATGAATGTGTTATTATCAGTTGTTTGGGTGTTACTCTGACAGGTGGATAGTCCCAAGTACAGGGGAGATTCTGCCGAAATTGTTGAAAAATTTGGGAGATAGAATATTTTTGGAATATTGATATGTGCGAGAAAATAGATACATTCTATATTTGAGGATGAATAACCCTAAGTGGGGTAAAAGGTAAGCGCCATTAAAAGTTGATTTGTGTTGACAAGAGAATAATACTGTGTGGTGATGTGAAAATTAGACCTTTTGAAAAAGGATCTGAGTGTAAGAAATTGGTCTTAAGTCTTAAAAAAAAATATATATATGGAGGAAAGGAATAATCTCAATTGAGATGGAATTGTCATACATATTTCGAATGTGGTAATGTGGGATCAACCGTGAGTTCTTAGTAATCTCTTCCGAATAATTCTTAGTACGTTCGAGGACGAACGTTTGTTTAAGAGGTGGAGAATGTAACGACCCAAATTTTCGTTTATGAATTTGCATTTCCATTCAACGGCATGAGACCTTGAGAAGTTTCATAATACACATTATGACTATCATGTGTGGTCAAGTTTGGTCCTTGTAAGATTCGGAATTAAATTCAAAGAAAAATCAAAAAAATCTTATTTGTGAAGGTCAAATGGAAAGAGTTGATCGGAGAGTTGACTTTTAAGAAAGAGATCCCAAATTGGGATTTTAATAATGTCAATAGCTTCGTATGGGGATTTTAGACTTAGACGTGTGTCCGAAACTGGACTTGGAAGTCCATAGGACAATTCAACGCTTTTCGACGAAGTAAGAAAATTAACGTGTTCTAATTATATTATTTATTATGTGAAAGAGGTATATTACTATGATGGATACCAATTAGATATGATAGCAAGTGTACGAGGTGTAATACAAGATATATGGGGTGTAAGGAAAGTCCTATGTCTAAGCCAAGTTGGAAATATTTCATAGTAGACGAAATTGTAAATGAGTGTGCACAAGACCTCACTTTAAATGATCATATCTCCCGTTATATAAGGAGTTGTGTGACCCACAACCTATCAAATTAAATCCCTTTGAGTCTAGTTTCCAACGCAACAGACCGTGAATCATTTGGAGGTCTATACAGAAAGTTATGATCATTTTACTGGGCATGTGTCAGTAGCGCGGCCTTAGCGCGGGAGCGCTAGTAGCTCGCGCTAATGGGTTATTTACTGCCTCAACCCGCGCTAATTAGCGCGGGCGCGCTAGTAGCAGGCCCTAAATATACCTAAGGACGGGAAATGACAGAATTTGAGTCATTTCTCAAGCCTAGGGCTTCCCCAACACCCCCAATTCGACCAAGGCACTCAATTGCACTTCTAAGGTAAGCTTTTAAGTGTGTTTTCATGGTGATTTCTCTTCTCAATCACTAGTTACAACATGATTTTGGTTGGATTTCATAGGATTTATTCAAAATCTCAAGAACACCCCAAAGTTGTCTTTCAAGATTTGATCTACAAGAGGTAATCCTACATCTTAGACTTACACATATGGTGTTATTATGGGAATATGAGTATGAATCAAGTATTACAACTTATAGTATGGTTGTTGGAAGCCATAAGTCCCCAATTTAAATACATGAACATGGTAGGGATTTAAATGTGTATATTTGTTGGAATTTTGTTGGTGTGGGTGTGAATGGTTGACCACACACATGATGTTAGGAGTATAAATTGCTAAAGAATGATAGGGAGACGAATTGTTGGTTAATGGTGATAGTTGGAGGAACCAATGCTATAGTTAAGAGGTGTAAATATTTATGCCTGCAAGATGTTTGATAATAGGCCTAGATGGCACAAGTTATGGGATTTATGACTAATATTGGCCCTATTGAATGTGGTATTGTAGATTGAAGTTACATAACTATATTGGATCATTGTAGTATCATTAAGGGACGAATTTCTGATATGTACGGCTAAACCCCATCTTTTAGAAATCGAACTTCATCGATGCTTGTATGAATTTGGGTAGATTGGAAGCGCGAGGAGGCCGGTTGAGGAGCAAAGGCGTCGCGGACTAGAATTCTCGCCTGTTTGAGATTCGGCATCCGAGGTGATTTAATTGCAAGGCATTGCTACGGATTGAATTGTTCGTAAACTTTCGAGGTAAGTGTTTGTTCTATCCTAGCTTGAGGGAATAGGATTATGTGCTATGTGATCGAGTGTGGTGTATGGGCTGTGGTGACGAGCATCCATGCACTGGCGTCTAGCATGACCGTGAGTCGTTGTTGATATTTGTTGTGAGATATTTTGAAGATAAATTGTTGAACCCTTGCCGGGTTGTAGAATTGTTATTGTTCTCCCTTGTCGGGACTTGTTGTGAATTGAGATATTGATTGCCCTTGCAGGAACTTTGTTGAAATGATTATTGTGTCCTTTGCCGGGATGGTTCATGATTTGTTGTTTTCTTTCTCTGCCCTTAACTGTGATTGTTATTTGGGTGAGGAAGAGTGATAATGCACGAAGGGTGATGCCGTGTCATGTTTTATTATTTATGCACGAAGGTTAATGCCGTGCCTTGTTATTGATTATGCACGAAGGTTAATGCCGTGCCATGTTTTATTATTTATGCACGAAGGTTAATGCCGTGCCATGTTTTATTGATTATGCACGAAGGATCATGCCGTGCCTTGTTATTGAACCATGTACGAAGGATCATGCCGTACTATGGATGTGAGGATGAGAGTAAAAGCACGAAGGGTGATGCCGTGCACTTTATTTGCTTATTTGGTGAGGATGAGAGTAAAAGCACGAAGGGTGATGCCGTGCAACTATTTTCCATTCCTTGACTTGATATTACTTGTTTTTCCATTATATTTTATTTGGGTGATGCCGTGCAACTACTTGCTATTCCTTGACTTGATATTACTTGTTTTTCCATTATATTTTATTTGGGTGATGCCGTGCAACTACTTGCTATTCCTTGACTTGATATTACTTGTGTTTCCATTATACTTTGTTTTCCTTGTGAACTTATTAACCGTTGTTAATTGTTGATTTCTTTTGAGATATTCCTTATTGTGTTATTACTTGGTTAATTCTTGTTATTTGTGGTAATACATATATTAAAGAATTGGGATCGTGTGGCACGCCGACCACTTTTATAATAAGAAATGGGATCGTGTGGCACGCCGACCACTTTTATAATAAGAAATGGGATCGTGTGGCATGCCGACCACTTTTATAATAAGAAATGGGATCGTGTGGCACGCCGGCCACTTTTATGATAAGAAATGGGATCGTGTGGCACGCCGACCACAAAGTGATTTGAATCTTGGCATTGGCCATAGTTGCCGGTAGCCTATTGATACGGTTGGGAGCGGGTGGTACGCCTACCACAAGATATAATTATTAATAAAGTTGGGAGCGGGTGGTACGCCTACCACAAGATATAATTTATTGATACAGTTGGGAGCGGGTGGTACGCCTACCACGAGATATGAAAAGAAAAATAAAGAATTGAGCCACGAAAGTAAGATTTAATTCGGTTGATTAGATTAATCTGGATATTATGAGTTATTGGCTGTTATTGCAGAGTATTTCCTTATAAATGTTTATGTACATATATATATATATATATATATATATATATTGCAACTGCACAGGTTTATGTGGGTGTCTGGTCCTAGGCTTGTCACTACTTCGCCGGGTTAGGCTTGTCACTACTTCGCCGGGTTAGGCCAGGCACTTACCAGCACATGGGGTCGGTTGTGCTGATACTACACTCTGCGCTCTTTTTGCGCAGATACAGGTTACGGACAGCAGCAGCGACAGTAGCGATTGTGGACATTCCGACTACGGAGACTACGAGGTAGCCTTGCAGGCGTCCGCAGGACCCGTTGTTTCTTCCGTCTATGTATTTTATTCTGTTATCTCATGTATTCGAGATAAACAACTTATATTTTCTTTCAGACCATTGTGTGTATTATTCTTAGAAGTTCGTGAGTATTGTGACACCAGTCTTGGGTAGTGTATCGTGTTTGGGGTTTTCTTTATCATATTTGATAAGATTGACTAAGTCTTCCGCTAAGTTTATTTATTCCGCTGTAATTTATATGTTATTAATTTTAAGGTCTTAATAAGAATTTGGTAATTAATGGAGGTGTAATTAATATTTGGCTTGCCTAGCTTCCACTAGTAGGCGCCATCATGACCCCCGATGGTGGGAAATCCGGGTCGTGACACCAGGGGAGACGCTTCACCTCCCCTACACAAAAGCATAACTGCTTCGCGCCAGAAGGAAGCCTCCATATCTGTAACAGGAGAGACACCACCGGCAATAAAAAGACTGTTGGAACAATGGCTAACAAGTACCCCGAACACCATACTTGATAAACCCGCCCAAAGGGACAACATGAATGTTGCACATGCACATGTCACGATAAACGCTGATGAGCAAGATGCCCCCCCCCCCCATAGAGGTAGCACTCATGTCGTTAATGATGCAAGTAATGATACGTTTGTAGCCGTTTTAAAGAAAATAGAGGAGATGGAAAATGAGAATAAGGTACTCCGTGACCAAATGAAGGAACACCAAGAGAGGGTTGACAAAATACCAGGCGCCAATGTTGTTACCAAAATGCAACATTGGTCGATTCATCGAGCAACTATACAATGAAGAAGCAGCCCCCTACGCCATTCCAAAGACGTTCAAAATGCCGCCCTACCTAAAAATATAGATAGTACTACTGATCCAGAAGATCATATCATCCACTGTGTCACATTCGTAAAAGGTAACGATCTTTCAAAAGAGCAGATACCATCGGTGCTATTGAAAAGGTTTGGCGAACCTTAACAGGCGGAGCCTTGACATGGTACTCTCAACTACCGGCATGCTCGATAACAACCATCGAGGAAATGGCAGACAAATTTGTCACCGACCATGCAAGAGCCATAAAGGTATAAGCTAGGGTAAACGATATATTTGCTATAAGAAAGATACACGGTAAGGGACTCATGGACTTTTTAGATTGGTCCAACAAGGTGAGAATGAGCTTGCCGAATGTAACAGAGGGAATGGCAGTAGCATCCTTCTAGAACGTACTAAACAGGAATGGGTCGAGAGCGACCATAAAATTACTAAGCAGACTCATGAAATGCCCTCCAACTACTTGGGAAGAAATCCATAACTCCTACTGCGTCGAGGTACGAGTTGACAAGTAAGACCTCAACGATCTGAACCGACGGTTGACTTCATTTCAAATTGAAGAAAGGAAATATCATTGCAACAATGGTCGAAGAGATCAGTCAGGGCCCCGTCTTAGCCGAGAAAGGCATCAACCTTATGTTAGGACACCTGCCCCATAATCGAGCCCAACCCTGCACTACTACAAAGTAGCAAGAGTGGTCGAAGCAGCTTTTACCCGAGAAAGTCGGGATCGATTTCCACAAGGAGATAGAGAATGGAATTGAGTTTCTATCTAAATTGGAGTTGTGTAATTATTCCTAATTGCGCTTCTAAACATAGTTGGTTTTGATATTACTTCTAAATTTATACTAGTAGGATGCTAAATTAAACTAAGTTAAACTAAGAGGAAGCTATTGAAGGTTATCTAAATAGTTAAAAGGCACTAAGGAAGTGACTTTCTCCTAGGTGGATGCTTGATGGGTTCTCGAGTCTAAGGCTCGGTTGTTATATTTTGGAATTATGATATAACCATTGCACGATACTTCTCACTCTATACCTCTCGGTAGTTTGAGTGATTTTACCCTAATTGACTTTCTCAAGATCAATTGGGTATGATAATTTGTGCAAGCAATTGAGGTTCAAGTCGGGTATTACTATCTCTAGGTTTAACCCCTTAATTTGGGCTATCAATCTCTTGAATACGCCCCAATTCCCTTTTGGACTAATTTTCCTAGACTTTGGCTCTCTTTCTCAAGAAGATCCCAAGTCAAATAGGCATAAACTAGTGTCTGCAACCACTAATTCAACATTAAAATCATAAATTAGTCCAAATATCAAACACCCATAAACATTCAAGCCTTAAAACACAAGACACATCAATTACTCACACTAGAGTTGAGCCACAACCCTAGCTAATGGGTCTATCTACTCATGATTATAGAAGAAAACAAAGATATAAATGAAGAAAAAACAATAATATTTAATTACTAGCTAAAACTTGAAGATTCAATGATAAACTTATTGTAAAATTACTCAAAATGGCAAAAGGTTACTGTTCACCAGTGCAACTCTGCTTAAAATTATAACTAATGACCTAGAAATGGGAAAAGAAACTATATATACTAGGCCGAAATTTCTCAACAAAAATACCCCTGCGAGGCTAGTGCAGACCGCACAAAATTGAGTACGGACGCACTAAGGCTCTTGGCTTGAAACTTCTATTCTCTAAACTTGGCCACTGCGGCCGCGGTGTCTTCTATTGTGGTCCGCACAAAATGGACTGCAGACCGCATTGGCAATGTTTCCCCAACATGGCAACTCTCTGAACTCCAGCTTTGCGGACCGCATAAAATTGAGTGCGGCCGCAATGAAGCCAATGTTGTCCGTACGAAATGTTTTACAGCCGCATTGCTTGAGTTCCTGAAATGAGCACCTCTCTGAACCTCATCTTTGCGGACCGTACAGAACGGAGTGCGGCCAAGTGGTCTTGTAACATTGTGCTTGGACTTGTTCTTGGTACTTGTGCATGTTTCACTCCCTTTTGAGCTAGTTTTGACGAATTGTCACCTTGTTGACCAAACCTGCAATCAAGTACAACATATAAGCCTTTGGGACTATTTTGTACACATTTTTAATCAAAACGCAAGTGAGAAGGAGTATAAAATGCATCATAATTTCTAGTTATCAACTCCCCCAAACTTAAGCTTTTGCTTGTCCTCAAGAAAATAAAATAAGGCCCTCCCCTTAAGAGTAAACCCAAGAAAATTCAGCTGACCTAAAGTGACCTCATCTAGCATCAATTAGGACTAACAATTGCCCTCAATTCAAATGAATCATTAACAACATTCACTCTTTTAAGCACCATGGATTTAGCATGACACAAGAGCATCAAAAGTTGACTCAACACATCAAAGAAACTTTTTCTATTACTTTGGTCATTGTGGAACCCAAACTCATATAAGAGAGGTAAATCGTAATCAAATATAATAAACCCTAAAATGGAATCAGTGTGATTATAGTATAGAAATATTTGATTGAATAAAGAAATTACAAAGATAATCAACAATCACAGTTGAGAGAATAGTAAAGAGAGAATGATAGAAGTTGTATAATTAGATAATAACATATGATGCCTTTACAACAAGGAAACCCCCCTTTATATAGAGGTGAGGTTTCCTTACTAAAATTACAATTCGTCGAGGAGTCGTTGGCGCCCTTAAAGAGGGGACGTCTAAATGCATACGTCGACGTTGCAACCTTACACCTATGTTATGCCCTCCATGTAAGAAATATAAGGGAGGGTCGTGCCCTCACCATTTTATGGGCGTGGGGAAAGCCATAATCGACCCCTAATGGTCAAACCATATTTAGACCCATACAGTTAGTCCCTCCGCCCGTTGGAGGCGTACTCTACGTACGTCTATAATAGGCGAAAAAGTCTATCCGCCGTGGCGTCATTAAGTGCATTTACACATGGACTACTTTTTGAATTGACGTCACTGCCGGCATGCGTCATGATTACAACTGCTCCCAACACAGATCATGAGGCGATTTGACGTTTCAGTTGTCCGCCCCTTTTCTGACGCCTACCTCTTTGATTTCCGTTTATTAAGGCTCTATAAATAGGATGGGGGTTTAATTTTTACTATCTTTCGAACTTCTCAAACTTTCTCTTCCTATTTTCGTCTTTCGTTAAGGATTTTAGTAACTTTTCTATTTGAATCCTTCGAGTCTTCTTCGAAGTTAGTTTCCATAGCCGTTGACGCCTTTATTCGTTAGACAAACTCCGATTATGGCAAGACAGGGCCAATAACATGGAGGAAATAGGGACAAGTCTCCCTCTAGGGTTCCACCATCTTCGGGTGGTGGGAAAAAATCAAAAGCCCCTTGTTCCCCTTACTGTAGATAATGTTCTTCCCCGAGAGCTGCATGCTCGAAGGGATTTTTCCACACAATTAGTGACTGCTGCGTGGAGCCGTTCTGAGTTTTATGACTCACATTTGGATAGTTTGCGGGAGGCCTTCCAAATTTTGGATACGGTGGTTATGAGGGTGGCCATAGAGTACTTCGCCAACATGCACAGACCGGGGTTATGTGCTTTTTATGAATACCTCTTTTTGATTGGGTACAGCCTTCCCATATATCCTTTGGTAGAGGAGCTCTGCCATTTCTACAATGTGTGTCCGACCCAACTCACCCCGTACACATGGAAAGTGTGTCGCATACTGACCACCTATGCTAAGTGGGCTGGACTTAACATCACGATCCACCACTTGCTACAACTATTTAGCCCCGATTTCATGAGGGGAACGATGTTACAGTTAAAAAAACCATGGTGTGAAAGGCATGGTTGTCCAAGCGGATGGCAAGCCCAATTGCCCTTTTTGGCTAAAAATTTTCTTTGTTCGAACATCAAAATTGGTAGCGGCCCCAGAAGGGTTCCCAAAAATATGGAATCCCGAACGTGAGTGTTGCTTTACATACTTAACATCTTTCATCACTTACGCCCGTTCAATCTTCATGACTTTTCTTGCTTCCCATTTTTGCAGCTAGGGTTTCTCTACCCCGACTTATACCAAATATAAGGTCGTGGGTGGAGAGAGTGATCTCTCTCGCGGAGAAATGCTGGACGTGGGCAGCATTCATCACAAAATACGGCCCTTCAGGTATTGTACCAACTTTCAGGTTGGTACTTTTCATTTCGGGCGCCGTCGCTTGACTTACTTTATTTTGGCAGCTCAGAGTGCCCCTCGAAGGAGGAGAAAACGTAATACTGCAGCTCCCTCGGTGGCGGACTCTGATGACGAGTATATACTTCAGGAGCATTCGGATGAGGATGTTCCTGAGGTTGCTCATCCAGAGGGCGAGTATGTGACTACAGAGGCCTCTAGTGAGGATGCTTCCGAAGATGCTCGGTTCAAGGGCGGAAATACGACCCAGGAACCATATGGTGAGGAAATTCCTGATGCTACTCGGCCTGAGGTCGAGCCGGTAGCTGAATCTGTGAACGAGGGAACTCCTACGCCTCCATCTCCTCGTGTCAAAGAGGAGGCTTGTGAAGGCGAAGAGCCGCCAGAGTGGAGATGCATCAACTGCTTCTCGGCAAAGGCATAACCATAAGGCGCAGGAGGGCAATTATGCGCCGTCCTGAATCGAGTCCGGTCTTGATGGGCGATGCTATTCACTCGGAGAGGCTAGCCCTTCTGAGGGGGGTCGTACCCGATATTACCTCCTTGAGAGTCAAAGGAGATGACATACCGGCCGTTGCTGGAGCAGTTGCTGATGATGGAAGAGCGGATTCCGGGCAGGCTCCCACGGCTGCGCACATGCCGCAAGAGGATCACGCTCGAGTGGAAATGGCGACGGTTGGGCCTAACCATCGAATAGTGATCCCGACTGGATATAACCTATTGTTGGAGAGTGAGTAGGACGTGACGGACATGACTTTGCTGTGCGTGGCTGCCGAGACCGAGACTTTGAAAGAAGTCAGTGACAGGGACTTATCCCAATGAGTCGTTGGTGCAGCTTTATAGGTATGCTTTGTTGTATTTTTTTTTTGTTACTTAGTGTGAGCCTTTAGGCATGTGCTGACTTATGTTGTGTTCCCTTTACAGACCCTCATTTTGGAAGAGGAGAGGGGCCGGCGTGCTCAGAGGAAGACTGCCACCCTTAAGAGGGTAATAAAAAAGTACAGAGAGTGCCGAGCTAAGCACTAGACGATGGCGGATATCTATGCCCAAGACCTACAGTTTCATGTATTTTGTAAGGGGTTGGAGCAGTCGGAAGCTCGACTACGAGAGTGTGTGGCTCAGTTAGAGAAAGCAGATGCGAATTTAATGACTATCGTGGCTCGAAACACAGAGTTGGAGAATCTCATTCGGTCGAAGGAGGATGAGCTAGAGATTGGCCGTGGGGCAATGGTTAAGGCCGCTGAATAGTGTGCCAAATTTGACGTCCTAAATGCCGAGCTCAATGCCAAGGCAGCTAAAGTTGACACTCTCAATGAGGCAGCAGCGACCGGATGGCCGGCGATGTGTCTAGTGAGGCGCACGACATGTGGATGTACGCCGAGGCCAGGCTGACAGTTTTTGAAGAGTTGCACACCGCTGGTCGGGCTACCGAGGCAGAGGTTGAGGACCAGCGCTATTTGGTTCGGGTCATCCGAGAAGTTTGCGGGTATAACACTGATTCCCCGGGCCCAGCGAGCTGTACCTTTGCAGATGTGAACCAACTAGGTAATGGGTCTTGAATTTCTGCATTATTCTAGGCTGAGGGCGGCGGTGAGCAAGGTAACGGGCCGGTTGGCGATGGCGAACATGGTGGCGGTGGCGAACAGGGTGGCGGTGGCGAATAGGGTGGCGGTAGTTAGGACGTATGTTTATTTTGTTATTGTGATTTTACGGCCAAGGGGATAAGATTTTTTGTAAATGTATATATAATGTTTTTGGAGTAAACGGAAATCATTCTTTTGGTGTTCATGTTTTCTTTCTGTACCTTTTATTTTACGTGCTTGTTATAGCAGTATGCATAGTATCGATCGTTGTCATGTTAATTTATCGTAGTCGAGCTGGGTCAACCTTGTATGGTAATAACTTTAGTCTTTTTCTTATCTTGGAATGATTGTGGTTGTTTAGCGATTTTGATTGTGTTGAATCGATTTATCATAGTTGAGCTGAGTCGATTACTACGATACTAGCTTTAGCCGTTTGTTCGTTTTGAGGTGGCCGTGACCATTTTAATGATCTCAACCATGTTGAGTTGATCTATCATAATCAAACTGAATCGATCTCCCCGATACTGGCCTTAGCCGTTTGTTCGTTTTGAGGTGGTCGTGACCATTATAACGATCTCGACCGTGTCGAGTTGATCTAACTTAATTGAACTGAGTCGATCACCCCGATACTGGCCTTAGCCTTTTATACATTATGGATGGCTTTAGCCTTTTATATATTGTAGATGGCCTTAGCCTTTTTAGCGTTATAGACGGCCTTAGCCTTTTCAGCATTATAGATGGTCTTATTATTTTGTACGTTATAGACGGCCTTATCTTTTTATACGTTGTAGATGGCCTTGGCCTTTCATACATTAGAGATGGCCGTAGCCTTTTATACATTGGAGATGGCCGTAGCCTTTTATACATTGGAGATGGTCGTAGCCTTTTATACATTGGAGATGGTCGTAGCTTTTCATACATTGGAGATGGTCGTAGCCTTTCATACATTGGAGATGGTCGTAGCCTTTCATACATTGGAGATGGTCGTAGCCTTTGATACATTGGAGACGGTCGTAGCCTTTCATACATTGGAGACGGTCGTAGCCTTTCATACATTGGAGACGGCCGTAGCCTTTCATACATTGGAGATGGTCGTAGCCTTTCATACACTGGAGATGGTCGTAGCCTTTCATACATTGGAGATGGTCATTGGCTCAATCTCCGTGATACGCCTGTTGTGCTGGCTAGTAGAGTAATTGGCATGTCAAATTTGCCTCGTGAGAATTTTCGAGCATCTCCTTCGCCACCTTGTTAAAAACCTTTATGAGAAAACTCGATTGGGATAAAACTCAGATAAGGGAAAAAGAGTACGACTCGGGGGGTGCTTTTTAGAAATGGAAATACTTGAGGTGAGAGATGTTCCAGTTGTTTTGGAACGTCTTCCCTTCCATGGTCTCTAGTCGAAACGATCTTTTATCTGCTCTCGCAGTAATTTTGTAAGGTCCGTCCTGGTCCCCAGTTTTCCTTCGCTTGGATCCTTGGATGCCAAAGTCTTGGCTTTGAAGACGTAGTCGCCTACTTTGAGTGGTTGGATTTTTGCCCTCTTGTTGTAGTATCTTTCGATTTGCTATTTTTGGGCCACCATCCTAATGTGGGCCATTTCCCTCATTTCTTCAGCTTCATCGAGGTCTTGGAGTCGGTTCGAATCATTTTCTTCTTCGCTTGTGTGTGAGTACCTCAAACTTAGCTCGCCTACTTTGACTGGTATGACAGCATCAGTTCCGTAAACAAGTGAGTATGGCATTTATCCCGTGGAAGATTTAGGGGGTGGTCGTGTGTGCCCACAACATCTCTGGTAGCAGTTCAGGCCATAGCCCTTTGGCATCTTCAAGTTTCTTTTTCAATATATTGAGCATTAGCGGCAGGATGATACGGTGTGGAGAGTATCCGTTTGATGTGCCATTTATCGAAGAATTCGGTCATTTTCTAACGGATGAACTGTCGCCCATTGTCACAGGTGATTTCTTTGGGGATGCCGAAATGGCATATGATGTTCTTCCATATGAAGGCGATGACCTCTTGCTAGCGTATTTGGGTGTATGCACCTTCTTCTACCCATTTGAAAAAATAGTCAGTTAAAACTAATAAAAAGCATACATTTCCTCGTCCGACGGGTAATGGGCCGACTATGTCCATTCCCCATTTGATAAAGGGCTAAGGGGAAATGACCGAATGGAGGGGTTCTCCCGGTTGGTGTATCATGGGGCAAACTTTTGACATCTTTCACATTGGCGGACGCACTTTGCGACATCTTTTTTCATAGTAGGCCAGTGATATCCGGCTCGTATTAGGCAGCGTGCAAGTGCTCGATTGCTCGTATGGGCGTCGCAATGGCCTTCATGTACTTCTTCCAGTACCAACGTCGTTTGATTGGGGCCTAGGCACTTGGCCAGGGGTCCTCCAAAGGTCCTTTTGTAGAGCTCGTCATTTATCATGCAATATCTGGCGGCCTGCATATGGAGCTTTTTTGCCTCTTTTTTATCGGGCGGAAGAGTTCCATCCTACAAGTATGATAAAAACTGGTTGCGCCAGTCCCAGGTTCAGTTTAAGGAGAGTACCTCTGTATGATCGATTGCCGAGTGGAGGAGAGTGATGACGCTTTCTTTGTTGAGGCTTGTGGTGGCTGCGGCTAGTTTTGCCAGACTGTCCGCTTCGGCGTTCTGTGCTCTGGGAACTTGCTCAAAGCGGCACTCATCGAGTTGTGTCATCAACCTGTGGATTTCTGCCTAGTACTTCTGCAATCTTCATTCCTTGATTTGGTAAGTTCCAGTGACTTGATTTACCACGAGCTGAGAGTCGCAATGCAGGACGAGCTGGCGGGCCCCGTATCTGATGGCCAACTTTATACTTGTAATAACGATTTCGTATTCTACCTCGTTGTTAGTCATCTAGAGGCATCGTATGGACTGGCGAATGATTTCGCCCGTAGGGACTTCAAGGACAAGTCCCAATCCCGAGGTATTTGTGGCTCCATCAGTGTAGAGGGCCCAGAGGTTGGTATTTGAGGTGGAGTGCAGGGCTTCCTTTCCGCCTCTGGTAGTATTTTTCTGCTGAAGTCGTCCACGAAGTCGGCGAGGACTTGTGACTTGATGATGGTCCTTGGGATATATGAGATATCGTGCTCGCTGAGCTCTATGGCCCATCTGGCGAGTCGTCCCGATAACTCGGGCTTATGTAGAATTCTTTTTAAGGGGAATGTGGTAACCACTTTAATGGGGTGGCACTGTAAATTGGGTCTGAGCTTTCTCGAAGCTGTAACCAGTGCCAAAGCCAATTTTTCGAGGTATGGATACCGTGTTTCAGCGTCCACCAGGGTTTTGCTAATGTAATAAATAGGGGATTGCGTACCTTTTGTTTCACGAACCAACACTACGCTGACGACTGTGAGCACATGATTTTTGTACCAGACAAATAATTCCAAAATTAAAATAAATATATTTTTGAGTGCAATTACTTGCTTTGCTTGAAGTTAGTTATATTTTTGTGTGTTTGAATAAGTAAGAAATTAGAAAAAAATCAAAAATAGTAGTAATTAATTTGTTAGTTTAGTTAATTAGAAAATTAGTAAAAATAGCTTAAGTAGTAGAAATTAGGAAAAAATAACAGAAAATTACCAAAAAATACTAGGAAATTAGAGTAGGTAGTAAATTAGGATTTATAATTTTTCATAAAAGAAAAGAAAAAAAAATATAAAAGAAAATACATAAAAATCATTAAAACCAGAAAATACAAAAAATAGATATATATATATATATATGCTGTGTAATTGAATCTGGGCCAATTGTGGTCCAAATCGTTGGCCCAGTCCTTAAGGCCAAGCAGACCCGGTCCAAAGGCTGTAAGCCGAGATGATCTCAGCCGTTCGTCTCCTCAAATCAACGGCTGAGAATAATGTTTGAATTATAAGAGAATTAATTAATGCTGAGATGTAATCTCAGCCGTTCATTCAATGTGATCTAACGGGCGTTGCCTTAGTCTCTTAAGCATCCAAACGGCGTCGTTTTTGTAACGCGCCTAACAGCTGTTGATCTCCATCATATCAACGGTCAAGATTATCTCGGATCTTTGGCCTTTATAAGGTCCTTGTCTGAAGCGGCCATCTCATTTGGCCAATTCAAAACCCTAAGAGACAGCCGCCTCTTCGTCTCCCTCACCTCCTCATCTTCTTCGTCCAGAAGCCCTAGCCGGCCAATGGCGGCCACCACCTTCCACGGTGGTCGCCGGCCATTCCCTTCACTCCCTTGCCTTCTTTTCTTTCTTCTTCACCTCAAAACACCCAGAAACCCTAAGAAACCAACCCTTATCCGAAAACTCCGGTCACCGGAATCCTCGCCGGTGATCGCCAAACAATGAACCACTGCCTAAAACCAATACCAATCGATTCCTTTTCATGAGATCTACCCAACCATACTAGCCTTCACCCTCGAATCAAACCCAATCGCTTCGAATATCCCAAAAAGGGTCGTCGGAACCCTAACTCCGGCGACCCCAAATTCAACCCTCAATCAAGACCTCACCTTTACCATCCCCAAAACACCCCTCTGCAATCAAAACTCAAAAAAGGCCTCGTCTTTAGGCCTGAAAGAAAATCAGAGAAGGAAAAAGTAGATAAAGGGTTCTGAAAAAGAATAGAGAAACATGAACGAATAAAGAAAAAGAAAACAAGCAAGAATAAAAAGGAGTCAGAGAGTTCGAGAGAGGGTGAGGAGTGAAAGGAATAGGAAGCTCGGGGGACAGTCCCCGCAAGCTAAGTGCCTATCCCTGTTTTTCTTAACTTTTGCCTTTTATTTGTTTGCTCTGCATGCTTCTTTCTTAGTCATAGATTTTATCTGGGTCCTTTCTTTGTTTTTTCTATTTCATGCTTTCTTTGTTCATGTTCTTTGATTTCGTATGTTTTAGCCTGTTTAGTATTAGGGTTCTATAATCATCTTACTCACCTCCTTTGTTATTACCCTGTTCTGACTGTTTTAGGTTTAGTTTAATACTAATGTTGACTTTCATCTTATTCATCTTCATATGCGTATTCTCCTGTTTGTTTATTTTCATGTTCTGTTTCTTCCCTGTTTAGTCATGTTTTGTTTAGTCTAATACATGTTTTAGGGTTATGAAGTGTTTGGTTTGTCTCTCGAGTTCAAAATTAGATTTTGATATTCATGTTCTCTCTTCTATTCTGTTAGGTTTTTTATCTTGTTAGTTTTCAATAGCTCTTCTGTCATCTTACATGTTTTGATCCTGATACTATGTTTAGTTGTTGGTCTTTCATTGTTACTCAGCTTTGCATTAGATTACTTTTGTTGGCTTGCAGTATCTCTACTGTTTCTCTTTCTGTATCTTCGTATGTTTAGTCTTGGTAAAAGCTTGGCTATCTCTGTTCATCTCTTATATCAAGTTATCCTGTGTTCATTTTTAGTGCAAGTCTAGTATTCTTGTTTTATTTGATGAATGAGTATGCCAATTTGGGGTCTGTTTCTCTTCATGTCACCCTCATATGATAGACTTAGGTTTCTCTTTTCATTGTTTCTCCATGTTCTTCTTGTCATCATCTTCATCTCATTTGTCATGCACTTGTGCTAGATTTAGGAATGTTATTCTTTGCTTCTTCATGGCTTTCCTATTCTTCATCCCCACTCTTAACATGCATATATCAAGCTAGGGTAGCACTTAAAAATGAATTCTAATTACCCTGCTTAGGTTAGTTGAACCATGTTGATTGTTTCATAAGAATCTATGCTTATATGTGTTTGTGCCCTGAACCTTTGGTGATTCTGAGTTGTTCAAACTTTCATATGACTTGAACTGGTAGTTATTAGGTCTTAATTAACATGAATTCATACTTTGCCTCATAAAATTAGATAATGTGAATTAATCAACTGAAATTCAACCATATCAATTGCCTTCTCTGAGTTTTGGTTGATTATTACATTTTGTTTGATCTTATGTGTCCTAATATGCAATCCATGTTGAAACTGATTTAGTTTTACTGGTTCCGGTTGAGTGTAAGTGTTTGATTAACACTGTTTGAACCCTAGGTGAATTGGTTATAGATGTTAGCACTAGGTTCTATGAAAATGGCTAGTTTTTAAATAGGTTAGAACTGAAAATGCATAATTAGGTTATAAGTTTAATAATTGGCCTAAGATTGGTTAACCTTGCAAAAGGTTGACCAATTCTATAAGCCCTAACACACAGTTCACTGTTAAACAGTGGCTGGTTGTGCAAAGGGGCTATGTCTGCAAATGCAGACTAGCCCAGGCTCTATATTGAGCCCTGAACAGCAAAGTGGCCAAACCTGTAAAGGTTTTGGGCCCAGCTGTTCAGTATATGGCTTTAATAGCCCAAGCTAAGTCTCAACTTGAGACTGGCTAACTTTTAAATAGTTTAAACATAATAACAAAGCAGGCTATGCCTGCAATTAGCTTTAATTAAGAATAAATTGGTCTTAATTGACTGGAATTAGTTTAAAAGTGGCTAAAATTGAAATAGTTCTTAAAATAAATCTGGCCAACCCTTAAATACTAATGCCAGGGCTGGCTATTAGTTAAATAGGTTCAAAACTAGCTAAAATCTGCCCTAGGCAAGCTGGTAAATCAGCAGTGCTCTTAGGGGCACAATTGGGTATTGAAAAGGTAAAATAGTAACTAGTAAGAACTTAGGAGGGTAATAGGGACATTCATGCTCCCGATTTCTGCAATTTTGCAGAGATTTAGGGGTATAATGGTCTCCTAAAAATGGGAAATCTGTAAAAATCTCAAACCCCTAAGGTCATACTAGTAAAAGGCCATAAAAGAGAATCTTTAGAACCTTCCAGCACATGCTGGAAGGGTTTCTGGTAACTGAAATATGGACTAAAGTGTAGAATGGATAATTTTAGGAGGGGAGAAGTGGGATTAATCCCATACTTCCTCCCCAAGTATTCAGCCCTAAAGGTTAGCTATAAATATCTCTTAAAAGGGGCTGAAAAGGGAGTTCCATTGGAGAACAATCTGAGCTCATATTTGGGGTTCCAACATTGAGTAATCTGAAATATATACTTAGGCTAATTATTGAGAAGAAATACTAGGAAAAACATAGCAAATTTAGCAGTAGTCATTTCTGGAAATTTCGGGTGTAAGAGCTTGTGGTCTTAATCTGGTTTTTCTGGGTTTTTTCATCTACTGGGTTATCCTCGTATTGCTGTTGCTGTGCTTTTGTGTTGCTGTGTTGCTGTGCCTCTTTCATCACTGTTGCATTGCTGCTGATCTTTGCTGTACTTGCTCATTACTTGCCTCCCCTAGAACTCATTGGAATTTCTTTCTGAATCAGGTACATACCCTGTTCCCTTGAAGATGTAATCGTTGAAATATGGAAATGAAGCTCCCGTTTTACTCTATTCTGTCATTTTTTTGAATTAGTATCTTAATTGTAATAGTTTGTAGTAGCTGAACACAAAAACACTGTAATAATGTAGTACTAGCAGTAGTATAGTAATAATATAGTGTAAATAGCCTGTCACTTAGATTAATTAGGAAAACTTAAAACATAAGTTAATTAGTAATAACCTGCAATATTAATAATCTGATAACGAACTTCATGAAGAAATCAGTAGTGTAATAATAGCATGATTGTAGATCACTTATCATTTAGTGAAATAGGAATCACGTTAAAAACTCAGATTCAATCAACTCACTTGTGAATGAGTAATGTGATACAAAATAGAAGCAAACGGTAGAAATCCAGTGATAAAATCCCAGTGTACATTTCACAGCCACTTAGTGTATTAACATCGGTGCCCATTAGTAAGTTATAGATCTCATTTCATACAGTTAGTTGATTTCCCAGTTTAAAAGCTATCAGTGTCAATTCAACCGAAATGAAAGTGAAAGTAGTCAGTAGTATAATCCTTAATGAGCGGTTAATTTAGAAATAATGTTGACATTTAGACTTAATCCTCAATTAATATGTCTACCCAGAATTAGTATGAACTTCGTTGGTTAGTTTAAAAAGTTAAAAGTAGCTGGCTAAAATCCTTGTGTATAGTTATTAAGTTTAAAGCTAGTGTCTCATGTATTGAATATCTTCTTTCTCTGATTAATAAAATGTTCAAAGTTTTTACCTCTTAATTATGTGTATTATCATACTGTTTCTGTTTTCTGCAAATTCATTTGGTTTGGGTCCAAATATATCGTGGGCCTGAACTATGGTTTTATTCGACCGGGCCGCCCCAAATACAAATCTGAAGACTGCTGGGACACATCTGGTACTAAGCCGAAAACCCAGGCCCAATAACAAAATTCGACGGGCCTGGAATGTTACAAAACGAGTAAGGGAAAAACAACGTAGCAAAAATGTAGTTGAACCAAATAGGACCGGACTTTAAAAATTAAAATTGGGACGAGCCTCGCCCGAATGACACCGGGGCCCCCATTTAGTAATGATATAAACACAAATAGATCCGGGAAAGCTAATAGCCAATTCCATAGCTTCTCCCAAAATATTTAAAAGCCGATAGACATTATTTTAGGGCACGGTTTTAATATATCTTCCTATGAATGAGTGTGCACTTGGTGCGACTCAAATCCAAATCTCGGTAAAGCCGAAATACACCAAAGGTCATAGGCGTACTGGTTGCGGTATGATTTGAGGCGTGTTTTCGCGATACCGCAAATTCCTAAAAATAATATTTAAACGTAAAAGCGTATTGTGTTATTAAAATCTATAACCGAGTCAAACAAAAGTCAAGAACGACAGTGGAGCGACCATGCTAAAACCATGGAATCCGGGAGTGCCTAACACCTTCTCCCGGATTAACAGAGTTCCTTATCCGGACCTCTGCTTCGCAGACATTTAAGAGTCAAAATTCCTCGGATTCGGGATTAACCGGTGACTTGGGACACCATTGTCATTCCCAAGTGGCGACTCCGATTAATCTCTAATAAAATCCCGAACCGATTGTCCTTAAATTGGAAAAACTCCTTCCCTTACGTTATTTTATCCGTCTTGGGTAATTGAGCGTCGGGGTATACCCTACGAGTGTATTTATACGCTTTTAACTATTGCGGGGTAGTAAAAAGGGAGGTGTGACAGCTCTGGCGACTCTGCTGGGGAACCAACCCTGAATTTCGATTTCAGGGTTTAAGAACTCGAGCTCCTTAGAACTGCCGGTTGCGTTTTTGTTTGACTTTATTATGTGATTTGAATAACATGCTATGTGCTTTATCGCTTTTGAATATTATGTGAACTGTATATATAAAACTGCGCCAAAAACCCTTCTCTCTTCACCCCCGGGGATGTGCTTACTGGTTGAGACTCCCCTTTCCGTTAAAGTCACCTTAAATTAAGAAAACAGAGGCCGGATAAGTTACAAAGCCGATTGACTCCGCGGGTCACCGGTACGTAGCCCCCTCCTCGATTCGAGTTGTCCGCTCGGGTACACGGTCTAGCAATCCATGAAACCGTAAGATTTTTGAACATAGGTCTAGGACGATTATTTGCATCATATTTGACTTAGGGGACTCAACACAGGGGTTGGGTCCGTCTAGGACAGGTGACCCGGTATTGAAAAGACCGAGCATGCTATGTGTTGCATTTTATTGTCCTTGATCGTTATGCGGACCGGCGAAAATCCCGAGATTGAAAAAATTGTTGAAAAAAAGAAAAAAAAAGAGAGAGAGGAAAATAATGATAGGTATCCGGAAAATTTGAAAATTTGAAAAAAAAAATAGGTGGAACATTTTTTAAATAATTGGTCAAATAATCTGACCGAACTACGCAGGTTTGATTCTCGCCATTAGGTGGGATACTGTCACAACCCAAACCCTGGTCGTGATGGCGCCCAACACAATGCTAGGCAAGCCCGACCATATTATCCCTTTAACCAGCCAATTATTAAATAAATTAAACTTAAACAGTAGTTAGTCATAACAGGTGGTAACCGAAACATCAAAACATACAAAATACGGTCCCACACATATCGTGGTGTCACGAGACTGAGCCTCTACAGAATAGCATCCTAATACAACCAAGTCTAGACAAATAGGAAATCAACAAGATGATAAAGAAGGAGAAAACAAGCTCTGCGGACGCTGGCAACTACCTCGTAATCTCCGCAAAAGTAGACAAGGATCAGCAGCTACAATGTCTCAACTGCTCTCGGGCACCTGTGGATCTGCACAGAAAGTGCAGGGGAGTGGGGTGAGTATATTTCAACTCGGTGAGTAACAATAATAAATAATAACTGAAGGTAAGAAATCCTGTGCTATCACTTAGCAGTTCTAAGGCAACCCTCACAGGTACGTCATCACTATAGTAGTACTCAAATTTCCAATCTACGTTTATCTCTACAAGATTCCACACTGAACTAACCCTCGGACGTACCCCTACGGTGTACGGCCATCTCAACATATAAAGGCACATACTTATGTCTATAATGTATAAGTAAATAGTAGGGTATGATTAAGTATAATGCTGCGGCGTGCAGCCCGCTCCCATACATATACTGCTGCGGCGCGCAGCCCGCTCCATTTAACGTCGACGGCGCTCACTGGGGGTGTATACAGACTTCGGAGGGGCTCCCTAGGCCCAAGCGCTATGGTGCTATGGCGTGCAGCCAGGTCCACCATATATCACTGCGGCGTGCAGTCCGATCCAATATATATATATATACATATATAATTATACTGCTGCGGCGTGCAGCCCGATCCCATAATATACCAGCGCTCACTGGAATGTGTGCAGACTCAGGACTCCGAAGGGGCTCCTACAGCCCAAGCGCAATAATACTGCGGCGTGCAGTCCGTCCCACATGTATATTACATTTATATTACATGTACATTACTGCGGCGTGCAGTCCGATCCAATATAGGTATCTATATTCATAATACCTCGTAATGGGTCCTCAACCCTATCCCAGTCAGTATGCACTTGGCCTCTCAGGCCCAATATAATATATCACAATGGGTCCTTGACCCTGTCTCATCTCAATCGGTATAAACTTGGCCCTTCAGGCCCATTCAGCTAGAACAGGGAATTCCACCCTAGATAATCTCTCTCAATGTACACATCTAGTACGGGCTCATATTATGCTATACAGCTAGAGCTATGGCTGAGTGTATATTTCCAACACGATATAAAGGTCACCTAGCTCTATAGGTTCCCTAATGCTCTACAGATCGGCACAAGGCCCCAAACATGGCTATTAGCCCAATGGTACAGTTATAACCTCATTAACAGTTGTACAACACAGTATTCTATTAGCCGGGAAGGACTAAGTCCGAACCCCCTATCACAATGTCACCACGCCCGTCATAGAACGCGTGTCTCATCTCAATATAGCACTGTAAAGTGCTAGTACGGGGTTTCAAACCCTCAGTACATTATTTACTACTACCACTCACCTCGAACCGGTAGAAGCTTCAATCCGCCTTGCGCTTGCCTCGTAAATCAATCTCCTCGGATGCCAAATCTGCTCAAAATCATAGAGAATGCATCAATATACGCTGATTTCACGAAATTCATTCGAAATAACCCAATTTATATCAAAATCCACAAGTTGTCAAAACCCGACTTTGGTACACTTGTCGAAAAATTACAAAAATTACATATTCGGAAACCTCATCTCGATACGAGTCTAGGCATATAAAATTTACCAAATTCGGACTCCATTTGCCCATTCAAAACCTTGATTTTCTAAAATCCAAGACTAGGGCTAAATCCTCCATAATTACCCCAAATTCCTCCATTTTCATGATATAATTGCATGATATTATCAATACTAATCATAATATGAGTTCATAGTTGATTACCCGATGATTTCCCTTGATTTCTTCCTCAAAATCGCCCAAAGTCGCCCTTAAGCCGAGACCCCCAAATGTTAAAATGTTTATGAAATTTTCTAACTTCTGATACACTTAACTTACAGCGATTTCCGCTTCTGCGGAAATATTTCCGCTCCTACGCGTCCGCTTCTGCGGAGATTGGACCGCTTCTGCGGAGAATTCCGCTTCTGCGGCTAGACGTCCGCTTCTGCGGACACGCCCAAGCGGCCGCTTCTGCGAAGATTTTCCCGCTTCTGCGGGTTTTCCCGCTTCTGCGTCTGGGCGTCCGCCTCTGCGGACTCGCCTAAGCGGCTACCCTTCCGCTTCTGCGATACTTCACCCCATAGCCCTTGGCCGCTTCTGCGGCTCACCTGTCCGCTTCCGCGATTCCGCTTCAGCAGAAAATACTCCGCTTCTGCGGTGCCCAGCGCTTCTGCGCTCCTGGTCCGCTTCAGCGCAACCGCTCCTGCGCCCATAATTCCGCAGGAGCGGAAACAACAGAAGCAGTGCACAAGTTTCTGCAATTTTTCCATATTTTTCTCCCGATTAACCCTCCGAAAACACCCCGAGGCCCCCGGGACCTCATTCAAACACACCAACACATCCTAATTCCTTATTCGAACTTGTTCCAATCATAAAAACACCATCCTAAACATCAAAATCACCAATTAACCACGGATTCAAGCCTAAATTCCTTAAAACTTTCCGAATTACACATTTGATGAAAAACCCGACCAAACGACGCCCGAATGACCTAAAATTTTGCAGGCACATCCAAAATCACCTAACGGAGCTACTGCAACTTTCTGAATTCCATTCCGACTCCCGGATCAAAATCTCACCTACCGTTCGGATTTCGCCAAAATTCAACCTTAGCCAATTCAAGCCTATTTCTACACCGGGCCTCCAAATTCAATTCCGATCGCTCCCCTAAGTCATAAATCACCTTCCGGAACTAACCGCATCATCAAAATCCGATTCCGAGCCCTCTAACCAAATAGTCAACTCCGGGTTGACTTTCCTTACTCAAGCTTCCTCCAAAAAGGCTATATGCCTCATTTCAAATTTAATTTCACTCCTAACTCCTCCGATAGACTCTAACACTTATATAAAAGCATGAATTATGTAATTACAACATAACGGGGTGGTAATTCCCGTGACGACGGGCCGGGTCATCACATTCTCCCCCTCTTAAGCAAACGCTCGTCCTCGAGCGGGTCAAGAAACATACCTGAAGTCTCAAATAGCTGAGGGTATCTGCTCCGCATCTCCTGCTCAACCTCCCAAGTAGCCTCCTCCACGGGTCGACCTCTCCACTGAACCTTAACCGATGCAATCTCCTTGGACCTCAATTTCCTCACCTGACGACCCAAAATAGCAATAGGCTCCACATCATAGGATAGATCACCATCAAGCTGGATGGTGCTGAAATCTAATACATGAGACGGATCTCCATTGTACTTCCGGAGCATAGACACATGGAATACCGGATGAACGCTGGATAAACTGGGTGGCAAGGCTAACTCATATGCCACCTCTCCAACTCTCCTGAGTATCTCAAAAGGGCCAATATACTTGGGACTCAACTTCCCTTTCCTCCCGAACCTCATGACACCCTTCATAGGTGAAACCTTCAACAATACTCTATCTCCAACCATGAAAGACAACTCTCGAACTCTACGGTCCGCATAACTCTTCTGACGAGACTGTGCTGTACAAAGCCTCTCCTGTATCAACTTTGCTCTATCCAGAGCATCTTGGACTAACTCAGTCCCTATCAATCTATCCTCACCAGGCTCAAACCATCCGACGGGAGATCTACACCGTCTGCCATACAATGCCTCGTACGGGGCCATCCGAATACTCGACTGGTAGCTGTTGTTGTAGGCAAACTCGGCAAGTGGTAAGAATTCATCCCACGAACCACCAAAATCAATCACACGTGCCCGCAACATATCCTCCGGGATCCGCATAGTACACTCGGACGCCCGTCCGTGCGGGGGTGAAATGTCGTACTCGACTCGACCCTCGTACCCGTCTCTCGCTGGAATGCTCTCCAAAAGCGAGAGGTGAGGCGAGTGCCTCTGTCAGATATAATAGACAGTGGGACCCCATGCAACCGACAATCTCCCGAATAAAGATCACTGCCAACCGCTCCGATGAGTAAGTAGTACTAAGCTGGGATGAAATGTGCGGACTTAGTCGGCCGATCAACAATCACCCATACAGAATCAAACTTCCTCGCTGTCCGAGGTAGCCGAGTAACAAAATCCATGGTGATCCTCTCCCATTTCTACTCGGGAATAACCATATGCTGAAGAACACCGCCCGGTCTCGATGCTCATATTTGACCTGCTGGCGATTGAGGCACTTAGCTACATGCCTAACAATATCCATCTTCATTCTCCTCCACGAGTAGTGCTGTCTCAAGTCTTGGTACATCTTTGCGGCACCTGGGTGAATAGAGTACCGCGAACTGTGTGCCTCCTCAAGTATCAACTCCCGCATACCATCAACATTGGGCACACATATACGGCCCTGCATCCTCAAAACACCATCACTGTCGATAGTCACATCTCTGACATCATTATGCTGCACTCTGTCCTTAAGGACAAGCAAATGTGGGTCATCATACTGTCGCTCTCTGATGCGATCATATAAGGAAGATCGAGAAACAATACAAGCCAACACTCGACTCGGCTCCGAAATATCTAATCTCACTAGCCGATTGGCTAGGGCATGAACATCATAAGCAAAAGGCCTCTCCCCAACTGGGATGAAAGCTAGGCTGCCCATGCTAACCGCCTTCCGACTCAAGGCATCGGCCACCACATTGGCCTTTTCCGGATGATACAAAATAGTGATATCATAGTCCTTAAGCAACTCCAACCACCTCCGCTGTCTCAAATTAAGGTCCTTTTGTCTGAATAAGTGCTGAAGGCTGCGAAGATCCGTGAACACCTCACAGGAGACGCCATACAGGTAATGCCTCCAAATCTTCAAAGCATAAACTATGGCTGCTAGCTCCAAATCATGAACAGGGTAGTTCTTCTTGTGGGGCTTCAACTGACGAGAAGCATAAGCAATGACCCTACCCTCCTGCATCGACACACAACCAATGCCCACTCCTGAGGCATCACAATATACAGTATAAGAATCTGAAGCTGTCGGTAGAATCAAGGCCGGTGCTGTGGTCAGTGCTGTCTTGATCTTCTGAAAGCTCTCCTCGCACTCCTCGGACCATAAGAAAGGAACACCCTTCTGAGTCAATCTAGTCAAGGGTGAAGCAATAGAAGAGAACCCCTGAACGAATCGGTGATAATACCCTGCCAATCCCAGAAAGCTACGGATCTCAGTAACTGAGGTCGGTGTGGGCCAACTTTGCACTGCCTCGACCTTCCTCGGATCTACCTGAATACCATCACAGGACACTACGTGCCCTAAGAATGCCACGGACTCAAGCCAGAACTCACATTTGGAGAACTTGGCATACAGCTTCTCCTCTCTCAATCTCTGCAATACTATACTCAAGTGCCGAGCATGCTCCTCCCGGCTACGAGAGTAGACAAGTATGTCATCAATGAATACGATCACAAATGAATCAAGATACGGCCTGAATACACTGTTCATCAGATGCATAAATGCTGCTGGGGCGTTGGTCAGGCCAAAAGACATCACAAGGAACTCATAGTGACCATATCTGGTCCGGAATGCAGTCTTCATAATGTCAGACTGTCACTTCAGCTGATGGTAGCCTGAACGAAGATCAATCTTCGAGAACACCCTAGCTCCCTGGAGCTGATCAAATAAATCATCAATACGAGGAATAGGATACTTATTCTTCACTGTTACTTTGTTTAGCTGCCTATAGTCAATACACATCCTCATAGATCCGTCCTTCTTCTTAACAACAGGACCGGGGCACCCCACGGCGACACACTCGGCCGAATGAACCCCTTATCTAGGAGTTCCTGGAGCTGCTCCTTCAATTCCTTCAACTCAGCTGGTGCCATACGATACGGAGGAATAGAAATAGGCTGAGTGCCCGGCACCAAATCGATACCAAAATCAATATCCCTGTCCGGCGGCATGCCCGGCAGGTCTGAGGGAAACACATCAGGAAAGTCTCGCACAATGGGAACAGAATCAATACTGGGAGTCCGGGCCTCGACCTCCCGCACAAATGCTAAATAAGAGAGACATCCCTTCCCAACCATTCGTTGGGCCTTGAGGAAAGATATTACCCTGCTAGGTACATACTCGGTCGTGCCTCGCCACTCGATCCTCTGAATGCCCGGCATAGCCAAAGTGACTCTCTTAGCATGACAGTCCAGAATAGCATGACATGGAGATAGCCAGTCCATGCCCAATATAACATCAAAATCAATCATGCTGAGAAGCAACAGGTCTACTCGGGTCTCCGGACCTCCAATAGTGACCAAACAGGACCGGTATACGTGGTCCACAACAATAGTATCCCCTACCGGGGTAGATACATGCACTGGCGGCTCAAGACTCCCTCGGGTCGTGCCCAAATGAGGAGCAAAATATGTAGACACATAAGAATAAGTAGAACCGGGATCAAACAATGCGAGGCATCTGCGTGGCAGACCGAAATAATACCCGTAATGACATCATCAGAAGCAACGACCTCGGATCGGCCACGAAAAGCATAGCATCTAGCTCGACCGCCCGATCGGCCTCCCCTCGAGGGCGACCCCTAGGTGTCTGACCCTCACCCCTAGGCCGGCGGGGCGGGTGCTGAAGTAGAAGGACCGGATGACGAGGGCTGCCCTCTCTGCTGATAAGATCCGGAAACAAGACGGGGACACTCCCTGCGGTGATGCCCAAACTCTCCGCACTCGTAGCAACTCCCCGGTCCTGGGTACTGAGACTGATAAGGACCTCGCGCGCCGGAATGGCCGAGCCGATGAACTAGGCCGAGATGAACACCGAGCGGATGGGGCCTGTGAAGAACTACGAGCCGGCATGGCACGAGAGTTGGCCGGCTCTGGTGCGAACCCCGATAATCCTGTCTAGGAGACCATCCGCGACGATCCTGAGCGTCTCGGCTGCGAAGACACGAAAGAGCGACCTCGGCTGCTGCCGACTGCGGCCTGCGGTACGTGTGCCAGCTGGAACTAGGCTGCTCCTCGAGGCCTCTTGGCCTCCCTCTCATCACGCTCCCTGCGACGATCAGTCTCCATGTCGCGAGCAATATCCACAGCATCCTCAAATGTACGACTCGAAACCCTCTCCCGAGTCATCGGAATACGAATGGGATAAATGAGGCCGTCCACGAAGCGCCCAATCCTCTCTCTGTCGGAATGAACCAACCACGGTGCATATCTGGACAACTCTGTAAACCTGATCTCATACTCTGACACTGACATGTCCCCCTGACGGAGACCCTCAAACTGCCTACGCATCTCCTCTCTCTGAGATCGAGACACCCATTTCTCCAAGAACATAGTGGAGAACTCCGGCCATGATAGTGGTGCTACCCCGGCTGGCTGCGGCGCTCATAAGCCTCCCGCCAAGCAAAGGCTGGTCCCTGAAACTGAAAGGTAGTGAAAGATACCCGACTGGACTCCAATATCCCTGCCGTACGAAGCATCCGAGGGCACTGTCCAGAAAAACCTTGGGCGTCCTCGCCGGAGCACCAATGAACACCGGAGGAGATAACTCGGTGAACCTCTCGAGGACGACGCTCGCTCGTCGTCTGTCATAGCTGGGACCCTGTCCCCCTGAATCTGATCTGCTGGCTGAACCAGAACTACAGGCTGAACTGGAGGAGCCTCTGGTGTCTGTATGCCCTGCACTGCTGGCTCTGGAGTGCGTACTGCGGGGGTCTGATGACCACCCCCGATCCCCGATGCAGCTGCTGCAGTAGTAACTGAAACCGCCTGTGCTAGGCCAGTGCAGACTGCTAGTATCTGAGCCAGGGTCTCCTGTAGACCCGGAATAGCAATGGGCACAGCTGGTGCCTGATCTGGTGTTGCTGGCACCTCTGCAACTGGGGGCTGTGGGTCAGCTGGCACTGCCTCAGCTGCCCTAACTCCGCCACGACCACGACCGCGTCCACGGCCTCTAGTAGGTGGTAGTGGTGGTCGTCCTCCACGTCCGGATGATCGAGTTCTCGCCATCTGCGAGAGAATAGAATGTCAAAGTTCAGTTCAAGTCAAAAGTAATCGCACGACAAGAATTCCAAGAATTGAAACTTTTCCTAAAAAGGTTTGCAGCCTCCCGAGGATAAGTACAGGCGTCCCCGCACCGATCCACGAGACTCTACCAACCGGCTCATGACTCGCGAGACCTGTTAACCTAGGCTATGATACCAACTTGTCACGACCCAAACACTGGTCGTGATGGCGCCCAACACAATGCTAGGCAAGCCCGACCATATTATCCCTTAAACCAGCTAGTTATTAATTCCGATTAATCAAATTAAACATAAACAGTAGATGATCATAAGGTGATAACCGAAACGTCAAAACATACAAAATACGGTCCCAACATATCGTGGTGTCACGAGACTGAGCCTCTACGGAATAGCATCCTAATACAACCAAGTCTAGACAAATAGGAAATCAACAAGATGATAAAGAAGGAGAAAACAAGCTCTGCGGACGCTGGCAGCTACCTCGTAATCTCCTCAAAAATAGATATGGATCAGCAGCTAAAATGCCTCAACTGCTCTCGGGCACCTGTGGATCTGCACCAAAAAGTGCAGGGGAGTGGGGTGAGTATATTTCAACTCAGTGAGTAACAATAATAAATAATAACTGAAAGTAAGAACTCCTGTGCTATCACTTAGCAGTTCTAAGGCAACCTTCACAAGTACGTCATCACTATAGTAGTACTTTAACCTCCAATCTACGTTCATCTCTACAAGATTCCACACTGAACTAACCCTCGGACGTACCCCTACGGTGTACGGCCATCTCAACATATAAAGGCACATACTTATGTCTATAATGTATAAGTAAATAGTAGGGTATGATTAAGTATAATGCTGCGGCGTGCAGCCCGCTCCAATACATATACCGCTGCGGCGCGCAGCCCGCTCCATTTAACGTCGACGGCGCTCACTGGGGGTGTATACAGACTTCGGAGGGGCTCCCTAGGCCCAAGCGCTATGGTGCTATGGCGTGCGGCCAGGTCCACCATATATCACTGCGGCGTGCAGTCCGACCCAATATATATACATATATATATACATATATAATTATACTGCTGCGGCGTGCAGCCCGATCCCATAATATACCAGCGCTCACTGGAATGTGTGCAGACTTAGACTCCGAAGGGGCTCCTACAGCCCAAGCGCAATAATACTGCGGCGTGCAGTCCGTCTCACATGTATATTACATGTATATTACATGTACATTACTGCGGCGTGCGGTCCGATCCAATATAGGTATCTATATACATAATACCTCATAATGGGTCCTCGACCCTATCCCAGTCAGTATGCACTTGGCCTTTCAGGCCCAATATAACATCTCATAGTGGGTCCTTGACCCTATCTCATCTCAATCGGTATAGACTTGGCCTTTCAGGCCCACTCAGCTAGAACAGGAATTCCACCCTAGATAATCTCTCTCAATGTACACATCTAGTACGGGCTCATATTATGCTATACAGCTAGAGCTACGGCTGAGTGTATATTTCCAACACGATATAAAGGTCACCTAGCTCTATAGGTTCCCTAATGCTCTACAGATCGGCACAAGGCCCCAAACATGGCTATTAGCCCAATGGTACAGTTATAACCTCATTAACAGTTGTACAACACAGTATTCTATTAGCCGGGAAGGACTAAGTCCGAACCCCCTATCACAATGTCACCACGCCCGTCATAGAACGCGTGTCTCATCTCAATATAGCACTGTAAAGTGCTAGTACGGGGTTTCAAACCCTCAGTACATTATTTACTACTACCACTCACCTCGAACCGGTAGAAGCTTCAATCCGCCTTGCGCTTGCCTCGTAAATCAATCTCCTCGGATGCCAAATCTGCTCAAAATCATAGAGAATGCATCAATATACGCTGATTTCACGAAATTCATTCGAAATAACCCAATTTATATCAAAATCCACAAGTTGTCAAAACCCGACTTTGGTACACTTGTCGAAAAATTACAAAAATTACATATTCGGAAACCTCATCTCGATACGAGTCTAGGCATATAAAATTTACCAAATTCGGACTCCATTTGCCCATTCAAAACCTTGATTTTCTAAAATCCAAGACTAGGGCTAAATCCTCCATAATTACCCCAAATTCCTCCATTTTCATGATATAATTGCATGATATTATCAATACTAATCATAATATGAGTTCATAGTTGATTACCTGATGATTTCCCTTGATTTCCTCCTCAAAATCGCCCAAAATCGCCCTTAAGCCGAGACCCCCAAATGTTAAAATGTTTCTGAAATTTTCTAACTTCGGATACACTTTCTGTGGAACATTTTCCGCGGAACATTTTCCGCTTCTACGCTCCCGTATCCGCGACCAAAGGGTCGCTTCAGCGGTTCCAGGCCTAGCCGGCCAAATCCGCTTCTGCGGTATACGGACCGCCTCTGCGCGTCCGCTTCTGCGAAGATTTTCCCGCTTCTGCGGGTTTTCCCGCTTCTGCGTCTGGGCGTCCGCCTCTGCGGACTCGCCTAAGCGGCTACCCTTCCGCTTCTGCGATACTTCACCCCATAGCCCTTGGCCGCTTCTGCGGCTCACCTGTCCGCTTCCGCGATTCCGCTTCAACGGAAAATACTCCGCTTCTGCGGTGCCCAGCGCTTCTGCGCTCCTGGTCCGCTTCAGCGCAACCGCTCCTGCGCCCATAATTCCGCAGGAGCGGAAACAACAGAAGCAGTGCACAAGTTTCTGCAATTTTTCCATATCTTTCTCCCGATTAACCCTCCGAAAACACCCCGAGGCCCCCGGGACCTCATTCAAACACACCAACACATCCTAATTCCTTATTCGAACTTGTTCCAATCATAAAAACACCATCCTAAACATCAAAATCACCAATTAACCACGGATTCAAGCCTAAATTCCTTAAAACTTTCCGAATTACACATTTGATGAAAAACCCGACCAAACGACGTCCGAATGACCTGAAATTTTGCAGGCACATCCAAAATCACCTAACGGAGCTACTGCAATTGTCGGAATTCCATTCCGACTCCCGATCAAAATCTCACCTACCGTTCGGATTTCGCCAAAATTCAACCTTAGCCAATTCAAGCCTATTTCTACACCGGGCCTCCAAATTCAATTCCGATCGCTCCCCTAAGTCATAAATCACCTTTCGGAACTAACCGCATCATCAGAATCCGATTCCGAGCCCTCTAACCAAATAGTCAACTCCGGGTTGACTTTCCTTACTCAAGCTTCCTCCAAAAGGCTATATGCCTCATTTCAAATTTAATTTCACTCCTAACTCCTCCGATAGACTCTAACACTTATATAAAAGCATGAATTATGTAATTACAACATAACGGGGTGGTAATTCCCGTGACGACGGGCCGGGTCGTCACAGATACGTAGGCAACCCTTAAACGGGTCCAACCACACTTTTAGAAAAAGACCAAAAAGATTTTCTTTTCAAATAATCGAGGTGATTGCTATTTTTGGAAATGGCCGAATGTTCCGAAAGGACGAGGGAAGGCTGTTTTTGCAAAAATGGCCACTTCGAAAATTATTTTCCTTTTCTTTCATTCAAAAATTGAAAACTTGCATTGAAAAAGATTTTTCCTTTTCTAAATAAAATCACCTTAATAAATGTGCGGGACGAGCACGATGATGAATGAACAATTTTCCCTAAATAAAATCCCTTTGGAGCTGAGATTATGGTGGCAGGACATGGGATCCGATGGCCAAGACTGGGTCAAAAGGTACTTGAAAGGCCTTACGGGGTTACTCGAAATAGTTCCTCGAGGTGATGTGGTTAGAGCGTTGGTCACGTTTTGGGATTCGGCACACAACGTATTTCATTTCCCAGATTTTGAACTTACCCCAACTTTGGAGGAGATTGCCTTTTACATTGGGAAAACCGAGGTTCCGCTGAAAGGAAAATACCCGGTATCTCCGAGGACGGTGACAGTGCATCGCTTCCTCGACTCTTTGAAAATTGCCCGGAATGTTCATAATGAAGATCTGGCCAACGGGTTTTGTTCTTTAAGCTTCATCTACAATAGGTTTGGACACGTTGGGGGTTTCAATGATCTTACCAACAAGCTATGTTGCAAGTCCAACCGGGCGAAATGGGAAGAACACCGCAGGTTCGCATTTTTGGTGGCATTTCTCGGAGTTGTTGTATTCCCGAGGAAAGATGGACATATTAATATAAAAGTTGCCGGAGTGGCTACTACACTGATTGTACAAGAAAACTGTACTCTGGCCCCGATGATTGTTGCGGATATCTATCGTGCTCTAACTGCGTGCAAAGAAGGGGCTAGCTTCTTTGAAGGGTGTAACTTGATATTGCAAATCTGGCTAATTGAGCATCTGTGCCACCACCCTTCATTCTCGAGCTATGGTTCGGCCGATCGGACATGTTTGGAAGAATTCAATGCGAGGACAAAAGAAGTAAAGTTGCCCGAGGGAGTCCAAGGCTGGATTGTGTATCTTCGATCACTAACTGACGGTCAAATTGATTGGACGTATGACTGGTTACCTCTTGACGAGGTGATATACATGCCAACGGAGGGATCGCCGTTTTTGATCATGGGTTTGAAGAGTATACAACCCTATGCCCCATACAGAGCCCTGCGACAGTTAGGTCGGTGTCAGATTATTCCGAGAGATGGGGATCTCAGTGTGCAAGCTGTGGAGATTGGTCCAGACGGGCAATTCCCAAAAGCAAAAATCCGGCAAATCTGGAACGAGTGCCAAAATTTGAAGATTGATATTTGTGTGCCGAATAGAGCTAAGGGGGAGATATCACCTGGGTACTCCACATGGTACCGACGAGGGGTCGAACACGAACGTCTTTCAAAGAGACCTCACTTGCAAGACCTGATAGAGCAATCCGAGGAAAATCTGAAATGGGCATCCAAGGAAAAGGAATATAAGGCAAAAATCAGTCTGTTGGAAGATAAACTGAGAAATCTTCATTTCGAAAGTGGCTTGCAAGCAGCATCCGATGAAGTGGAAAAGAAACAGGTGAAGAAAGAAAATGATATGTTGAAGGCTCAAATAGCTCAAATGAAAATTGCATCCGAGACCCCAGTTCGTTCAGCCCGAGATGAAAAGTTAATTGAGATTCTCCGGCGGAAAGTAAACGACTATAGCTTTGATTTGGACGTAGCTGAAAAAGAGTTAGTCAAGGCTCGGAAGCAAATGGACAAAGACGCCGAAGAAAGAGCCAAGTTTGTCCGGCAGCTACATGACAAGCACGATGTTGAAATAGCTCAGCTTAGAAAGAAAATGATCTCAGCCACAGTCAAAAGTAACAAGATCATCAAAGATCTTGAAGAAGAAAGAAAGCACTGCTACACGACTATGGCGAGATTAGAATTGAAGCTGCAACAAGTGCAAAAGGACAACCAACACACCTTGGATGCTCGCACTCAGCAAATAAGTCGTCTATTGCAAGAAAAAGGGGTCATCAGAGAAAAGATTGTTCGTATCGCCCAATACATCACCCGAAAGACTCAGCTTTGTGAAGACATGTCTCGGAGGACTTTTGTTTCTGCGGTGAAGTTTTTTGTACAACAAGTCATGGCCGACCTGGAGAGGCTTCAAAGGGGTTTAGCATATAGGCCCGCGGCAAGGCCGAACGATGCCTCGCGGGCACTAGGTGCATTAATGTACTCTTAGGTCATGCATCATCTTTTATTTTTCTTTTTCTTTTTCTTAAACATCACTTTGTAATCAAGGTTTTGAATTATCAATGAGAAAACAAAGTGTTGTTACCAATTCTTTTACTTTATGTCATTTCTTTGTATCCGCTAGGCAAATAAATAGGAGCGTGATTATGAAAACGGCAAGGAAAAAGAGAGAGAAGAAAAAGCAAGAAAAGAAAAAAAGAGAGAAGAGAAAAAGCAAGAAAAGAGAAAAAGCAAAAAAGAAAGAAAAGAAAAGAAGAAAAGAAAGAAAGAAAACAAAAGAGCGGAAAAAGAAAAAGATGATTGAAGTGAGCAGCGGCCGGGATGATGCATAACGACTCGAGCAAATGTGTTTGTTTTTAAAGTCGTTACATCTTATTCATGCGCTAACAACTAACAAGTGTTGATGTTTGTGAGATCAGATTTTCTAGGCAACTGGCATACTGGCTACCCACTCATACAACACCAGAGTCCAAAAAGATGACAAAGGCTGTATCCCAGGAGATCGAGGCAACCATTGTAGACCCTGCTCACGAAGAAGAGATCGTGGATGTGGCGGGGATGAAAGAAGAAATGTACAAGTTAAGACAACAGATGGCTGAAATGTACCAGGCTTGGTCAAGAGGTCAACCACTACCAGCCTACCCTGCTAACCCTGCATATGTCCCTCCAGCCAATCCTAACCCCGAGCCACCAACAATGAACTCGTCCTCCACCTACCCCGACTACCCTCACTACTATGCTTCCACCTCCCAAATGCCACCACCTCCAACCAAGCAAGCACCACCTCCTATACCACAAGTCGCTCCTGTATATGTGGCACCTCCGCCCGCTGTTATCCACAAATCTTCTAGTGAACCAATATTCCATATCCAGGATCCTCACTACTACCCTCCGGAGCCGACTTTCAGACAACACGAGTCTCACGCTCCCATGATAGAAGCAAGTGCCGGGCAGGAGGAGATGGCTCGGAAGGTGAAGAGTCTTGAGAATGCTTTCCGCAATATGCAAGGGCTGGGAGGGCAAGTAAGTGTAGCCTACAAAGACCTGTGTTTGTTCCCCGAGGTGCAGCTTCCTGCAGGATTTAAGTTGCCCAAGTTCGACATGTACAACGGACACGGGGATCCGGTAGCTCATCTAAGAGGGTATTGTAGCAAGATGAGAGGCGCGGGAGGTAGAGATGAATTGTTGATGGCGTATTTCAGCCAAAGTTTGAGTGGATCAGCGCTGGAATGGTATACCCGACAGGACCATACAAGATGGTTCGTTTGGGATGATTTAGCACAAGCTTTCGCTAGTCACTTTCAGTACAATCTGGAGATCATACCCGACAGGTTATCCCTTACCAAGCTGGAGAAAAAGCCAGGAGAGAGCTTTAGAGAATACGGTTTTAGATGGAAGGAACAGGCCGCTAGAGTGGATCCACCAATGAAAGAAGGAGAGATGGTGGATTGTTTTCTGCAAGCTTTGGATCCAACATACTACGGCCATCTAGTGTCAGCAATTGGAAAGAGTTTCAACGAAGTTGTGAAAATGGGAAGTTTTGTAGAAGAGGGTTTGAAGACAAACAAAATTATGAGTTTTTCGGCTATCAAAGCCACCAATCAAGCTATACAGAGTGGAAGCGGAGGAGTGATGGGAAAGAAGAAGAAAGAAGAAGTATCAACCATTGAAAGTAGGTCCTGGAGTCGCAACCCACATTATAACCCACCAAGACCCTACCGCCAACACCCGCCAAGCCCAGCAACTCCATATAATCCACCACCACCATCTTACCCGCCAAATCCCTACAATGCACCAAGCCCATATAACCCACCACCACCACCATACCCACCGACTGTACCACATTATCATCACCCTCAAACCCAAGCTTATCCATCACCCCCACCCCACGTGTGGAGAGCTCAAGCTCCACACAATGTGTACCATACCCAAAACACATACCCAACCCCTAAACCTTACCGAAACCAGAATAGACCCAGGCCGGACGCTGATTGGAGAAACAAAGCAAAAAAGACATTCACTCCTCTCGGAGAGTCATATACCAGTCTTTTCCACAGGTTGAAAGAATTGGGGATGTTGAGGCCAATCGCACCAAAAAATCCAAACCCACCCCCGAAAAATCTTGATTCTTCTGTCAGATGTGAATATTGTTCGGGAACATTGGGCCACGATACTGAGAAGTGTTGGCAATTAAAGAATGCCATTCAAGATCTTATCGATGAGAGGAGAATTGAAGTGCAGGCTCCCGAGGCCCCAAACATTACCCAGAATCCATTGCCGAATCACCACGAAACGAATATGATAGAGCTGGTGCAGGGTGATGGCAATCAAAAACCATCTCAGGCCGTCATGATGATAAAGTCGAGTGACAAGTTAGAGAAAGAAATTGTGAAAGAGGAAGTAATTGTTGAGAAACCAAAGCCAGTAGTGATGGGAGGTTTAAAGGTGGTAGTTCCAGGTGCAAAGACGATCGTAACTGTGAAAGGAGCAAGTGCAGAGCCAGTAATCATAAAACCGGTAGTGCAAATGCCGGTGGTGAATACAAAGACTGTGCCTTGGAACTATAATAAGGTAACAGTAGTTTACAAGGGAAAAGAGATTTCTGGTGAAATTAGCGAAACGCATGGACTTACCCGATCTGGAAGGTGTTTTGCTCCGGAGGAACTGAGAAAGATGAAAACGGTAAAAGAAAGTCAACTGAAGAAGCCAGTGTCGGAGGAGGAAGCAGAAGAATTTCTTAAGAAAATGAAGTCACAAGAGTACTCAGTGGTTGAGCAGTTAAGAAAGACCCCGGCCCAGATTTCTTTGTTATCTTTGTTGATACATTCAGAGGAGCACCGGAAGGCTCTTATGAAGATTCTAAATGAGGCTCATGTTCCGGAGAAGATTTCAGTGTGTCATTTGGAGAAGATTACCAGCAAAATTTTCGAGTCCAATAGAATCACCTTCTCTGATAGGGAGTTGCCGGTGGAAGGAACTGAACACAATAAAGCATTGTACCTCACGGTAAAGAGTGAAGAGTCAGTCGTGACTAGGGTATTGATTGACAATGGATCGAGCGCGAACATCTGCCCGCTGTCAACTCTAGGGAAGCTGAACATTAGCCGGGATAGAATCCGGAGAAACGGTATCAATGTGAGAGGGTTTGACGGCGGAGGTAAGAACACGTTGGGAGATATCATTTTGGAAGTGACCATCGGTCCCGTTGATTTTACGATGGAGTTCCAGGTGCTCGATATTGCCGTATCATATAACTTGCTGTTAGGTCGACCCCGGATTCATGCGGCCAAAGCGGTACCATCTTCTCTACACCAGATGGTCAAGTTTGAATGGGAGCAACAAGAGATTGTTGTACACGGAGAGGAAAATGCTTGTAATGTGGTAGCACCTTTTGACGGTACTGATGGGGATCGGGGTCCTTGGGTCTACCAAGTGACGGATGCTGTAGAAGTGAACAGAATTGCTGAAGGAGAAAAGTTATCAACCCCGATGTTGGCACCAACTGCTGTAATGGTGGCCAGAGAAATGCTGAAAAACGGATTTACACCGGGGAGGGGATTAGGCAAAACACTGCAGGGAGTCACTCAACCAGTTCAGCTTCCGGAGAATAAAGGTACATTCGGCTTAGGGTTCAAACCCACCTTTGCCGATATCCAAAGAGCCTCTAAAGCCAAGAGAAACTGGACCTTGCCCAAACCCATACCCAAATTATCCGACATCTTTATCAGGCCTGGTACAAAATATCAACCATCTGCTGCAGCGAAGTGCATTGAGACCCAACTTGATGAAGAAATGCTTGGTTTTAAGAAATTGTTCTGGGAGGTGAATACGATTGAAGCAGGGGAAGGCACGAGCAACATGGACGTGCAATTTGTGGGGCCCCGAGTCACATTGAACAATTGGGAAGCTACTCCTTTCCTTATCCGGAAGGAGTCTTGGTAGTTAGCTCAAAATTTCATCATTGTTTCCCCGAAAATTGTTATTTTATAATTTCCCCATTCCCCTCATGAAAAAAAATCACCATGTATCCCGAACATTGTTCGTTTCTTTTATTAATGAAATGCGGTTCTTCCTTTTTTCTTCACTTTTGCCTTATTTTTCTTTATTTTCCTTTTGTACAGTTTTGCATGTGTTGATTCCAATGCCATGTCATGCGTGAAGGATTCTAGACCCAGTTCCGACAATCACGCTACTATACAAGAAATCGAGGAAGATAGTGAAATAGAATGTGAGGATGAGGAAGCCCTGGAGGAAATAAGTAAGGACATGAAACAATACGAGGAAAAACCCAAGCCGAATCCGAGTGATACAGAATCTGTAAACTTGGGGAGCGAAGATGATGTCCGAGAAACAAAGATTAGTGTGCATTTGGAGGCACCCCTCAGGGATGAATTGATAAGGTTGTTACATGAATTTAAGGACATCTTTGCCTGGTCCTATGATGACATGCCCGAGCTTAGCACAGATCTGGTGGTACACAAGTTGCCTATCTACTCGGAATGCCGGCCAGTGAAACAAAAGCTGAGGAAATTCAAAACGGACATTAGCGTGACGATAAAGGAAGAGGTGAATAAGCAGTTTGAGGCAAAGGTCATAAGAGTTACCAAATACCCCACCTGGTTGGCAAATGTTGTGCCGGTCCCAAAGAAAGATGGCAAAACCGGAGTGTGTGTAGACTATAGAGACCTCAACAAAGCCAGTCCGAAGGATGACTTCCCATTGCCAAACATTCACATATTGATCGACAATTGCGCCAAGCATGAGATCGGTTCGTTTGTGGATTGTTACGCAGGTTATCACCAGATCCTGATGGACGAAGAAGATGCTGAGAAAACTGCCTTCATTACACCTTGGGGAACGTACTGTTACAGGAGTAATGCCGTTTGGATTGAAGAATGCCGGGGCAACTTACATGAGGGCAATGACCACAATGTTTCATGATATGATGCATCGGGAAATTGAAGTATATGTGGACGATGTCATTATAAAATCTAGGAAACAACCTGATCACGTGAAGGATTTGAGGAAGTTTTTCCAAAGACTCCGGAGGTACAATCTAAAGCTCAATCCGGCGAAGTGTGCTTTTGGAGTACCTTCAGGGAAACTGCTGGGGTTTATTGCGAGTCGGCGAGGTATTGAACTGGATCCATCGAAGATCAAGGCTATTCAAAGTCTACCTCCGCCGAAGAACAAGAAAGAGGTCATGAGCTTATTAGGAAGGTTGAATTACATTAGTCGGTTCATCGCTCAATTGACATCAACATGCGAGCCGATCTTCAAGTTGTTGAAGAAAGACGCAGCAGTAAAATGGACCGACGAATGTCAGGAAGCCTTTGACAAGATCAAAGAATATTTGGCTAATCCTCCAGTGTTAGTTCCTCCAGAACCAGGGCGTCCTCTGATTTTGTATTTGACGGTGCTAGATAACTCTTTCGGTTGTGTATTGGGTCAACATGATGAGACAGGCAAGAAGGAACAAGCCATCTACTACCTCAGCAAAAAGTTTACATCTTACGAGGTGAAGTATACCCAACTGGAGAGAACTTGTTGTGCATTGATTTGGGTGGCTCAGAAGCTAAAGCATTATTTGTCAGCATACACTACGTACTTGATATCACGGCTGGATCCTTTGAAGTATATATTTCAGAAGCCTATGCCTACGGGAAGACTGGCCAAATGGCAGATTCTGCTCACAGAATTCGACATTGTATATGTAACTCGTACGGCAATGAAGGCACAAGCTATTGCGGACCACTTAGCTGAGAATCCGGTGGATGATGAGTATGAGCCATTGAAGACATACTTCCCGGATGAAGAGGCAATGCTTGTCGAGGAGACGGAGTAAGAGGATAGATCAGGATGGAAAATGTACTTTGACGGAGCCGTCAACAGTAGGGGCGTTGGTATCGGAGCGGTACTCATTTCAAGTACGGGTCAACATTATCCCGTTACAGCTCAGCTCCGATTTTTCTGTACCAACAATATGGCCGAATATGAGGCGTGCATCTTGGGATTAAGGATGGCGATTGACATGGGTATTCAAGAGATTTTGGTCATGGGTGACTCGGATCTCTTGGTACACCAAATACAAGGGGAATGGGAGACAAGAGATTTGAAATTGATACCTTATCGGTATTGTTTGCACGAGTTGTCTCAAAGATTCCAGTTTATAGAGTTCAAGCATATCCCGAGAATGCACAATGAGATTGCAGATGCTTTGGCCACACTATCCTCTATGTTGCATCATCCGGACAAGACATACATAGACCCGCTCCAGATCCAAGTCCGAGATCAGAATGCTTATTGCTTCGTTGTGGAAGAAGAGTCGGATGGAGAGCCGTGGTATCATGATATTAGAGAATATTTGAAAGCTGGCAAATACCCGGAGCAGGCCACCGGAGACCAGAAAAGAGCCATCAAGCGTCTAGCCAATGGATTTTTCTTCAGTGGAGGAGTGGTATACAAAAGAACACCAGATTTGGGTTTATTGCGGTGTGTAGATGCACAACAAGCAGACGAAATTATGATTGAAGTACATGCTGGAGTATGCGGGCCTCACATGAGCGGATATGTTTTAGCAAAGAAGATCTTGAGAGCTGGGTACTACTGGCTCACGATGGAGCGTGATTGTATCAGGTATGTGAAGAAATGCCATCAATGCCAGGTACATGGGGATTTGATCCACTCCCCGCCTTATGAGTTGCATACAATGTCAGCACCTTGGCCCTTTGTTGCTTGGGGCATGGATGTCATCGGCCCAATAGATCCAGCCGCTTCTAATGGGCACGGGTTTATCCTGGTTGCAATTGATTATTTCACCAAGTGGGTCGAAGCTAAGACATTCAAGGCGGTGACGAAGAAAGCGGTGGTGGATTTTGTGCACGAGAATATCATATGCCGATTTGGAATCCCCAAAGTGATTATCACAGACAATGGAGCCAATTTAAACAGTCATCTCATGGCGGAAGTTTGTGAAAGGTTTAAGATCACGCACCGTAATTCCACACCTTACAGGCCAAAGGCAAATGGTGCAGTAGAAGCGGCAAATAAAAACATCAAGAAGATTCTCCGGAAAATGGTGGAGGGATCCAGGCAGTGGCATGAAAAGTTACCCTTCGCTCTCATGGGTTACCGCACGACGGTACATACTTCTATCGGAACCACACCTTATACCTTGGTGTATGGAACAGAGGCCGTTATACCCGCAGAAATAGAAATACCGTCATTGCGAATTATAGCCGAATCTGAGATAGATGACGATGAATGGGTAAAGGCCCGGTTAGAACAGTTGAATTTGATTGATGAGAAGAGATTGGCCGCGGTCTGCCATGGACAGTTGTATCAGCGGAGAATGGCCAGAGCATATAATAAGAAGGTACGACCTCGAAAGTTTGAAGTTGGACAATTGGTATTGAGGCGTATCTTACCACATTGGGCAGAGCCAAAAGGTAAGTTTGCACCGAATTGGCGAGGACCGTTCGTGGTATCACGGGTGTTGTCCAATGGAGCGTTATACTTAACAGATGTTGAAGGAAAGTGCGTAGAGACTGCTATCAATTCGGATGCGGTCAAAAGATACTATGTATGATTCCTTTTCAATTGTATGTTTTGTATTTTGTTGTGATTTTGGAATTGAAATGACGAAGGCATTTTATTCTCTATCCAAACACTTTATCCATTGTTAACCCCTTTGAGCCTTAATGAATGAATTCTTTCATATCCCTCTCTCGAAATCGCTCTAGTGTAATAAGATCGAAATTGCCAGAATGAAAATGAAATGATGGAAAAATGACAAAAAAATGAAAAATGAAAAGAAAAAGAAAAGAAAAAGACAAAAATCGGGAAAAAGTCAAAAAGAAATCCATCTAACTTTTGAAGTTGGATGAACTACGTCTGACTTGATCCCGAAAGGGTACGTAGGCAGCCTCTCTGAGGTTCAGTCACAATAAAGGAAAAATCCAAAAAATTCCCCACATATTGAAACTGGGGCAGAAGTTATGTTTTAATAATTCCGAGAGTTGTAAATATGTTTAACCCTCGTCGAAATTTTGAGCCTTTATATCTTTCTTTCTTAACCCGTCCAAAAGCCACGTTACAGTCCAAAGGAAGACCTTCTGATCAATTCCGAAATGATAACGAATACAACGAAGGAGGAGCGAAGTATCGGACAATACCCGTGGAACAGAAAACAAAATACAAAAAGGAAAAATGGAAAAAAAAATAAAAAAAAATGAGAGAGTCTCATCAGTGAAAACCTTAGCCGACACACTGTGAGACGATTGTGAGGTTGAGAGAAATAAAATGAGAGAGTCTCATCAGTGAAAACCTTAATCGGCACTGTGAGATGATTGTGAGGTTGAGAGAATAAACGAGAGAGTCTTATTGGTGAAAACCTTTCGAGGCACCGTAAGGCGATCGTGAGGACTATCAAAAGAGAAAAAAGGCAACAAAAAAGAGTATTGGTTTGGGTCAAAGGCAATTCAAAGTCAGAATAATGATTGGAACGAACTGGGTCAGAGTTTAAATACATGGCATGGTCAGCGGAATCAGCCAGCAAATACCCAGATAAGTTCTGTCATCTCTCCAAAATACCCTTACCTTTCTTTCATTTTTCCGCATTTCATTGTTTACCCTTTTGAGAGCTAACTACCAGCTCCTGATAACGGAAGTTGAAATAACACTGGATCAGAAAGAATGGAAGATTGGAGAAAGGAATAAAGAAGCTTGGCAAACATGGCCAAAGGAAAAGAAAACAAAACAAAAATGGAAAAAATGAGAAAATACAAAAAAAAGTCTGCAAGGGACAAGAAGTCGAAAGCCATGCAACATGAAAAAGCAAAAACAAAGGAAGCAATAAGAAGTGGGGACGGCAGATGCCAGTTGCCAGCAATTTATATCTAATAAATTTTGTTTCATGCAGGAACAAATTGTCACTAATCACTTTAAAGTGAATGTGACCAATGTGGAAAATTTAAAATACCAAAAAGAGAAAGTCTGCCGAATAAGTGGAGAAATTCACGGGCAAGAGATAAGTTGGTAAAAGAAAATACCAAAAAGAGGAGGTAACATATTTTTAAAATCCACTCCCCAGTCCTCAGGCTGAGGGAATATTTTCTGCATTTGCATTGCAGGAACAAATTGTCACCAATCACTGTAAAGTGAATGTGGCCAATGTGGAAAATTTAAAATACCAAAACGAGAAAGTCTGCCGAATAAGTGGAGAAATTCACAGGCAAGAGATAAGTTGGTAAAAAGAAAATACCAAAAGAGGAAGGTAACATCTTTTAAAATCCACTCCCCAGTCCTCAGGCTGCGGGAATATTTCTACATTCATATTGCACGTTTAAATTCTGTTAGGCGCCCACCTTCAAATACGGGAATACTTTTCTGCATCGCATTGCACGTTTAATTCCGTTAGGCGCCCACCTTCTAATACGGGAATATTTTCTGCATCGCATTGCACGTTTAATTGTGTTAGGTGCCCACCTTCAAATACGGGAATATTTTCTGCATTCGCATTGCACGTTTAAATTTCTGTTAGGCGCCCACCTTCAAATACGGGAATATTTTCTGCATTCGCATTGCACGTTTAAATTTCTGTTAGGCGCCCACCTTCAAATACGGGAATATTTTCTGCATTCGCATTGCACGTTTAAATTTCTGTTAGGCGCCCACCTTCAAATACGGGAATATTTTCTGCATTCGCATTGCACGTTTAAATTTCTGTTAGGCGCCCACCTTCAAATACGGGAATATTTTCTGCATTCGCATTGCACGTTTCATTTCTGTTAGGCGCCCACCTTCTAATACGGGAATATTTTCTGCATTCGCATTGCACGTTTAAATTTCTGTTAGGCGCCCACCTTCAAATACGGGAATATTTTCTGCATCATCATGGTTTATATATTTAAAAGCCCACACTGGGGCAGAAAAAGAAAAAAAAAAGGTAGTTTGTTGTTTTGTTTTGAGCAGGTTCAGCTCGGGATCAAGAAAAACAAGAAAATCAACAAAAAAGAGAGTCATCAAGAAAAACAAGAAAATCAACAAAAAAGAGAGTCATCAAGAAAAACAAGAAAATCAACAAAAAAAGGAAGATTCTGCATCACCGGAAAGGGGAGAAGAGCAAAAGCTAGATTAGGAACAATTGTAATTGTAGGATCATAGCTTAGAATAGCTTCTTCATTTTACATTTTCCCCGGTGTAATAAGGAGTAAGTCAGCAGATCTCAACAGTGTCAATGCAACAGTGAGTCTGGTAGTTTTTAAAACTGCCAGACCTTCCCGAACTACACTGACCTGATTCCTGTTTAGCCCAGGATATGTAGGCAACCTCTAAAGCAGGGTGCGGTCAAAAGGTTTTCAAAAATGCTTTCACGGAATATGCCGATGTGCAAAAATCTCTCATTATCGCTCACTTGTCTTTGCACTGAAACTCTTCGTGTTCCCGAGCAAAGAGGGGCAGCTTGTGAGCACATGATTTTTGCACCAGGCAAATAATTCCAAAATTAAAATAAATATGTTTTTGAGTGCAATTACTTGCTTTGCTTGAAGTTAGTTATATTTTTGTGTGTTTGAATAAGTAAGAAATTAGAAAAAAATCAAAAATAGTAGTAATTAATTTGTTAGTTTAGTTAATTAGAAAATTAGTAAAAATAGCTTAAGTAGTAGAAATTAGGAAAAAATAACAGAAAATTACCAAAAAATACTAGGAAATTAGAGTAGGTAGTAAATTAGGATTTATAATTTTTCATAAAAGAAAAGAAAAAAAAATATAAAAGAAAATACATAAAAATCATTAAAACCAGAAAATACAAAAAATAGATATATATATATATATGCTGTGTAATTGAATCTGGGCCAATTGTGGTCCAAATCGTTGGCCCAGTCCTTAAGGCCAAGCAGACCCGGTCCAAAGGCTGTAAGCCGAGATGATCTCAGCCGTTCGTCTCCTCAAATCAACGGCTGAGAATAATGTTTGAATTATAAGAGAATTAATTAATGCTGAGATTTAATCTCAGCCGTTCATTCAATGTGATCTAACGGGCGTTGCCTTAGTCTCTTAAGCATCCAAACGGCGTCGTTTTTGTAATGCGCCTAACAGCCGTTGATCTCCATCATATCAACGGTCAAGATTATCTCGGATCTTTAGCCTTTATAAGGTCCTTGTCTGAAGCGGCCATCTCATTTGGCCAATTCAAAACCCTAAGAGACAGCCGCCTCTTCGTCTCCCTCACCTCCTCATCTTCTTCGTCCAGAAGCCCTAGCCGGCCAATGGCGGCCACCACCTTCCACGGTGGTCGCCGGCCATTCCCTTCACTCCCTTGCCTTCTTTTCTTTCTTCTTCACCTCAAAACACCCAGAAACCCTAAGAAACCAACCCTTATCCGAAAACTCCGGTCACCGGAATCCTCGCCGGTGATCGCCAAACAATGAACCACTGCCTAAAACCAATACCAATCGATTCCTTTTCATGAGATCTACCCAACCATACTAGCCTTCACCCTCGAATCAAACCCAATCGCTTCGAATATCCCAAAAAGGGTCGTCGGAACCCTAACTCCGGCGACCCCAAATTCAACCCTCAATCAAGACCTCACCTTTACCATCCCCAAAACACCCCTCTGCAGTCAAAACTCAAAAAAGGCCTCGTCTTTAGGCCTGAAAGAAGAATCAGAGAAAAATTGGAAGAAAAGGGTTCTGAAAAAGAATAGAGAAACATGAACGAATAAAGAAAAAAGAAAACAAGCAAGAATAAAAAGGAGTCAGAGAGTTCGAGAGAGGGTGAGGAGTGAAAGGAATAGGAAGCTCGGGGGACAGTCCCCGCAAGCTAAGTGCCTATCCCTGTTTTTCTTAACTTTTGCCTTTTATTTGTTTGCTCTGCATGCTTCTTTCTTAGTCATAGATTTTATGTGGGTCCTTTCTTTGTTTTTTCTATTTCATGCTTTCTTTGTTCATGTTCTTTGATTTCGTATGTTTTAGCCTGTTTAGTATTAGGGTTCTATAATCATCTTACTCACCTCCTTTGTTATTACCCTGTTCTGACTGTTTTAGGTTTAGTTTAATACTAATGTTGACTTTCATCTTATTCATCTTCATATGCGTATTCTCCTGTTTGTTTATTTTCATGTTCTGTTTCTTCCCTGTTTAGTCATGTTTTGTTTAGTCTAATACATGTTTTAGGGTTATGAAGTGTTTGGTTTGTCTCTCGAGTTCAAAATTAGATTTTGATATTCATGTTCTCTCTTCTATTCTGTTAGGTTTTTTATCTTGTTAGTTTTCAATAGCTCTTCTGTCATCTTACATGTTTTGATCCTGATACTATGTTTAGTTGTTGGTCTTTCATTGTTACTCAGCTTTGCATTAGATTACTTTTGTTGGCTTGCAGTATCTCTACTGTTTCTCTTTCTGTATCTTCGTATGTTTAGTCTTGGTAAAAGCTTGGCTATCTCTGTTCATCTCTTATATCAAGTTATCCTGTGTTCATTTTTAGTGCAAGTCTAGTATTCTTGTTTTATTTGATGAATGAGTATGCCAATTTGGGGTCTGTTTCTCTTCATGTCACCCTCATATGATAGACTTAGGTTTCTCTTTTCATTGTTTCTCCATGTTCTTCTTGTCATCATCTTCATCTCATTTGTCATGCACTTGTGCTAGATTTAGGAATGTTATTCTTTGCTTCTTCATGGCTTTCCTATTCTTCATCCCCACTCTTAACATGCATATATCAAGCTAGGGTAGCACTTAAAAATGAATTCTAATTACCCTGCTTAGGTTAGTTGAACCATGTTGATTGTTTCATAAGAATCTATGCTTATATGTGTTTGTGCCCTGAACCTTTGGTGATTCTGAGTTGTTCAAACTTTCATATGACTTGAACTGGTAGTTATTAGGTCTTAATTAACATGAATTCATACTTTGCCTCATAAAATTAGATAATGTGAATTAATCAACTGAAATTCAACCATATCAATTGCCTTCTCTGAGTTTTGGTTGATTATTACATTTTGTTTGATCTTATGTGTCCTAATATGCAATCCATGTTGAAACCGATTTAGTTTTACTGGTTTTGGTTGAGTGTAAGTGTTTGATTAACACCGTTTGAACCCTAGGTGAATTGGTTATAGCTGTTAGCACTAGGTTCTATGAAAATGGCTAGTTTTTAAATAGGTTAGAACTGAAAATGCATAATTAGGTTATAAGTTTAATAATTGGCCTAAGATTGGTTAACCTTGCAAAAGGTTGACCAATTCTATAAGCCCTAACACACAGTTCACTGTTAAACAGTGGCTGGTTGTGCAAAGGGGCTATGTCTGCAAATGCAGACTAGCCCAGGCTCTATATTGAGCCCTGAACAGCAAAGTGGCCAAACCTGTAAAGGTTTTGGGCCTAGCTGTTCAGTATATGGCTTTAATAGCCCAAGTTAAGTCTCAACTTGAGACTGGCTAACTTTTAAATAGTTTAAACATAATAACAAAGCAGGCTATGCCTGCAATTAGCTTTAATTAAGAATAAATTGGTCTTAATTGATTGGAATTAGTTTAAAAGTGGCTAAAATTGAAATAGTTCTTAAAATAAATCTGGCCAGCCCTTAAATACTAATGCCAGGGCTGGCTATTAGTTAAATAGGTTCAAAACTAGCTAAAATCTGCCCTAGGCAAGCTGGTAAATCAGCAGTGCTCTTAGGGGCACAATTGGGTATTGAAAAGGTAAAATAGTAACTAGTAAGAACTTAGGAGGGTAATAGGGACATTCATGCTCCTGATTTCTGCAATTTTGCAGAGATTTAGGGGTATAATGGTCTCCTAAAAATGGGAAATCTGTAAAAATCTCAAACCCCTAAGGTCATACTAGTAAAAGGCCATAAAAGAGAATCTTTAGAACCTTCCAACACATGCTGGAAGGGTTTCTGGTAACTGAAATATGGACTAAAGTGTAGAATGGATAATTTTAGGAGGGGGAAGTGGGATTAATCCCATACTTCCTCCCCAAGTATTCAGCCCTAAAGGTTAGCTATAAATATCTCTTAAAAGGGGCTGAAAAGGGAGTTCCATTGGAGAACAATCTGAGCTAATATTTGGGGTTCCAACATTGAGTAATCTGAAATATATACTTAGGCTAATTATTGAGAAGAAATACTAGGAAAAACATAGCAAATTTAGCAGTAGTCATTTCTGGAAATTTCGGGTGTAAGAGCTTGTGGTCTTAATCTGGTTTTTCTGGGTTTTTTCATCTACTGGGTTATCCTCGTATTGCTGTTGCTGTGCTTTTGTGTTGCTGTGTTGCTGTGCCTCTTTCATCACTGTTGCATTGCTGCTGATCTTTGCTGTACTTGCTCATTACTTGCCTCCCCTAGAACTCATTGGAATTTCTTTCTGAATCAGGTACATACCCTGTTCCCTTGAAGATGTAATCGTTGAAATATGGAAATGAAGCTCCCGTTTTACTCTATTCTGTCATTTTTTTGAATTAGTATCTTAATTGTAATAGTTTGTAGTAGCTGAACACAAAAACACTGTAATAATGTAGTACTAGCAGTAGTATAGTAATAATATAGTGTAAATAGCCTGTCACTTAGATTAATTAGGAAAACTTAAAACATAAGTTAATTAGTAATAACCTGCAATATTAATAATCTGATAACGAACTTCATGAAGAAATCAGTAGTGTAATAATAGCATGATTGTAGATCACTTATCATTTAGTGAAATAGGAATCACGTTAAAAACTCAGATTCAATCAACTCACTTGTGAATGAGTAATGTGATACAAAATAGAAGCAAACGGTAGAAATCCAGTGATAAAATCCCAGTGTACATTTCACAGCCACTTAGTGTATTAACATCGGTGCCCATTAGTAAGTTATAGATCTCATTTCATACAGTTAGTTGATTTCCCAGTTTAAAAGCTATCAGTGTCAATTCAACCGAAATGAAAGTGAAAGTAGTCAGTAGTATAATCCTTAATGAGCGGTTAATTTAGAAATAATGTTGACATTTAGACTTAATCCTCAATTAATATGTCTACCCAGAATTAGTATGAACTTCGTTGGTTAGTTTAAAAAGTTAAAAGTAGCTGGCTAAAATCCTTGTGTATAGTTATTAAGTTTAAAGCTAGTGTCTCATGTATTGAATATCTTCTTTCTCTGATTAATAAAATGTTCAAAGTTTTTACCTCTTAATTATGTGTATTATCATACTGTTTCTGTTTTCTGCAAATTCATTTGGTTTGGGTCCAAATATATCGTGGGCCTGAACTATGGTTTTATTCGACTGGGCCGCCCCAAATATGAATCTGAAGACTGCTGGGACACATCTGGTACTAAGCCGAAAACCCAGGCCCAATAACAAAATTCGACGGGCCTGGAATGTTACAAAACGAGTAAGGGAAAAACAACGTAGCAAAAATGTAGTTGAACCAAATAGGACCGGACTTTAAAAATTAAAATTGGGACGAGCCTCGCCCGAATGACACCGGAGCCCCCATTTAGTAATGATATAAACACAAATAGATCCGGGAAAGCTAATAGCCAATTCCATAGCTTCTCCCAAAATATTTAAAAGCCGATAGACATTATTTTAGGGCACGGTTTTAATATATCTTCCTATGAATGAGTGTGCACTTGGTGCGACTCAAATCCAAATCTCGGTAAAGCCGAAATACACCAAAGGTCATAGGCGTACTGGTTGCGGTATGATTTGAGGCGTGTTTTCGCGATACCGCAAATTCCTAAAAATAATATTTAAACGTAAAAGCGTATTGTGTTATTAAAATCTATAACCGAGTCAAACAAAAGTCAAGAACGACAGTGGAGCGACCATGCTAAAACCATGGAATCCGGGAGTGCCTAACACCTTCTCCCGGATTAACAGAGTTCCTTATCCGGACCTCTGCTTCGCAGACATTTTTAAGAGTCAAAATTCCTCGGATTCGGGATTAACCGGTGACTTGGGACACCATTGTCATTCCCAAGTGGCGACTCTTATTAATCTCTAATAAAATCCCGAACCGATTGTCCTTAAATTGGAAAAACTCCTTCCCTTACGTTATTTTATCCGTCTTGGGTAATTGAGCGTCGGGGTATACCCTACGAGTGTATTTATACGCTTTTAAGTATTGCGGGGTAGTAAAAAGGGAGGTGTGACAATGACGACTTTCGATACGGCCAGATATATTAGCAGTGGCTCGCCCAGCTCTACTTTGGTCAGTAGTAGTGGTGACGATAGATACGTTTTCAGTTCTCGTAAGGCTTTGACGCATTCCTCATTCTACTGGAATCTGTTGTCCTTTCTTAGGACGTTGAAAAATTTGCGGCATCTGTCGGAGGATCGCGAGATGAATCTGGAGATGGCGGCTATTCGACCCGTCAATTTTTGGACTTGTTTTTTTCTGTTTAGCACCTCAGGTATCGAGGCGATCGCCTTGATTTGGTCGAGGTTGACTTCGATACCTCTTCAGGATATTAGAAACCCTAGAAACTTTCCCGATGCCATGCCGAAGTCACACTTCTCGGGATTCAGCTTCATCCCATACTTTTTTAGTATTTTGAAGGCCTCTTGTAAGTGGTTGATGTGATCCTCCTTTTTTGTGGATTTCACTAGCATGTCATCGATATAAACTTTCATAGTTTTATCGAGTTGCCCTTTGAACATCTTGGTGACCAGTCTTTGATACGTGGCCCCTGCATTTTTGAGCCCAAAGGGCATTACTTTGTAGCAGTAGGTCCCCTGGTGCGTGATGAAAGTTGTTTTCTCTTGATCTTCTTCGGTCATCGGGATCTGATTGTAACCAAAATATGCATCTAAAAAACTCAGTAGTTCATGTCCGGTGGTGGCGTCGATCAACTGGTCGATGTGTGGGAGGGGGAAGGAGTCCTTAGGGCACGTTTTGCTTAGGTCGGTGAAGTCCACACACACTCTCCACTTCCCATTTTTCTTTTTGACCATTACGACGTTGGCGACCCACTGAGGGTATTTTGACTCCCTAATAGAGGCCGTTGGTGAGTAACTTATCTACTTCCTCGTGGACTGCTTCATTGATTGCAGCATTGAACTTTCTTCTGATTTGCCGTACCGGCGGGTACAATGGGTCGACATTTAGCTTATGGGTAGCAATATCTGGCAAAATCCCCGGCATATCTGCATGAGAAAGGCGAACAAGTTTGCATGGTTAGTTAAGAGTTCACGATACTTACTTGGGTTGGCGAGTCAGTGGCCGATGTAAGATTTCTTTTCGGGGTTGTTGCTATCTAGCTGGATCGGATCGAGATCCTTGATCATTGCTTTGTAGGATTCTACAATGTCTGGATCCTTGATGGTGTCAGCCGTCGGGTCAGTTTTAGTCCCTGATATGGCTAATTGCTACGCTTTCGCGCTCGCTCCCCTCAATTGTCGGGAGTGAGCGTAGTCTTGTGTTATCTCGTAACACTCTTGCGTGGTATGTGGTTCACCTTTGATACTGAATATCCCTCATAGAGTAGGGAACTTGACCACTTGGTATAAGTTCGAGGGAACTGCTCGCATGGCATGTATCCATGGGCGCCCAATGATGACATTGTATGCCATCTCCTGATCCATCACGTAAAAAGTTGTTTCCAATATGACTAATCCCGCGAGGATGGGTGTCACACCTCTTTTTTACGCTTACCCGCGAGGGCGCAAAAATATAAAAGAGAGTTTTTCCAATTAAAGGACAACCAAAACGGGATTCATTTATTGAGAGATTCGGAGTCGCCACTTGGGAGATTTATGGTGTCCCAACTCACCGGTTTGAAACCCGAATTGAGGAAAGGTTTGACTCTATTTAACGGTCCGCGAACCAGAAATCCGGATAAGGAATTCTGTTAACCCGGGAGAAGGTGTTAGGCACTCCCGAATTCCGTGGTTCTAGCACGGTCGCTTAACTGTCATATTCGGCTTATTTATCTAGTTATATACTTAATGCAAATTAATATCCCTTTACCGCTTTTATTATTATTATTATTTACGAAAGAGAATGTTGCCTAAAAATATGTTTCGAATCACGTCACATGAAATGCACCCGGATCCTCGACACACTCTTATTCAACATTTTTGGGATTTGGATTTGGGCCGCATGAAATGCACACCCGTATTTAAGAAGGTAAAATTATTAAAATACGCGCCTAGAGCAATTACTTATTTACATTTTTTGAGAAGGCTAGGAAATTCGCTAAGAAACGGCACATCTCGAAATCTAAATATTTTACATATACATTTATGAGGGCCCCACGATTTGTATAATTTTGTTAGGCGAGGCACACCTCTAATTCTAATTTAAAAGCAAACTACATTCCGCTATATTTATTTAGGAGTTAATTCAAGATTATTTAAAACATGTTGCAAGCCACACTACATGAAATGCACTTGTGGTTCACGACACTCTTTATTTAACCTTGTTCAAATATGGAGTCGGGTCACATGAAATGCACCCCCGATTCCTTTAATCTAATTACGTCGTTTAAAGAATAACGAACCAATTTCCATAATGTGACAACATCGTGCTCAACTATAACCAATTCGAGTAAACATACGAGTAGCTAACTAAGTGAGCAAATTCAAGACTATGGTGAACAATTACATAAACAATGGAAGCATAACTAGTTGGCGAGCATATGAAGGATTAGTCATTTTCATTAGCTAACTTCGACATTGCATGTTCAACAAAATCATATATTTACAAAAATAGTCTGAACCATACGAAAGTAAATCAAATACGAAACGATCCAAAATATTAGCGAGAAGAACAATATCGGAAAAGAACAACACCTTTATTTCTGCATATTTTTCAACGTACACAACGAGAAAACGAACCTTTTATGACGGTCTCAAACCTCGACCTCTCCGGACAGAACTCGAATCAAACGACGACCTCGACTGAAGTTGTAACTCGAATCAAAATGAAGAGATAACCGAACAATGGTCTCTCTTTTCTTTTCCGTTTTTTCCTTCTTCTTTTCCTAATCCCGTCTCTCTTTTCTTCTTCTTTGTTTTGTTTCTTTCTTTCTGTTTTCTTTTCTTTCCTTTGTTTTCAATTCCTCTTATTTCCTTTCTTTCTTCTTGTTTTGTTTCTTTCTTTCTGTTTTCTTTTCTTTCCTTTGTTTTCCAATCTCTTTTTTTCGTTTTTCAAAATCCTCCTCTCGTTCTTTTTTTCTTTGCTCCCCCGTCCTCCCTCCTTCTTCTGTTAAGAAGAAGTTATATATAACAAATTTTTTGTTCCAAAACCAATCCCCTACCCTCTCTCTTTCACGTTTTTGCATATGTGTGTGCATGTGCATTTTGTCTTTTACAATATGTGTGTGCATGTGCATTCCTTTTACAATATGTGTGTGCATGTGCATTCCTTTTACAATATGTGTGTGCATGTGCATTCCTTTTACAATATGTGTGTGCATGTGCATTCCCCCCTTCACGTGAGCCCCCCCCCCTTAGTGTAGTGTCGGGTTATTACGGGCTATGTCCGAAAATTATAAAACCGGGTAGTTTGAACCCAAATATTATTCTTCGCCCGGAACCGAGAATGGTGTTATTTAATTAATCCTAGGTAATCAAAATAACTATAATACTCATAATTAAAATAAAACTATTTTTTTCAAGTTTAAAATGACTACAAAATATTAATAAAAATTATTTTTGTAATTTTCGTTTTTAATAAAAAGATAAAAATATAAAGTACTATTTTTGCATTTTTCAAGTTTAAAATGACTACGAAACATTAATAAAACTATATTTTTGTTATTTTTCCATTTTGAGGTAAAAATAAAGTAAAAGAGTCAAATTTAACTAAAATAGCTATATTAAAACTAAACTAAATATTTTACGCTAGAAATATAGAAAATCTCGGGGAGGGTCAAAAACCACGTGTTTACAGCTGCCCCTCTTTGACTGAAAACACAAAGAGTTTTCAGACAAAGAACGACTAGACAAGTGTTTTTGACCCGACCCTTATTGGGAGGGACTAAACTAAGAGAAGAGGAATGTGACCGAGCCCTTGTATCTGAGCTGCCTACATATCCTTGGCTATAAAGGAATCAGGCCACGTGTAGTTCGAAAGTGAGTGAGGAAGGGGTAACCGAGGTGGAGAGCCAGTCGAGGTGTCGTTCCGTCGAGGTTCCGTCCCATCGAAGTTCCGGTCCGTCGAAGTTCCGGTCCGTGGTCCTGCTATTACATCAAAAATCAAAACATGAGAAAGACTAACTAAGCCTATCAGCCACTAGTTACAAGATTCCTATCTATAAGTCTTCTGAAGCTTGATCTTGAGTATTGGTTGGTGCTTCATGCGGACTCTAAATTTGAACCTTGATACTTGCTAGTTGCAGGTGCTGCTTTTCGGATCAAGACCAGGTATGTTGTGCTTGTGACCTCGGCCATGTCTTGAGCACACCACATCTTTCATCAACTTTTGCACTTTGGATTGGCTTCATGCCTCCTTTTTTTTTTTGCCTTCCTTCTGATTCATGCTGGGGATTTCCGTTACACTCTGCCGCTTTCCTTAACCAACTTCAAAATAAATCGCCGCTCCATTCTTCAGGCGGGCTCCCTGACTTCAACTACAACTTCAAAATAAATCGCCACTCCATTCTTCAGGCGGGCTCCCTGACTTCAACTACAACTTCAAAATAAATCGCCACTCCATTCTTCAGGCGGGCTCCCTGACTTCAACTACTACTTCAAAACTAAATCGCCACTCCATTCTCCAGGCGGGCTCCCTGACTTCAACTGCAACTCACTAATTTCATCCTATCCATGATCACCTTCTTTTGCCTTTTGTACCGTTTTCTTCTTCCTGCATTGCCTCTTGGGCCACCTTTTCTTCTGAATTATCTTGTCTTAGAATTGCTTTTCCCCTGGGTCGTATTACTTTTCTTTTGGCTGCTGAGGATATCTTTGGAACTGTTTACTCACCTGCTGGGGATGATGCTGCTGAGGAAGTATTCTTTGTTTCCTTCACCCCTCATTTCCTTTGACTCATGCGCTTGAATTTGCGCTGGGATCTCTTGTTGTAACCCTCTGCTTTCAAGACCTGCAATGTAAAGACTGAAGACTTGCCTTTTGTTATACAGGTAGGTGCCTGCTTTTAGTAGCAATTTTTTGAATTTAAAATGCATGCTGGCAATAATTTACAAAATATGCATAGGATGATGTAAGATAAAACATACATAAAATATCCTATTCGAGGGTGGATGGCCCCTCTGTATCCTATTCGAGGGCGAATACTCCCATTGTATCCTATTCGAGGGCGAATACTCCCATTGTATCCTATTCGAGGGCGAATACTCCCATTGTATCCTATTCGAGGGCGAATACTCCCATTGTATTCTATTCGAGGGCGAATACTCCCATTGTATCCTATTCGAGGGCGAATACTCCCATTGTATCCTATTCGAGGGCGAATACTCCCATTGTATCCTATTCGAGGGCGAATACTCCCATTGTATCCTATTCGAGGGCGAATACTCCCATTGTATCCTATTCGAGGGCGAATACTCCCATTGTATCCTATTCGAGGGCGAATACTCCCATTGTATTCTATTCGAGGGCGAATACTCCCATTGTATCCTATTCGAGGGCGAATACTCCCATTGTATCCTATTCGAGGGCGAATACTCCCATTGTATCCTATTCGAAGGCGAATACTCCCATTGTATCCTATTCGAGGGCGAATACTCCCATTGTATCCTATTCGAGGGCGAATACTCCCATTGTATCAATGTATGATAGTGAACAAACCTGAGACGTCCTGTTCGAAGGTGGACAAACCCGAAACATCCTATTTGAAGGTGGACAAACCTGACATGTCATCTTGAATTGCCTTCCTCGTTTCTCCGAGAAAATTTTCAACAACGGCGGAAAATTTTCTGCCCCAGTATTGGTGTTCTTCCTTGTGGCATGACTTTCTGCTATCAATAGCACTTTCTTTCCCTGTTTCAAATCAAAGAAAATTTGTTAGTTCAAAACATTGTGAGCGGTTGTGCCGCTCCTGTGTGGTGGCTTTTTCCTTTTCTCCTTTCCCTCGCTCGGGGTTCCCAAAACATTGTTGGGGGATGATTTCATTTGCTGGAGATGATATTCCTGCTGGGGATGTGTTTTTCCATTTATCCCTTCCCCGTTCTCAACTTGCTGGGGGTTATTCTGTTGAAGGTGGGATTTCCTTTCTTCCTTTACAATTCTGTGTTGTCCGACCACCTCGGAACTTGCTGAAGATAACGCTGTTGGTGGATTTTCATTTCCTCAAAATTGGTGTTTCACTCTTCCTGAAGGCTGCTGAGGATGACATTGGTTCGAAGACCATTTCCCTTAAGACTTCCCTTCTTCCTTAAATGGGTATTGACTTCCAGAAAATTTTCAAACTGAGAAGAAAATTTTCTGCCCCAGTTTGATAATCATACTTCTCTGCCGTCAGTGGCATTTCCTTGCCTTGCATAATAATTGGAAAGTCGGTGGCAAGTTTTGAAGTCATTTCTCACTATGTTTTGACTAGACTGACTTTGATGGAGAATTTTGACAAAAGGAGAAAGATAAAAAGAAACAACAAATAGGAGACTGACTCTCTAACCAGAAACAACTATAAAAACTTATCAAACACGGATACCAACTCTACTGGTCATGACATGCACATATGGCCTATCCTCCGTCGTTAATTTCCTTTCACGATTTCTGTCTCATGATTTCCATCTGATTATTCCCTTTATTTGACTTGTAGTACCCGAAGGGTTTTCACTTTCAAGCCTCTCTTATTTTGATTTTCTCTCAGCTTTCGTCGCCTTATGGTGCCTGTGAAGGTTTTCACCGGTAAGACTCTCTCATTTGTATCACTTTTAGCTGGGGATTGGGGTGTCACTGCCAAGACTCTCTCGTATTTCCTTTCTGCCGAGAATCAGCGTCTTTTCTGCTGAGAATCAGCGTGTTATATTATGATAGGACTCTATCCCTCGCCTGACGCGGCATCTTTTGAAGACTGATCGGAAGGTCTTTCTTTGGACCGTAATGTGGGATTTGGATAGGGCTAGAAAGAAAGGGTATTGAAGGCTCAAAACAAAATCAATTTTGGGTTCAAGATTTACAACCTTCGGACCTAAATTTATTTACAATAAACACAATTTTTCTTTGCCCCAGTTTTTTACTTGGGGATTTTTATTTCTTTATTTACACTATGACCGAGCTGTGAAGCGCCTACGTATCCTCTTTAAGGAATCAGGTCAAACGTAGTTCCCAATTCCTCTTTTCCAAATTTCTTTTTTTCATTTTCTTTTCTTTATCTCTTTTTGTTGTTTTCTTCTTTTTTTTTTTTTCTTTTCTTTTTCTTTATCTCCCTTTTTTTTTCAAACTTGTGTTTCTAGTCTTTGCAACTAATTCCGAAGGAGGGGTATGAAAGAATTCAAATTAAGGCTCAAAGGGTTGACGATGGATAAAGTGTTTGGATAGCAGAACAAAATGCCTTCGTCATTCCAATCTTCAAAACATGCCAAGTTCAAACAACATATTCACGACATCTTTTGTTTGTGCCCTGATTGATAACCGTATCGTCCATTCGCCTTTCATCTATCATTTTAAAGTATTGCTGGATGACACTTTCATTTCAGTATCACGAGCGAACCCCGTCTTAGCATGGCCAATTTTCCTTTTAGGGTTTCTTCATGTTTTACCCGCCCCAGTCTCACATGATTTGGGCTCCAAATAATCTCAAATCATTTTTATTTCTTTTTTTAAAAATGACCCGATTATCTTTGAATTGCTTCATGATTTACCCTTAATATTAGGCCAAAATTATGTGCGATGCCATGTCATTAGAGTTGGTGTTCGAACAAATGAAAAATTTAAAGATAGAAAACTAAACAAAAAGACGAACTGGGTAATAAAAGACCAAAAGTTTCACTAAACGGAGAAGTGGTTGAAATACAATCAAGCAAACCAAAATACAAAACTGAAACGAAACTTGCAACGACTAAGCAAACTGTAATGACCAAAAATGGAAAGATAATAGGGTTTCACTTCAAAACAAGATCCGGGTCACAACCCCGAAAACAACTCGGACAAAAGAAATGACAACAAAACAAACCACCAAAACTCCTCCCGATTACCAAGCATGACTTCTTATATGTAGGGTCTAAGGGTGAGCTGGCAATGGATTCTGATTAATGTTGGGTTCCTCTGGTGTCTGAACCTCGATCTTATTGGTGTCAATAAGATTTTGCACTGCATGTTTCAGTTTCCAACATTTCTCGGTATCATGTCCGAGAGCCCCTGAGCAATACTCACAGCTTACTGAGCGATCCACATTTGGGGGTAGGGGATTTGGCAATCTTGTCTCAACAGGACTCAACAAACCTATCTGCTTCAATTTGTGGAATAGAGCAGTATAAGTTTCTCCCAACTCAGTGAAGGTTCTTTGTGTCTTTTCCTTTCTGAAGGCATGATTCCCTCGGAAACCTGGTCCTGGAGGGTTATTGTAAGCCCTTGGTGGTGGATATGTGTTTCGGGAGGGTGATTAGGGTGATTTGGGTGGTAGGGTCTGGCTTGGTAATGAGGTGAAGGACCTTTCGATCTGGACCAAGTACCCTCCTCTATCGTTGCAACTTCTTCTTTTCTCTTCTTCCCGAATGCAACCCCTGTGCCATTCCGAATAGCTTGAGTTGTTGCTTTCAACGCGGAATAGCTCAATATCTTATTGGACTTAAGTCCCTCTTCTATCATTCCGCCCATTTTGACCACCTCATTGAAAGATTTACCAACTGATGTCACCAGGTGACTAAAGTAGGTTGGCTCCAGTGTCTGCAAGAAGTAATCTACCATTTCATTCTCTCTCATCGGGGGATCCACCCTTGCTGCCTGTTCCCTCCAGCGGAACCCAAATTCTCTGAAGCTTTCGGCGGGTTTCTTCTCTAGCTTGAGCAATGATAAGCGATCAGGGATTATCTCAAGATTATAATTGAAACTGGCCGATGAATGCTTGGGCCAGGTCATCCCATGTAAACCATCTGCTGGGATCCTGCCTGGTGTACCATTCTAATGCGGACTCTCCCAAACTCTGACCGAAGTAAGCTATCGAATTTCATCTCGCCCTCCGGCTCCTCGCATTTTGCTGCAGAAACCTCGGAGATGGGCTACTGGGTCACCATGCCCCTCGTATAGATCAAACTTGGGCATTTTGAACCCGGCGAGCAACTGGACATCTGGAAATGGGCACAGATCTTTGAAAGCAACGCTGACTTGGTTGCCTAAACCATGCATATTCCTGAAGGATTGCTCTAGGCTTTTGACTTTCCGAATAACTTCCTCATGCTCCAAACTTTTGAAGTTCTTTTCTGGTTCTGCCGGGTTATCCCAGTGAGGGGCGTGTGAATGCGGTTCAGGAGCCTTAAAGGTAGGCTCAGGATCATAACAATGATTGTCATGTATTTGAAAAAGCGGTTCACCAGACGACTTCTGTAAAGTAGCGGGCGGAGGTGCCACAAAAACAGGGGTGATCGGAGGAGGAGTATTTTGTCTAGCTGGTGGAACCTGGGATGTATAAGGGTTTTCCCCTCGATAATATGGATAGATTGGTGCACTTGTCGAGGGATCAATAGGCGGATGCTCTGGAACTGGTGTAAGAGTAGGAAGGTTTGGTGGTGACTGTCCCCTAGCCCAGGCTAGGTGCATCTCTGTTATTTGTTGTCTCAACCGATCCACCTCATCTTTCATTATCTGTATCTCTGTTTTCTCTCCATCGAGACTCTTGCCGGAACTAGACATGCTTGCTAGAATTGGCCCTTTTGATCTAGTATGGTAATGGTGATTGGCCAGAATATTCTGTCAAGCCAACCGCTAAACTTTCTGGAAATGCAACAAACTGGTAAGTTCACAGAGTTTAACAGATATGTTATCGCACATTGGATGTAATGCACCTAGTCAGTTAACCATATATGTATTCGCTACATGCATCATTCCAACTTTTCCTTTTCCATTATCCTTGAAAACCTCTCTTCCAATTTTTTTTTTTTTTTTTTTTTTTTTTTTCATATATATACATATACAGTTGTGGTCGAATCTTATGGAGATTGCCTACGTATCATGACCCCGCATGAATCAGACCGAGCGTAGTTCTTGCAAATTAATGCAAGAAATAAAGAGATGTTTATTTGATTATTATTTTTTGAATAAAAATTGTACAAGCCGACTCCAACTACAAACTTGTGTAGGAGATTTCTACAAGAATAAGAATATTTTTGGTGTCACTTATGACTATTTCTACAAAATTGGCCACATAATGGCTTATTTGACAAAATGGCTATTTTTTTGCAAAATTTATTTAAGAAAGATAAAACTTTGAAATTTTTTTTTTTATTTTTTATTTTTCTTTTTTATTTTGCAAACGGGGTGTGAACCCGAACTTGATTTTGCGGCTATGGCCTTGCAACATTTCCACAAGGAATATTTCAAGGCTGTGCCCGCAAATTATGAAAAATGATTCAAAGTGGTTGTTTTTGCAAAAAATAGCCTTTCGGCGTCCTTTAAGAACATTCGGCTATTTGCAAAAACGGCATCACTTTGATTTTATTGAAAAAATTAAACACACAATTTTTTTGATTTTTTGAAAGGTGTGGTTGGACCCGATGAGGGTTGCCTACGTATCCCACCTAATGGGGAGAATCAAACCAGCGTAGTTCGGTCAAACAAACTACATCTTTAAAGGAAACAAACTATTTATTATTTTTTCTCACACATTTTTTGTTTAAGTTTAAAAAAAAAAAAAAAAAAATTTTTTTTTTTTTCTTTTTTTTTTTTTAGTAAAAAAAAACAAACTATCTTGAAATCACATATTTTTTATTTTACAACAAACGTTTTTTTTCTTTTTAAGTAAGTAAAAAAAAAACAAACTATTCTGAGACTATTTTTTTTCATTTTCCTCAATATAAAAAAAAACGGTTAGCCTGCAAGTCTGAAGCAAATATATACATAAAACAAACAGGATGCAGCAGGATGGTCTTTTCATTTCAGGTCACCTGTCCTAGACGGACCCAACCCCTGTGTTGAGTCCCCTAAGTCAAATACAACATGATGCAAATAAACGTTCCTACTAGGGATCCGGCATGAAGCTTTGTTATTCTAGGTTTAAAAACCCGGGTTTATTGTTCTAGACCTGGCTTACCCGAACGGACAACTCGAGCCGAGGAGGAGGCAGCAACCCGGGAATACAGAAGCTTCACCGGTTTTGCAACTTATCCAAACCTCATTCTAAGGTGGGAATTAGACACTATACAGAAAAGAAGTCACACGAAGTGCACCCTTCTTCATGATTTAGAAGACTCAGAGAGGAGATTGGTTTCGGCACAATTTATATGTACAGTTCAAAAAATATCAAAGCGATAAAAATATCATTTTGCACATTAATACAAACATATAATAAAATCGGATAATAAATAAGCCAAATACAACAATTATTCCAAGCTCGAATTCTTAAACCCTGAACCAGTGGTTCTGGGTTATCATCCCCAGCAGAGTCGCCAGAGCTGTCACACCTCTTTTTTACGCTTACCCGCGAGGGCGCAAAAATATAAAAGAGAGTTTTTCCAATTAAAGGACAACCAAAACGGGATTCATTTATTGAGAGATTCGGAGTCGCCACTTGGGAGATTTATGGTGTCCCAAGTCACCGGTTTGAAACCCGAATTGAGGAAAGGTTTGACTCTATTTAACGGTCCGCGAACCAGAAATCCGGATAAGGAATTCTGTTAACCCGGGAGAAGGTGTTAGGCACTCCCGAATTCCGTGGTTCTAGCACGGTCGCTTAACTGTCATATTCGGCTTATTTATCTAGTTATATACTTAATGCAAATTAATATCCCTTTACCGCTTTTATTATTATTATTATTTACGAAAGAGAATGTTGCCTAAAAATATGTTTCGAATCACGTCACATGAAATGCACCCGGATCCTCGACACACTCTTATTCAACATTTTTGGGATTTGGATTTGGGCCGCATGAAATGCACACCCGTATTTAAGAAGGTAAAATTATTAAAATACGCGCCTAGAGCGATTACTTATTTACATTTTTTGAGAAGGCTAGGAAATTCGCTAAGAAACGGCACATCTCGAAATCTAAATATTTTACATATACATTTATGAGGGCCCCACGATTTGTATAATTTTGTTAGGCGAGGCACACCTCTAATTCTAATTTAAAAGCAAACTACATTCCGCTATATTTATTTAGGAGTTAATTCAAGATTATTTAAAACATGTTGCAAGCCACACTACATGAAATGCACTTGTGGTTCACGACACTCTTTATTTAACCTTGTTCAAATATGGAGTCGGGTCACATGAAATGCACCCCCGATTCCTTTAATCTAATTACGTCGTTTAAAGAATAACGAACCAATTTCCATAATGTGACAACATCGTGCTCAACTATAACCAATTCGAGTAAACATACGAGTAGCTAACTAAGTGAGCAAATTCAAGACTATGGTGAACAATTACATAAACAATGGAAGCATAACTAGTTGGCGAGCATATGAAGGATTAGTCATTTTCATTAGCTAACTTCGACATTGCATGTTCAACAAAATCATATATTTACAAAAATAGTCTGAACCATACGAAAGTAAATCAAATACGAAACGATCCAAAATATTAGCGAGAAGAACAATATCGGAAAAGAACAACACCTTTATTTCTGCATATTTTTCAACGTACACAACGAGAAAACGAACCTTTTATGACGGTCTCAAACCTCGACCTCTCCGGACAGAACTCGAATCAAACGACGACCTCGACTGAAGTTGTAACTCGAATCAAAATGAAGAGATAACCGAACAATGGTCTCTCTTTTCTTTTCCGTTTTTTCCTTCTTCTTTTCCTAATCCCGTCTCTCTTTTCTTCTTCTTTGTTTTGTTTCTTTCTTTCTGTTTTCTTTTCTTTCCTTTGTTTTCAATTCCTCTTATTTCCTTTCTTTCTTCTTGTTTTGTTTCTTTCTTTCTGTTTTCTTTTCTTTCCTTTGTTTTCCAATCTCTTTTTTTCGTTTTTCAAAATCCTCCTCTCGTTCTTTTTTTCTTTGCTCCCCCGTCCTCCCTCCTTCTTCTGTTAAGAAGAAGTTATATATAACAAATTTTTTGTTCCAAAACCAATCCCCTACCCTCTCTCTTTCACGTTTTTGCATATGTGTGTGCATGTGCATTTTGTCTTTTACAATATGTGTGTGCATGTGCATTCCTTTTACAATATGTGTGTGCATGTGCATTCCTTTTACAATATGTGTGTGCATGTGCATTCCTTTTACAATATGTGTGTGCATGTGCATTCCCCCCTTCACGTGAGCCCCCCCCCCCCCTTAGTGTAGTGTCGGGTTATTACGGGCTATGTCCGAAAATTATAAAACCGGGTAGTTTGAACCCAAATATTATTCTTCGCCCGGAACCGAGAATGGTGTTATTTAATTAATCCTAGGTAATCAAAATAACTATAATACTCATAATTAAAATAAAACTATTTTTTTCAAGTTTAAAATGACTACAAAATATTAATAAAAATTATTTTTGTAATTTTCGTTTTTAATAAAAAGATAAAAATATAAAGTACTATTTTTGCATTTTTCAAGTTTAAAATGACTACGAAACATTAATAAAACTATATTTTTGTTATTTTTCCATTTTGAGGTAAAAATAAAGTAAAAGAGTCAAATTTAACTAAAATAGCTATATTAAAACTAAACTAAATATTTTACGCTAGAAATATAGAAAATCTCGGGGAGGGTCAAAAACCACGTGTTTACAATGGGCAAGATCACTTCTCCGGACGTACGTTCCACTGCATTGTTAAAACCAGTTAGTGTTATGCAGCGGGGTATTATCCTGTCCTTAAGTCCCATATGTGTAATGACTCTCGGGTGGATGATACAGACGCTACTTCCGTCATCAATCATGGCTCTCCCGACGTCCGTATCAACAATATGTAAAGTAATAAATAAATCATCGTAATGGGGAAAACACAAACTATTAGCATCAGACTTATCGAAAGTGATACTCACTTCGAAGTCGTCATATCATTCGTGGGAGGTAGTCCATTTCAGCCTGTGCGTGTTGGCGAATTTGACGTGGTTGATTGCAGAGTCAATGTTGTCGCCGACGATCATATTTACCGTCCGTGTCAGGGAAGGCGGCTTTGGTGGTCCGCGAGATTGTTCTCGCCCATGTGTGAAGTTGGCCTTTCCCTTATCGCTGAGCAGCTCTTTCAGGTATCCTTGGTTTAACATTCTAACGACCTCCTTTCGCAGGCCTATGCAATCTTCGGTCCCGTGTCCGTGTTCTTGGTAAAATTCACACAGGACGTTTGACTTTTTTGTGGCGAGATCCGACATAATCTTCTGAGGCCATTGCACCTTGGTGCCAAGCTTCTCTAGTGCGTACGCTATTTCTGAAGAAGAGACACAAAAATTATGTGATGATAATAAAGGGGGCGTACCTCTTTCATTTCAGAGTGGGGCGATATGCCGCTGTAGTACATCCGCGTGTCGAGGAGGCACATAGGGCGATCTCATATATGGCTGATGCCGTTCCTTGTTGGAATGAAGGGGGTGCTCCCGATGCCCCTCATGGCGTCGATCTTTCCTTCTTTTCGATTGTATGGTTGTTAACCGTTGGGTCGGCTCGTTGAGATCATCTTTGTCCGCTTGCACTTCGGCGCAATAAGCGTTGTGGATTTCATCCCATGTCATAGGGGGATACTTCATAAGGCGATTCAGTAGCTTCTTGGTCGCTCTGGAGCCATCCTTGCTGAGTCCGTTCTGGAAGGCAGCGACCGCCATCCCTTCCGACACGTTTGGTAGGCTCATTCTCACCCTGTTGAATCTGGCGAGGAAGTCCCTGAAGCCTTCGCCTGTCTGCGGCAAAGATGTCGTTCACCCTTGCCTCTGCCTTCTTCGCACCAGCATGTGCGGTAACGAACTTATCCACCATTTTTTCGAATATTGATATTGTCTTAGCAGGCAGTTGGGAGTACCATGTCAGGGCCCATCCGGTCAGCGTCTCGCCGATCTTTTTCAATAGCACTGATGGTACCTACTTTTTTGATAGGATGTTACCTTTTATGGCGGTAACGTAGTGAATGAGATGGTCTTCGGGAACGGTGGTTCCATCGTATACCCTTAAGTAAGGGGGCATCATGAAAGTTTTTGGGATGGAGTAGGGGGCAGCTTCTTCGGAGTATGGTTGCTCCACGAACCTCCCACGTCGCGTTTTGGAAATAATTTAGGGGCTCTGAGAATTTGTCGATCCTTTCCTGTTGCTCTTTCATCTGGTCGCGGAGAGCCTTGTTTTTGCTCTCCATTTCTTCCATCTTTCTTAGGATGACGATCAACGTGTTGTCATGGGTTTGTGTTTAGGCGGATTGGTTGTTTGCTCGCATCTCTTCTTGCTCGTGGTGGTGGCGATACTCGTCGTTGGTATTGTTCTGACGTTGCCCTGTGGTGATTTATCGACTAACCAACTCAGGGTGCTTGTTAGCCATTCTTCGAGCAATTTCCTGACTGCCGAGGGTGCTTTTTTTGCAGCGGATGTAGAAGCTCCTTTGCCTTGCAAGGTTGTTAGATTTCCGGAGGGGGAATGTGAGGTTTCTGCTTCTGGTGCGGTGCCGGGGGTTGTGTCGGTGACAACGTCATCACCGACTTCATTAAGAGAGCTAAAAAGATCGGTTGTGACCCCTATTATGGATTTGGATCTGGCGTTATTTTCGGCCATTTCTAGGTTTTCGTGTGATATAGATGAGATGGTTGGTTGATCTTTAGGTGGATACTATGATTTTGATTCTCGAAATCCCCACAGATGGCGCCAAATTGTTTAACTCAAAAGTTATCAGTTACGTTATGAGCTATTAACAATCGAAAATATAAGAGGGGTAAATCATAATTAAATATAATAAACCCTAAAATGGAATCAGTGTGATTATAGTATAGAAATATTTGATTGAATGAAGAAATTACAAAGATAATCGACGATCACAGTTGAGAGAATAGTAGAGAGAGAATGATAGAGAGAGAATAATAGAAGTTGTATTATTAGATAATAACACATGATGCCTTTACAACAATGAAACCCCCTTTATATAGATGTGAGACTTCCTTACTAAAATTACAATTCGTAGAGGAGTCGTTGGCGCCCTTAAAGAGGGGAATGCATACACGCTTGCACCCTTACACCTATGTTTCGCCCTCGCTGTAAGAACCGTAAGGGAGGGTCGTGCACTCACCATTTTATGAGCGTGGGGAAAGCCGCACTCGGCCCTAATGGTCACACCATATTTAGCCCCATACAATACATTTTATATGTAGAAATCATTTTATTTTAAAGTTTTTATTTTTTTCATGTTACCCTTAATGAGTAGTTTTATAATTACATAAATACAATGACCCCATTAAACTTTTACTTTTAAGATTTTAAAACCATAAGTTTAAAAGTATTTTTAATATCGAATAAAATTACGTCACATAAATTAAACTAAGAAATGATTAATACAAAGAATGAACATCTTTTCTCATAATATATGAAATATAGTTAATACAAAGAATCAACTTTTAAGTTTTAAAACTGCACTTACCACTAAACACAAGAAACAATTTTTGTCCGTTTGAGTCAAAATTGTAATTGTTCCTCCAACGAGAACGATTTTCAAGTCGAAAAGCGCCATTTCTCACCGGAGTTCTTTTTCTGATTTTCTCAGTTTCTTCCTTTGGGACAGTAGAAGGACCTCCAACTGAAAGAACAAGAGGAGCAGGACCTCGTTGCAAGATTTGATTTCAGCAGCTCAGTCCCCGTCGAACGCCATGCACGCTCTGATTCGCCAATCCGCCGCTCATGTACGAGCCAATTCCCACTTCATTCACATTTCAACATCTAAAGCTCCGTCAATCAAAGAAACGGGCCTCTACGGCTATCATCATTTGAAAACTCCTAAAGGCTTTCAACGATTCGTCGACGATGCTATTGAGAGGTAAGTGTTTAACAAACAGGTCGCAAATTCTTTACTTTTTCTCGGTGAATGTCAACTGCTTCGTTTGTCTCTTGTGAAAGCAGTTGCCATATTTCAGGAATGAGTTTCTATATCATGTCGTCCACGTGTTTGATAAAAAAATTTCACATGCTTATTAGGTCAGAAGAACTTGTGAACTATATAGCTGGCATGCCTTCATCTCCTGAAATTATCCGAGCAATGGATGAGATTTCTGATACTGTAAGTTTGTGTTTTTATGGTCTAATTCTGCTCTTATTCAAAGAACACAAGTAGTTGGACTCGCCCAGGTGAAACTTGCTTAAAGTGCTGGGCCATAACTGACCTATTTGATTTGATAGGTGTGCTCAGTAATTGATTCAGCTGAATTGTGCAGACATACTCATCCATACAGGTGGTGAACTAGGATAGAGATAATCTGTGTATCCATATCTACAGTTTCCGGTCTTATTTTTGTTTGCTTTGAGTACTTACATAGAAATGTCGCATTTTAGGGAGTATGTTGATGAGGCAAGCAAGGCGGGCTTACGAATAAATGAGTTTTTACATGTAAGATTTCTGATATATTATTGGGTTTGTTAGTTATGATTTTGACTTTGCTGATTATATCAATTTTTTTAAATAAATACTGCTTATCTTATCAGCTTCATAATTCTATATCACCCAAGAGCGATAAGCCCATAACCAATGCTTATGCGGGGCAGTAAAACCTGGAGATCCACTTTAGACCGATAAGATAAGAAATTTAAAATGTCATTACTTGTGTTTACACTGACAGTTGTGTTGGGCTAAATTGCTTCAATTTTAGTTAGTGATGTCAGAGAATAAATAGTTGAAGTAATTTAATGGTAAATAAGATAATAGGATTATTAGAATATATCTCACCCGACTGTCTCATTTGGTGTATGGTATTTGGTACACTTTGTGATCTTTGTCCCTTCTCACACTTGATGATCGTGAATAATCAGAATTAAACTTTAGTAGACTCATGTGTTAGAGCACTTGTCCCTCATCAGGTGTATGAGTTTCCAAAGAGGTTTAAATGGTCCTGGTCTACTCCACCCATTGCCTTAAGGTTTTGGGTTGGTTGCTCAGATTCTTTCACATGGTATTAGAGCTAAACATTGGGAAGCTTATTTGTACAACCATCTTCTCTCTATCATATTGTAATGCTCGGGGCTTCTCTTTCAACTCAGCTCAAAAAAACAAAATACATATGTACACCCTAGAATCAGGTTACACGTGTGGGAGGGTGTTAGAGCACTTGTCCCTCATCGGTTGTTTACGGAGTTCCATAGGGGTTTAAACTTTTATCCTGCACTACTCCATCCATTCTCTTAATTTTGGGTTTAGATGCTCCAATCCTTTCACATCCTGAAGTTTGAGGTAATCTGGATTAGTTTATTCGTGGTATAGTAATCTATTCACATCCAGTAAGCATCATTATGATATATTGGCTAAATTTCAAGTGAAGTTTTTCTACCTCTCTATATGTGGTATTGCGGGATTATCCTTTGCAGACAATGAAACTGTAAAGATAACATGTCCTTGCCAAATTAGCAACAACAACCATGAATTGAAGAATTAGATTAATATCGAGTGGAAAAAGAAGAAGGTAAAAGTAAACCCCGTGATGTAGAAACAATTTCTAATCAAGATTGTCTCCAAGTTGGCAATGTTCACAAGATTGATGAAAGACGTTTGGCAGGATAGTCGTATAGTCTGGAAATGTACTTGCCGCTACTGGATTTGCTTTTTGATGCAGTTGCTTTGGAAGATTCTCCATTGCAATTGGTTTATTGACTCTTTTGCTCCTTGGCATGCAGTACCTTAATACAAACCATAGTATATACAAGGCAGTGATGAAAGCAGAAACAGACAGCTCACTCACTCATGAAGCTCAAAGGGCAGCCCGCTTTCTACGAATGGACTTGGAAAAGGGGGGAATCCATCTTTGCCCTGGTACTTGACTTCTTACAACTGCTGTCTTTCCTGGTAAATCATTATTGTTGCACTAATTTAGGTACTTTGGTTGGCTTCACAGAAAAACTTGATCGAGCTAATGAGCTATCCATTGACATTATTCAGTTGTGTAGAGAGTAAGTGAAAACCATTTTCTTGTTAGTATTCCTGAGATTTTATTGATTTATTGATGTTTCATGTTTTCTATAATTTTAATGTTGTTAAAAGAGATCACATGATTCTTGTAAGTGTAGGAGTTGAATTTGTACCTACTATTTCATGTCCTATTGTTAACTGTTAGATCCATATCAGGTTGCTATTTGAATCATGACTATATGTTGGATCAAGTCTACTGGAGGTAGAAAGTGATTATTTTCTTCTTTAGCAATTATGCTATTCTAACTTTAGTTAATTTCGTGGGTGGTTATCAAATTTGCTTATGTTCTTTAGGGAAAAGAACTATATTCAGTTCTTTTTTGATGAAGAGAACTATATTCAATTCTAACAAGTTCGTAGTTGAGTTTAAATGAGCACCCATATAGCAAATGCAATTTTTTTCCGAGATGATTTATTGAATTAGTATCTCTTTCCATAGTCGTGAGCCAAGGGTCTATCGGAAACAATTTTTCTACTCCTCCAGAGTAAGGGTATGGTCTGCATATACACTACCCTCCGCAGACTCCACTTGTGGGATTCTACTGAGTGGTTGTTGTTGTTGTAGGATCTGAAGAAGTGCTTTTGTGTGCCACTGGGATTCGTTTTTTTTCTTTCTTTTTAATTAATGTCTTATTCAATTTGCTTTATTTATTTCAGGCTGAATTTATGCATATAAATGCTGAACTTGTGCTTAAACTTGCATAACATAAGTAGAATTGATGGATGAGTGTTCAGCTCTTTTCTTGTCAAATATGAATACTCTAGTAACAGTGTAACACCTGATCTGGCGGGCCTCTAGCTGGTGCAGGTTTGAATGGATCCATGCATTCCTCCCCCATTTCCTCTTCCTTTAGGAGAGTCGATATATTTCTTTCTCTGATCATTGTAAGTCGTATGCAGTTATGGTACAACCTTACATATAGTTCTTGGAATCTCACCTATGGGTCATCTACAAATTTTCTCGAGATGGGACTTGACTTTAGTCAGTTGTTGCACTTTGACCGTTTGTTATTGCATAATATATCAAATTGCCTTCAATGTTTTTAGTTGTGCTGCGTGCAGGCTTGTATAATTGGACTAATGCTCATCTTTTTCCTTTTTTGTCAGGTATAATACAAATATTATTACTGACCCTGGCCATGTGGATATATTTCCAGCCACTAAGATCCCTAAAAAAATGCACCATTTTGTCAGCCCTATCTATCGTAACTTACCAGGTGCATCTAAGGAATCTCTGGGTTCAAGAGATAACATAAAAGAAAAAGGATTCCGCATAGCAACTGAGCCAAGTACTCTGCAAGGCTTTCTTCAATGTTTACCAGATGCTGGGGTAACTTTGATCAACCTCTATGTGCTGTTAGTTATAACTTAATGCTACTCAGAATAATCAATTATTATGCATATTGTATCAGTAGTGCAACTTCTTGCCGGTTCACTCTTCCTCCTAGTGTTGGGAAACTAAAGCATTAGCAGTTGAAGTTAAACCTCTAACATTGACACCGGTAAGCATAGATGAGAGTGCAGGCCTAGCAAAACGAATATCTGCTCCAATCATTTTAGTGGGTTATATATGGGAGTTCTTGAATGCTGATTTTAGGGTATAGGGTTTTGGAAAGGAAAGAAGACCGCCCAAGAAAAGAAAACAAATGATTCTAGCATCTCTTTATGAATTGTACATCATTTTTTTGACTTGATAAACTGGAGAACAGAAATGAAGTGGATAATCCTTTCCTTCTTAGTAGCAGGGATGTGTGAGTATCTTCATGAATCAGGAGTTCTTTCCCTCTGTTTCTGCACAGTACAATACCTTGTTATTTATTTCCTCAGAAGAACCTTCCTATCTCCAAAAGATTCCATCTAGATCTCTCCCTAGACTATCACAAGTCAAGAAGAGACTTAAACATTTATATCCGTCTCAAGTGTCTTTACCTTGGCTTATTTGTTGTCTTCATGAGGCTTCATTCAACTATTGACGGGAAAAAGAGAAGAGCTTTTAATGTTTAATGACTGAATGATTCTGATCTTGTCCAGATCAGGAAGATGGCATATGTCCAAGGAAATTCTGTTCCACATGCAAACCTTGAGGTTCTTGATAAGCTTATCGCAACAAGACATGAGTTTGCTCAGGTTATTATGTTGACACTTTTGGTATATCAAAGAATTCAATTTTTGTTGAATTGTCTGACATTCTCTTCAAAAAGCTTAAACTATTAGAGAAGGGGCATTTCTAATTAACTAGTCTTAGGGTATGTGCTTTGCCCGTGTACCTATATTAATAAATACATAATTTTTAAAAATTATATATATATATTATTAAATAATGTATTTGAGTTATTGAAAAAATATCAAAGAAAAAAATGTAAGTTTCTAAATATAATGAATGTTAATCTCACTAAGCTAGCTCACTAAATAAATCAATCTTACTTCACATAAGTCTTTATATGTCTTATTATGATATATACATTAAATATATATCTTATGAAAATTATTATTATTATCTTTATTACCAAATACTATAAACAAATAGCAAAAAGATACTTTACAATAATTATTCAAAGATGATAAAATAAATTGAGGTATTTGAATCTTTTGGTCTTTTAGAAATTTGTGAGTGAAGAGATAGAACTTTAGCTCCTAGAAAAATATTGATAAATAACAATATGAAGTCTTAATAGCTAATATTGAATTACAAAAAATAATGTAATACAATATGAAAAATATACGGAGCTATCATTTGTTGAAAGTAATATACAAAGAAAGAAAAATGATGATGGCAATTTTTCTGAATATTTTTTGCCTTATGTTATATCCTTATTGCTTCAACTTAGTCTTTTAGCAATGTTACTCTTAATACTATATTGTAATAAATTCTGCTCTATTTTCTTATATCTTTCACGACAAATGCTAAATATTGTGTAAACCAATTTGTGTACCTTAAATGTTTTATCAACTTGGCAAACAGGTTTACTTGGATAATAATTTTGAAACAAAATTGAATTGACTTTTTTCTGCTTTATTAATTCAAAGACTTAATTATGTGTTGAGATTTCATGCTTTTATGATAGTATAGAAGACACAAATTATTTTCAAACTTTTCTGGTACTCGAGCATAATATTATTCTCTTCATCGGTTTATGTAATATTGAAAAACATTTAATACTTAGATTAAATATTTAATTAGGTACAAAACCTCTTGCTAACAGTATATAGAAACATGTTAGAATTATAGGTTCCCTAATAAGAGGAATCAATGTGAACATATTTCTATGGAAATTACCGTAAGTATATATAAGGAAAAGAAACGTAATACTCTTACTGCTCTTAAATAATATCTATTTTAAAGTCCTGAATATTAGGATTTCTTACTTAATTCAATAAGGAAAAATCTAATAATCAAAATTTTAGTTTCTTTTAAAGTCTTAAATATTAGGATAATAATTAAATGACTAGTTTATCTAGTGTGAACTCTATTTTAAAAGGATAAAAAAGGCGAACGGCATTTTGCTAGGGGCCTTGGTGCTTTTAATATAGTATAGATTACTTTCTTTTGCAATACTCCTCATGGTGTAGCCTGATTTTATTCTTTGGTCCAATCATGTGGAAATGCTCTTCCAGTACTTCTTTTACTGATATAATTTAATACTTTCATAAAATAATCTATATAATAACATCAATTCTAGTGCAAATAGACTAGGTGTTTTCTTAAGAATGCCATAAGCTAATTCTGTATGTTTGGCTGCTTCTTCAAGTTGATTGGTGAGAGTTCCTCTTTCTTTGTAGTAGGATTAATGTCTTGACATAAGACACTGTTGTAAAAGCAGTGGAATGTATATATACCTATTACCTAATTTGAGATTAGGTGTGTCCCAATTCATTCACCCATTTTGACTGGGCTATATTAAGAGAAGAGTTGAGAATATGAGTTGCTTACTATATTTGATCTTTTACAAAACATATGGGGCCATGTATTGATTCTCATGTTGTTAATGTTATAGAATAGTGAAAAAAGTGAAGTTGCATTGAGAAGAATCTTGTAACACTTTTTATACTGTACAAACATATTCGGGGTTCCTAGTTAAGGAAAGCCTGCAACATTTCGTGACAATCCAAATAAGAAAGTAATATAACTATTTTCAGGACGGAGATTGTAACTCGTGATTGGTATATGCTTAATCTGCCTGATTTGGTCAATCATTATTCAGTACTTTTTCTCCTTGATTCTCTTTATTTCACTATTACTTCCACTTGTTCATTTATCAACGATATTAGATTCTTGACTAATCATCTCTTTTGGTCAATACTGATATGCTTTAACTTGTTAACTTGCAGCTTATGGGATATAAATCTTATGCTGAATTTTCTCTACATTCTACTATGGCTGCATCTCCTGAAGTGGTCTTATCCTTTTTGCTTGAGATGAGCAAAGTGGTCAGACCAAAGGCTGATCAGGTATGCTCGGGGAGTAGATTTTACTTATATAAATGAGACGCTGATTGTATTGCTCTGCCAGGGCTGATTCAAGCTCTTGAAAATGTTGATACTTTAAATAGGAGTTTGAGGCAATTCGGGATTTCAAGAGAGAGAAAAGTGGTGAGCCTAATGGAGAGTTGGAGCCATGGGATGAGGCATACTTCACATGGTTGATGAAGTCTGCAACATACAAGTTGGACTCCTCGGTAATCAGCAAAGCCTAATTATTTTTCTATTATCTTATCAAGGTGTACCAATGGTCTTTCTTACTCTACATTCTATTTTTTGTGTCTCCATATATGGATGAGAACGTATAAAATATATGCTGATAACTCATCAGGGATACAAAGTGATTGATTAAATTGAACTAAAAATGGAAAAAGGCATGTTTTCCCAGGCATTGAGAGGTCAGGTTCTCCTGGAACTTAAAGCATTGAGCCAACTACTTAGCCTTTAAAGAAGGATGTTTCTCCATCTTCTTCTTCGTTTGCTGGAGTCTTATTTTTTTTTTTCTTGGAGACGATTCTGTGGACTGATGATATGAGTTCAGAAAAAGCATGAAATTGAATTCATAAATGGGTTCGGAAGACATGTATGACTATCTCATAGCTGTTTTCCTTTGGAATTCTTCATCCACTTGTTCTCTCATATGGACAAGAGGAAGTGATTACCATTGGCAATTAAAGGTTTTTGAGCAAAACTAGCGCCACTGTCAGAGCTTGGGCTTCGTCAGAGTGCAGTTTATTTCATGTGTAATTAATGCGATTGAGTAAATTGGGCTTGCTCTTCTATTTTCTTGTGTCTCATGGAAATTTTACCTACTTTCTGTATTGGTGAAATTGGATGTAAATCTTAAGAAGAGGTGGACTGAGGAGAGAGCATACCATTGAAATTCCCTGTTTCCTCCTATTTTGTTGTGAATGGGTTTGACATGAATGACTATCCTAGCTATAAATACTTGTAGATTTCTGATTCAACTGACATATGAAGTACTAATTGCTGCTCTGATGAAGACTTTTACATGCTCTGAAGGTTCTTTTTTTGTTTTGTCATCTCTCAATGTAATTAAAGACCGTTTCTTGACAGAACTGCTCTTGTTGTTAATATTGCAGATTATAGCATCATATTTTCCCTTACCACAGTGTATTGAGGGTTTGAAAATTTTGGTTGAGTCACTCTTTGGTGTGACTTTTCACAGAGTACCCCTTGCACCTGGTGAATCATGGCATCCTGATGTGTTAAAGATAGTGCTACATCATCCGACTGAGGCAAGTCTAACATTCTAGAATGTCTATCTTGTTATATAGTAACATATGTCATCTTAACTATGAGATTACTGAAGTCCAACTTTCAAAGAAAATTCTTTTTCTCTTTCTTTACTTTTGCGTTTCCCTTTTGATTTGAAAATTTTGGTGTGGCAAAGGAGGTTTCTGATATTGAACCCATTCCTTCCCAAGTTGCACATCGCAGGCTCGAACCCTGCATATGCAGTTTTCTTAATCACTAGGTAGGGTTAAGGTTTGCGTACACACCATCCTCCCCAAACCCCACGATGTGGGATAATACCGAGTATGTTGTTGTTGTTGGATGGAAAAATGGACTAACGGTCTAAAATTGGGGGTTTTGGCAGATTTAATTTAACTTTGCCTTTGTTTGTCTGTCAAGTTGATCCATTATAATATCCTGATGTGCATTTGGCTCTTCCGTTTATGTCCATTTAGTGGTAGTCTTAACATCCATCCACTTGAACTGGTTTATATACGTGTTTGCAGGGAGACCTGGGGTACTTATACCTTGATTTAAAGTCAAGAAAAGGTAAACATCCCATTTGTGCTCATTTCGCTATCCGAGGAGGGCGTCGTGTTTCCGAGACAATATACCAACTTCCTGTATGTAAGATCGTAATTCTCTTTTTTCTCCATCTCAGTTTTTCATATCATATGCTATGCATTTATTTTTATGATGTTTTTATTTAGCAACTAAAGTAATGTGTAAGTTTGAGGAAAACATGACCACCAGGAAATGCTCTGTTCATCAGTCAATCCATATTACATTGTTCAGTATACCTGTTTCAACTGGGTATGGGACGGGCATAGGGACTTATCTTTCACAATACCCGGAATAAAAATCATGTGTACCCGTACCTAGTAGCTTAAAACTGGTCAATTTTTAAAGGTCGTCCAAAGAAGTTCATTTATAGTTTCTGCTGATAGACCACCATTCTTTTCTTAAATTAAATGTCTTTTTCTACTTGCAAGTTGTAGATTCTCTGATTTCTTGCTAGTTATGCTATCTAGATGGTTCTCAAAGGTCATCCGAGGAAGTTGTTTTCAGTTTATCCAATAGAAACTTGTCCTAGTGTACCAATCCCTCCCTCCCCAAAAAAAAATCCTAAATCAAATGTTTGTTTGTGCATATAAGTTTGAATACATAATATCATGCTAGAGTCTACCTTAAGCTTACTGCTTCTGGATGATATGGATCATTGCAACATTTTAATTTTATTTTTACCTAGTTATTGAGAAATTATCTGTGCATGTTAAACTCATAGGTTGTAGCACTGGTTTGCAATTTCTCTGGGTCGAGTTTGGCTCCTGTAAGGCTTAACCACTTTGAAGTAGAAACACTTTTCCATGAATTTGGGCATGCTCTCCATTCATTGCTCTCAAGAACGGTACTAGTTTTGTTCTGCTTCTATTTGCTAGTGGTTTTTCACTTTCGCTTTGAAATATTCATCGAGTTCACTTGATGGCTGGCTACTTGTGCAGGAATATCAACACTTTTCGGGTACGAGAGTGGTTCTTGATTTTGCTGAAACACCGTCAAACCTATTTGAGTGAGAAGAATGCTGACTCTTTGATCCATACTATTCATCAGTGATATGAAGACAAATGTTTGATGAACACTGCCCATTGGATTATCTGCTGTTTGTTTACCTTTTTGTTTCATGTGATATCATCGTCATTAGATTTGGCATGAAATGAATTCTTTTGATTCTAGTTTTTCTGGTTTAAGCACCACTAGTATGCAATGTACATGCTATATATTCTATGTGCAGGGTGAATGTTTCATGCGCATGTTGATGCTGTCGTATCAGTTATTAACTAGAGTACTGGCAATGTTGTTGATCCATAGGTCCTATGCATGGGATTATCGGGTGTTAAAGACATTTGCTAAGCACTACTCAACTGGTGATGTCATTCCCAAAGAACTCGTGGAATCAATGGTGGGAGCTAAGAAGATGTTTGCTGCAACTGAATTGCAACGCCAGGTATCTTTTGCAGGGGCCTCCCTTGTTTACTCTGTTTGTGAGCATTTCTTCAGTTCAATTTGTAAGAAACTTGGGTTAAGAACTTTGACCTATGCAGCCTTTTCATTTTATCAGATCTTCTACGCATTAGTTGACCAAACACTTTTCGGAGAGCAGACGTCCACATGGAGAGATACAATGGCGATTGTTGCAGATTTGAAAAGACAACATACAAGTTGGACACATGTGGAAGGAACACATTGGCATACCCGATTCAGTCACCTTACAAACTATGGTGCAGGTATCTGAATGATATAGTTAATGGACTCACGTTTGTGATAGTCGCCTCTATATGTGAGAGAACATACACTGTTATTTATCTGATATACCATCTGCACACCTACTATTTGGCGATTTGGACATAGTTCAATAAATGCATGATTCATAGTAGGTGGTCCAATCAGGATTTCTTCTTTACCACCTTTGAACTTTGATCTCAAGTATCTTTCTTGAAAAATGATTTCAGTATTAGATTAGTTACTTGTTAGATGTGCGATGCCTCCATAATCTGTTGTGTGATTCTCAGAACTCGAAGGTAGTGGGAGGCAGTAATGGGGCTAGTGGAAACTTTCGCAAGATGGTATGGTGGGTGTTAGTTCCCTTTTTCCCTTTCTTCTTGGCGAGTAGTTAGATATGTGTTTTCCGTTTTTTGGATGTCAATTGGCCATTCTTAGATTCTAAGAGACTTGTGCAATAATATCGAAAGTGGAGATTTGAATGATGTACCAAAATATTGAGATGCCACGAGAACTGAAATTCACGGCTTGATATGGTGTAAAGGAGAATTTGGAAATAGAAGATGCAAGAAAGATGTACCCTATAACATCCAACCTTTTATCTTCAGCTTGTTCTAGTTGTGGAGTTCTATTCCTAAAGCTGTAAAATGCAGAAGGTTTTAGGTTATAGAGTAAACCGATAATCACGAGCTTGGAACGTAGAGCAACATTCGTCTGAGGTAGTAGTGAAGATTTTCTTTCTTCTTCGTTACTATTTGATTTATTCATTTTTCTTATCTCTTTTTGATAAATATTGTTTTTTGGAATGTTTAGTTCTAAATCTTTATATTATACAGTATCTGTTAAAAATGGACCTTGAGCCTAACTCAATCCCAAAAGCTAGCTTTTGGGGTTGAGTTAGTCCTGAGGTCCATTCTTACCATGGTATCATACTTTTGGGGTTGGGTTAAGCATGAGGTCCATTCTTATCATGGTATCATAGCCAGACCCATCTCAATTGATTGTTACCGACGTTGGGCCCCCATTTATATTGTCCACGCTCCCGTTGCAGCCGTGGACGTGAGGGGGGTGTTGAGTTGTGTCCCACATTGGTGGGTTATGGGTGTCTTAGTCTCCTTATATGGTCTTGGGCAATACTCATCTCACAAGCTAGATTTTGGGGTTGAGTTAGGTCCATTCTTATCAATATCAATTCTGGTGTAGCTTGTATCCATTATGTATATTTTATTTCACTTCATTGCACTTACTAATAAAAATGTAACATCTTTAACCTTGTGCAGGTTACTATAGCTACTTGTATGCAAAATGCTTTGCCACAACTATCTGGCAAAGGATATGCCAAGAGGATCCTTTATCATCGGACACGGGTTTGGCTTTAAGAACGAAATTCTTGCAGCATGGAGGAGCCAGAGATCCAGCTGATATACTGAATGATCTTGTGGGGAGTGGCATCGTAAGGAATTGCAGTGGTGGAATAATACCGGACATTACAAGCCTTTGTGAGGAAATGGAGCTCATGAACAGCTAGCAAAGGGAGCTCTAACCCCCAAATAAGATAAAGTATCTCCTCCCCTGTACTAAACAATGGTTAGGCAAAGTAGCTTGCGTGCAAATTGCAAGCCATCATAGAAGGGTTTGAAGTGACTTGGAGTTGATTTAGGAAGAAACTTCCCATCGTAATAGTAGTAACTATATGATGATGCTGGTCTGAAGAGATTTCATCACGGCCAAGCAAGCAAATTAATCAATTTGCAAGCATGTCATAGTGTTCAGAGGAAACATCTCATGGCCATTGGCCAGGCCATTTATTGAGCAATTCTCCAAAGAAACTATTTTGACCATTCTTTACTTAATTTGACAAGTGTATGTATTCCAATAAAACAGAAGAGACGTAATGATGCAAGGGAATTTATCAATGTACAACATGAATTTTGACCGAGGAAGTGGTATAGAAAATAACCAAGCATCTCCAAGAAAAATAAAAAATTAATGGATAAAAATACACTTTTTCTACCTTTTTTCCCCAAGCCCTAATCTTTCTCTCCCCCCCCCCCCCCCCAAAAAAAAAAAAAGACCGAGACCCCATTTGGCTTAGTTGATTTGAAGTAGTTGATAAGTATTAGGTGTTGAAAAACACTTTTAAATACCGGAGCTGATTTAAAAAATAAGCAGTTATGTGTTTGGATAAAAGTGTTAAAATTAATGATAAGCAGCTGAAGAACTGGGTATATGAAGAGTTTTGTTTTAAAAAAAATATTTTAGGGATATAATTGAAAATAGGGAAAAGGTCCAAATATACCCCTATACTTTGCGAAAATGGTCAATTATACCCCTCGTTAAAAGTTTGGCCCATATCCAACCTTGCCGTTACACTATTGGCCCGGATACCCTCCTAAACTTTAAACGGAGCCAAATACTCCTGAACTTTACGATAAAGTCTATATATAAAAATATTTTTGTAAAAACTGAAAATATTTTGTTAAATTTTTTTTTTTTCTGTTCTTACAACAAAACTTTAAAAACACTGAAAAAGGAAGAAAAAATATTTTTCAAAAGCGAAAAATAATTTGTTGAAATATTTTATTCAGTTTTTAAAAGACAAAATAATTTTGTTAAAAACTGAAAATATTCTAATTCCTCGTTTTTTATATTTTTTCCAGTTTTTACAAAAAATAATTTTTGTAATTTGTTTAAAGTTTCACAAAAAGAAATGCCCTTTTCTTTTGGAAATGTTCTAATTTCTTTTTGTAAAACTTAAAAAAAAATTTGCAAAAATCATTTTTTTTAAACAAAATATTTTTTTTGTAAAAACATATTTGTAAAAAATGTTAAAACATGGGAATTAGAACATTTTCAGTTTTTAACAAAATATTTTTGTGTTTTAAAAATTGAATAAAATATTTTCAACAACTTATTTTCGCTTTTGAAAAATTTGTAAAATATTTTCAACAACTTGCCTAGCTACTACGAGTAGGCGCCATCACGATCCCGATGTCGGGGAAAAATTCGGGTCGTGACAATGAGGGGTGGTCTGGAGACGTGGGGTAGTTCTTTGGGGTAGGGTTAGTTTTTTGTACTCACCGGAGTAGGGTTCCGGCGAGTATTTTTCTAATATTCGACAAGTTTGCGGGTTATTCGAGGGAATGGGTAACCGGATTTTGGTCCGAACCCCGAGTTCCGACCACGTGGGGCCAGGGGCGTTTTGGAAAATTTTGGGATAAACTTTGAGAAAACCATCTTTAAGCATTGAAACCAAGTTAATTAGTGATTATTAATATAATGGAATCAATTGTGATTAGATTCGAGCTAGTTGAAAGCGAAATTTCGGGGAAAGAGCTATAACTGAAGCATAAATATTTGTTATTACAAAATTTTCCCAAAATTTGTAATAACAAATATGACTCTGTTTTTAAAAACCGAGGAATTAGAATATTTTCAGTTTTTATAAAAACCGAGGAATTAGAATATTTTCAGTTTTTAACAAAATTATTTTGTTTTTTAAAAACTGAATAAAATATTTCAACAAATTATTTTTCGCTTTTGAAAAATATTTTTTCTTCCTTTTTCAGTATTTTTAAAGTTTTGTTGTAAGAACAGAAAAAAAAATTTTAACAAAATATTTTCAGTTTTTACAAAAATATTTTGTTAAAAAAATAGGGCTATATATAGACTTTATCGTAAAGTTCAGGGGGTATTTGGCTCCGTTTAAAGTTTAGGGGGGGTATCCGGGCCAATAGTGTAACGGCAAGGTTGGATATGGACCAAACTTTTAACGAGGGGTATAATTAACCATTTTCGCAAAGTACAGGGGTGTATTTGGACATTTTCCCTTGAAAATATTGTAGTCAAACCTAAAGTGTTTATCAGCTGAAATTTTGATAAGCCGTGAAAGATCAATTTATGACTTTTGGCTTATTTTGATTATAAGCACTTTTAATTTTATCAAACCCGTAATAAACTAAAAGAAGTTTATAAGCTAGTTTAAGTAATATAAGCTTAGCCAAACATCCTTAAAAAAAAAAAAAAAAAAAAAAAAAAAAAAAAAAGAGAGAGAGAGACAGTAACACTCTTGATTTCCAGTAGATGATCCTTTTTTTCCCCTTTACTCTCGACTTTCGTGTGTGATAGGTTTCTCTTAAAATCCCAAGACATCTTGTATAGAATTTATATATACAATATTCTGAGTGGTTCTTTCACGTCTGATATCTGCCAGAAATGTCGCTGGATGCGTTTATCCACTTAAATACTGTACAAGATATGTTCATGAAGTAATGAAAGACACACAACTCTAAATTGGCACGTCAAGGCATAAATTTTTTTAGGAGTGGTATTTTGGGTACCTCAAAGTACATAAAGTGACATAGCAGCAAGTATGTAAAAAGCATATTTGCAACAATAAAGTAGATGTTTAGCTTATTAGGAATATAAGAAAACTATCATCATACATTAGCTTTTTAATCAGGATTTCCTTTTAGTGCACTTTTTTTTTTTCCTATTAAGCAAATTCCACATCAGGTTTTAAGTAATGGAAAAAGAAAATAATGTAAATTATTGTTTGTTTTAAAAAAAGAAATGACCCCCCCCCCCCAAACCCCCATCTGGATTCTATAGTAAATGGCATGTACAAATAACTTGAAAAAACATTGTAAAAGATTTAACTTGAAAACTCAAAAATCACAAATAACTCTTTCACTCATATCCTTATCGTGTAGTAATTACATACAAATAAAAATGATTGTATATATTTTCTTATGTAGAAAGGGGCATTCGTAGATAATCAGAGCACCAGGTTAGAAAGAAATAAGAATAGAAAAAGAACCACTTTAACAAACAAAACTGAAAATGGCGCTACTACTGAACTACTCACCCCATACTAAGAAACCTCATCTTCTTCACCATTCCCATCCTAGCCTCAGAAATTTCTCCATCAAATTCGAGGACCCTTCTTCTGATAAATCTAGAGAGGACACGTCATCATCTACGGTGGTTCCACCGCCGAAGAAGCCCAGCTCTAGTTCCTTAGGTTTTGGCTCATCCGTTTCCAGCCCAGTAACATCATCCAAGAAGAAACAACAAAAGGGAAAAGGAGAAAGGGCTTCAGTTATTCGAAGAGAACCCATTCAAAAGCCTAGTTTTGCTACCCAACCGGAGGAATCTGGTGGATCGAAAGAATTTCAGAAAAATGAGAGTGCTTTTCTTCTTGCTTGGTTAGGACTTGGTGCTATTATTCTTGTGGAGGGTCTCCTTCTTGCTGCCTCGGGTAAATTTTATCTTAATTCCACCCTTCAATTGTATTTTGTAATTTGTCCCTTTTAACTTCATTCTACAATAAAGTAGCTTCATTTCTTCTACTAAGTAAGTGTTTATCTGATTAATTATCGCTATGCTTGAAACTTGAAATGTATTGAATTAGGATTATACACACTCAATTACACTATAATTTTGATGAAATCTCCTCATTATGCTTGGGTTATATCATGAATAAAGATATTACTAAGACATGATCTTTTACTCTCGGATTAATTTTTTGAAATCAGTGATGTACATTACATCTGACAAAATTAGTGATATGCATAAGACTTATGAAATGGCTGAGCCTTAGCAAAGTGTATCAGGCAGATGTGAAAGCACATTTAAGTCAAGAAGAAAAATACTGATGGTAACAATTACATCACGGTCCTCAATAGAAAATGAATACCAGAAATAGTGATTATTGATAAGTAATACAGAGGATTATAATAGGTTTTACTATCTAATGCAAAACTTACATGTAAATGCAATAAACTAAATTTTGAGATTTGACCTTTAATAAGACACTAGTTGTGAAAAATTAGTTCCAGACATGCTTAATGCACGGTTAGAGGAAAGTGCAATGTTGAATACAACAACCCAATAAAATCCCACAAGTGAGGTCCGAAGAGGAAAAGACCCTCGGCTCAAGAAGAAGAAAATAAACAATAGACAATTTTGAATACAAGCATATATAAGAAATAAATTACTTTATATTTGTTAAACAACATCAATTTAAATTAATTTGAGAATATATTGAAATTTGTTCGTTGAACGAATGTTTACCGTATAGGCCAAACAATCTAAGTTCCAACATCAACGACCACTCCGTAGGGGGTTCAGCAAAGGGTGTATCAGACATTCGATGGATTTAAGGGGGGCCATATGGACCCTAAGGATTTTGAAATTAACCGTTGTTTTCCCTTACAGTTTACTAATTACCTGAGATACATCTTGCCCACCCCAAGATCTTTTATTACAAAATACTGCACACCTCACTTCCAAAAACTGTCTCACCCTCAACAAAAGAAAACCCAGAGGTGGTGTTAATCCAGTGCAACAGTAAACAACAAGTCAACAATGTAAACTAATTTGTCAATGCATCATACACAAGTGATCAAGTGCTTGACATTTGAGAAATAAAGCGAAGATGAGACTTCACATAGTCATAAAACATGATTACCAGGGTCTAAGCATTACAATCATAAAATTCTTAATATTTAATAGCTCAATCTTTCTTAATAGAGCCAATTGTAAAAGTTCTCGCCATGTTCCAAAGCCTTTGTAGTAAATTTCCTGGTTCACAAATGGACACATGAATTACCTCATTTTCCTCTGATGAAAGTTGAGGGTATAAATTCCCAAAGTACCAAGCGTACATATACAGAAGATCCCGTTGGTGACCTATCCAAGATTTCCCACTGTGTTCTTGTCATGGTGACCTATCCAGGATTTCGCACTGTGTTCTTGTCAATCAAGTGGAGGTCTCTATATACCAAAAAGTTTTTAAATAATACCATCTTCACTTGTGAAAGATTTTTATTTAGAATCTACCTTAAAACATGTGTAACACGATATTCACAAGATCGATTGTGCTCACCTAGTGCTAGGCTCACTCCAAGTTCCAAAATTAAAAATTTTAATTTGGAATTTTTTTGTTTATTATTGGTCTGCTTATTGCCAACTCTCTTCTCCAGTTCTCTGCAAAGCGGTGTTCGGTCAATAAAGCAGTGTTCAGTCTCCATTCCTCAAGTTGCTGAGTGACCTGCACTGATTCTGGAGAATGTTATTAGGACCAAACAACATGGGTTTTCCAGCTTGAAACTCTGAAATGCAACTTGCGTCAGATTAAAATTCCTAAAAAGGCAATAAAAATTAAAGCTAGTATTCTAATGATGTCCAAGGAGAGATGCCATGGTGTATGTTGTTTGCTGATGATATAGTTTTGATTGATGAGACGCGAGACGGCATTAATGGGAGACTGGAAGTATGGAGGCAGACTCTAGAGTCTAAAGGTTTCAAGTTGAGTAGGACTAAGACAGAATATGTGGAATGTAAGTTCAAAAACATGACGGGGGAAGCGGATGTGGAAGTTAGGCTTGACTCACAGGTCATCCTTAAGAGAGAAAGTTTTAAGTACTTAGGGTCAATTATCCAGGGAGATGGGAAGATCAATGGGGATGTTACGCACCGTATAGAAGTGGGGTGGATGAAATGATTTTAGCGTTTGGAGTCATGTGTGACAAGAATGTGCCTCCGAAACTCAAAGGTAAATTCTATAAAGCGGTGGTTAGACCGGCTATATTGTATGAAGCTGAGTGTTGGCCATTTAAGAATTCACATATCCAGAAGATGAAAGTAGTAAATGTGGATGTTGAGATGGATATGTGGGCACACTAGGCTGGATAAGATTCGGAATGAAGATATTCAGAAGAGGGTGGGCGTGGCTCCCGTGGACGATAAGATGCGGGAAGCGCGACTTAGATGGTTCGATCACGTGTGGAGGAGAAGCCTAGATGTACCGGTCACGAGATGTGAGCGGTTGACTTTGACAAGTACGAGAAGAGGCAGAGGGCGGCCTAGGAAGTATTGGGGCGAGACGAGCAGACAGGACATGGCGCGACTTCAGATTTCCGAGGACATGGCTCTTGATAGGAACATGTGGAGGTCGAGCATTAGGGTTGTAGGCCAGGGGGTAGTCGAGCGTTCTTCTCTCTTTGTACCGGGTAGTGTGTTAGAGTTTCGTTAGGTTTGTTAGCGGTCTTTGTTGTATCCACATTGGTGTTTTGCATAGTTTTTGTTATTGTCCTTTCACTTATTTGCTGTGGTTATTTTCTTTCTGGTATCTGTTATTGTTACATGTCTTTTCTCTTATTTCTTTTCTGATATTATTACCTTTACTGTTGAGCCGAGAGTCTCCTGGAAACAGCCTCTCTGCCCTTTTCGGGGTAGGGGTAAGGTCTGCGTACACTCTACTCTCCCCAAGCCCCACTAGTGTGATCTTACTAGGTATGTTGCTGCTGTTGGTTTTGTTATTCTAATGATGTCCAATAGAGTGGTATGGGTGGCAGAGTAAGAAAATAAAAATTAGGAGACACATATGAGTTAGTCTCTTCTCTCAAGTGCCTCTCTATACCCTATATGTTTTGATGTTGGACATGAAAACAGTTGAAATAGGTAGCATAGAGTTTGGTGTTCATGTTTCCTACAAGTTGTCCTTAATAGCATTGGTTTAGAACGACTTAGTTTTAGCGGACCAACACTTCCGACAATATGATGATCAAGTTAGGAAGCATGACTGAGCATTAGTACAGTCTATGATCATAATTTCTCACAGCTTCTTTTGCATCAACGGTTGAACATTTGTTCTTGTAACTAACAGATTGTGAGTAGATTACAGTTTCAGAACAACTTACTAAGAGTAGTTTGAAATGAATTATGTTGTCATGACACACATCATAAATCTTTCTCGTGTTGAATATCTCGATAGATAAAAAATGTCTGGATTTGATAAATTAGTTTGACATTAGAGCTGAATGTATGTGCAATTACTTTAGATATGTATTTCTCCATGTGGTAATTTTCTACCTCTTCTTTGCATCTAGGCTTTTTACCGGAGGCATGGGATAAACTTTTTGTGAAGTATCTGTATCCATCTTTTACTCCAACAGTCTTCCTGTTTGTGGCTGGAACAGTTACCTATGGAGTATTGAAGTACCTGCAGAATGAGAAATTTAATAGTGAAAACTGATACTTTTTGCATGTAATATCGAGTATTTAGGTGACTTTAGTTAGTTTGTTCAGTCTTGTAAACTACAAATTTGAGAAACTGTGACTATGGAATAGCAATACTTCTGGAGGTGGATTTTACCACCGGCTAATGTGTCATTTCAATTTGTTAAAATTGTCATTATTTGTTGGTGAAGTTAGCTTCTTGTACTATATCTACTTCATACAGATACATTTGGAATCTACCATATTTGCAAGGGCACATAGTATTCCGTTCTTTCCGAATTGCTGTTTAGTTTCTATGTTGTCCTTCCCAATTCTTCCTTTCTTTCTTCCTTGTTTCCCTTTTGGGCTTTGAATTTTTATAATTTGGAAGGTGGCAATGAGGTTTGACAAGGCATTTAATACCTGAATTCAAATTCTAGCGAATGAATTGAAGTTTACTTTTGCTTCTATGCTGTTACCATTGCTCAATTTTAAGGTTAATGATGAGTATTTTGCTGGCTAGAGAACTGTTGTTACCTGAAGATATTAATTTGGATGCTTCACAAATGAGTTTTAACTTAAAATGTTTAAGTTAGTTACGCTACAACTGAGTTTATACAGAGGCCAATTAATGGATATTGGTAATGCACTAATACTAGTTGGAAAAATTGTTTTATTTATATTAAAATCTGCATCAAATGGTCTTTTTCTGGCTGCTGTAATGTGACATTTTTGTTTCAACAATGTGCAAGCTGGATACACTACTCATACTCTCATGTAAAGAATAGCAGAAATTTCGCTGATTTTTCTCTTATCTTTATAATAGCTGTTAGGCTTCCACTTTCAGTCACAAGTACTGTTATTAAACTTTTGAGTGGCCACCCAGTATAATCTCACTTAATGAGCTTTGTGGAGGATAATGTATACGCATACCTTACCCCTACCCTGGGATAGAGAGGTTGTTTCCAAATAGACCCCCGGCATCCTTCCCTCCAAGAACTCACAACCTCTTGGTTGGAACTTAGAAGTGGAAGTTGCGTACCATCAAAACGAATTGTCCACTTAAATAGGAATAATTTTTTCTAGAAGTAGAGGTTGTGTACCATCAAAACCGATTGTTCACTTAGATAGGAATAATTCTTTCTGACATGCCATAGCCATATGCCTCGTTCATTTGGGCGAAAAAATCAATATTTATTTTTATATATATGGTGAAATGCTAATAGCTCTCTGCCAGAGTTGCGCCAACAATACAAGCACTCCTAATCAAAGCTGATAACTTGCTTCAAAGCATAGCAGAAGATAATATTTGAATTTTATGGGTTCGAAATTCTTACTTTTTTTAAGTTATCAAGTTCTAAATTAATAATTTGTACATATTCAATAGATTACTTAAGATAAATACAGAATTTGAATTAAAACCTCTTATTTGGCCGAACCTATATATTTAAGCATGTAATTGCTTATTTATTTATAAAATTAGTATCAATACATAATGCTTATCAATTACTTTCGGCTGTGCAAACAAACTCCTAATCGAAGTATGTGTAACGACTAAAAATTATAATTGTTGTCATAACAATGTTGAAGCAAAGTGAGAGAGCCATGCATCTAAGGCTTCCAAGTATGGTGCAACCGTTTAAAACTTTTCAATATGTAGGAGTAATAGCAATAATTAAAGTTGAAGTACGCTGTGATTTCAACTTACAATTGAATGCCATGTTTCGAGGGGTGGTTCTTATTTCATTTAATGCAATGACATCAACCATTATTACATTATTCGTTGGTCTCACAATTTCCATCGGAGCCTCATCAATTTTCATGGTATGGTAAAGAAACCTCATAAATTTATAATTCATCAACTTAAAGCTATTTTATATCTACATTCATATTTTAAATTCACACATCCAGAAGATGAAAATAACAGATATGAGGATGCTGAGGTGGATGTGCGGGTATACAAGGATGGACAAGATTATGAATGAAGATATTCGAGAGAAGGTGGGCGTGGCCCATGGAGGATAATGGTTCGGGCACATTCAGAGGAGGAGCACTGATGCACCAGTGAGGAGGTGTGAGCAACTGACTGTGGTGGTCACGAGGAGAGGTAGAGGAAGACCTAAGAAGTATTGGGGGAGGTGATCAGGCAGGACATGGCACGACTTAGGATTTCTGAGGACATGACCCTTGACAGAGAATTGTGGAGGTCGATCATCAAGGTTGTAGGTTAGGGGGAAGTTTGTGAATATTATTACATTGTACTAGAGTGAGAGTAGCCAATTAGGAGTTAGTCTTAGGATATTACTGATCAGCTACTGTGCAGGGTTGTATCTGTGGGATATTAGTATACCTTACATCCTTTACGTATTTTCTATATTTCTTATATTGTTATTTTGATGTTTTGTGTTATGTATTTTATGTTATTTATTATGAGTCTATTGATAGTACTATTATATTGTCTTTTGTTGCTCTTTTGAGCCGAGGGTCTCCTGAAAACTGTATCTCTGCTCCTCAAAGTATGAGTAATGTCTGTGTACATATTGTTGTCGTATTCATATCTGCAACTTGCTGATAGCTACCTACCTTTATTAGTCAGCCAGCCATTGCCTTTACTCATAATATTTCATCCACTCGTTATAATGTCCATCTATGTTATTTATTGAATTAATGATCACAATTAAATTTAATTTGATGGTGGGAAATCCACAGTCGTATTCATATATAGTTCCAAAATTGTAGTAATATTTTCATTTGTATACAGGAAATTTTTAGGACCACTAGCCACTGGGATATGACGGGGAGGTAAAAGTTCGAATACGAGTCGACTGAACCGAGTAGCTTTTGTTTAATAATGTATTTGTATGAAAAATTATTAAGTACATATACCTTAAATTAGAATCTAATTGTTAACATATGTAATTATCTTTTTAAAATTCAAAACTCAAAAAGTTAAAATCTTGGCTTCTATGAATCTAGATTTATCTATTAGCTAATACAAGATACATAAAATGCAGGAAGTTGCTGTTCTTTTCTGGACAAAAAGAAAAGGAAAAGGATAGTGTAACAATGAGATTATGCCAAGAGGAAGAGAGGTCCTAATTGCTGTCATTCCTTGCCTCCCTTTCCCCTTTTAAAGCCAATCCATTAACATCAAATCCATAAGGACTTTGTCCTTTCCCTTACAGGGGCAAGAGGTAGAGACGGAGGTGCGGGTTCGACCGAATCTAATAACTTTGGTACAAACTCTGTATTTGTTTTTAAAAAAATTTATTTAATATATATAAATTATTACTTTAAAATTTAAGAACGCTAGAATTTAGAATCCATAAATTTCAAATCCTAGTTTTACCTCTGTTCCATTATTCTCTTCTTGTGCTCTCCTAACTGTCCACAAAAATAATTTCCTGCTGAATCAAAGAAAAAGTCGTTATTTCCTTTCATTTCATGCTCTGCGTCTACAAGCTTGCACACCTTGTAAGTCTCAGATTTCAATAAAGTAACAAGGTTGTAAGTGACAGTATGTGTAAAATAAGTTAAATCCTCATTATACCTAATTATTAGGTATTGAATTAAGATGAGCAGTAAGAATTCATATATACCAACTCCAACTTGTCAATGATTAAGACGGAATTGATGTTTTTGTTATTGTTTTCTTTTCCTAGCAACTTCACATATCTTTAACTTAATTGAACTTCATCACTAGATTCGCACAAAACTTCACTTTTTTATTGGAATTTTTTATTTCAGAATTATTTGGAATCTGGTCATAAAATTTTCAAATTTCGCTTGAAGTTGAATTTCGAAAATTTAAAAATTTGAAAAAATTTTAAAAACTATTTTTCAAAATTTTTATTTCAACTCGCTCACTTATATTAATGTCCAAATATATCTTTAATTTTTAAATACCATTTATTTTCGGTATTCACTTGTTTTCTTTTTAAAACATTTTTTCCAAAAATTCACAATGCTATGTCCAAACGCACACTTAAAATAGGTCGGGCGAAGAAAAAAGATTTAAGTAGTTCATTGAGTAGGAATATAGAGAAATTTGGAGTGTGCAAGTGGAGAGAATAAAATCTGAAAGGACTGGTTTCCAACTTGACAAAAAATACTAAAAATGTCATATAAAACTGATGTAGCTGTAATCCAATCTAAATGAGAAGTACAAGTAAAATGGAGAGGATATGCCAAAGTAGAGTGGATGAAACTTGGCCGTCAAGTATTTAAAGGCCAAAGTTGATCAATTAATGTGGAAACACAATCATAATCAAGGATTAATTTACAAATATCGAGACACTGTGGACAAACATGTTCTTTTATTTTATCCCTACTAATAGGGATAGGGTGGTGGATACCTTGCTTGCAAGTCAAAGAACAGCTTCCCTTTAGGCGCCGATACTACTTTTTTGCTATTGACTTATGTCACTGCTCACTATATTGTCAAAACAATCATATTTTGTCAAATGTTTAATAAAATATGTCTTACTAAAATGAGCATTCCACTTTTTGCTAGGGTCGTTGCTTTTGCTTTATTCGTGGAATGAGTACCCTCTCTGGTTTAGTGGTAGCAAATGAATGTTGGATTGAATCCTGTATTATCGCAACAATTTGACTCAAACGATACAAACAAGAATCTTTTTGAACAAATTAATTAAAAGAAAAAGAGATAAATTTTAGTTGAGTATAATAAATATTAAATTCAGCAAAATAAAGATATGATTGGTAATGTATTTTCTCTTGCTCTCATATAATGTTTCCATACAAAGTTCTGTCCCCCCTCTATTAAGCCTGATGTAATTGGAATTCAGTTCGGCTTGCGGAGTTAGTATCTCAGGCTTTAGAGGAGGTTCCTAGCTGTTAGAATTAGTTATTAAGGGGATTTTAATAGTTAGGAGAATGGACAGTTTAGTCCCTCTATAGTTTTTATATTAAGTTTTCTTATGTGTAATTAGACCCATAGAATTATCACAATCAAACACTTTAGATCCTTGTCAGAGTTAGTTATGAGGGTTTGTCCTCTAGTGTGCAGGTGCTTCCTGTCACACCTCCTTTTTACGCGCCCGCGGCGAGGGCGCGAGGGAGTTTTTCCAATTAAAGGACAATCGAGACGGGATCAATTTATTAAATTCAGAGTCGCCACTTGGGAAAATAATGGTGTCCCAAGTCACCGGTTTAATCCCGAACCGAGGAAATTTATGACTCCGTAATACAATCTGCGAAACTAGAAACCTGGATAAGGAATTCTGTTAACCCGGGAGAAGGTGTTAGGCACTCCCGGATTCCGTGGTTTTAGCACGGTCGCTCAATTGCAATTTTTGTTTCTATCTGATTCTTTTATATATTTTAACTATGTGCTTTTAATGCTCCGCTCTTATTTTTTAGAAGAATTGCGACGTTACGAAAACACATTTCGAGCCGCACCGTAACCAGTACGCCTGCGACTCTAATGTATTTCGGTTTCGCCGAGAGTAAGATTTGGGTCACATAAATGCACACCCGTATTCAGGAAAGTAATTTTATTTCAAGTCGTGCCTAAAGAGTCTATCGTCTATTTAACTTTGGGAAAAGACCGTGAAATTCACTAGACGGTCCTTCCAAGTCTATGCTTCTTATAACAACTGATTAGAGGGCCCCGCGATTGTGTATTTGCGTTTGGCGAGGCTCATCTCATTATTATTAAGGCCAATCCTAAGATGAACTATATTCTCTACTTGTTTTGTCTTTAACAACAAAGAAAAATGTTAATTGTTTATCATTACCTGCTAGTTTTATATTTTTTGTTTTTATCATTTGGGCCATTCAATAGAGCCTTGACTCAAAATTAAACGCCAGAAGGCAATTCCCTTTTTACTATGCTCTTAAAATATTCCAATTTGTATTCAAACTAGTTAAGCTAATTAGTTACCCAAAAATTTGTTTTATTTAAGAAAAGAATATTGAACCTGCTTCCAGATTTTAACCCAATCTAACTGATAATCCGTTTTTGTGTGAATGATCTAGATCATAGTAGATATACATGAACTAAAGTGTATTGATAATCTAATAGCAACGAAGTGATATATCAATTGTCCAGATTCCCCCTTTTAAGCGACTATTGATAGAACGAGATTTACATACTTAATTAACTAATTGAACATTGAACACGATACTACTAATTCATCACCCTCGATCAAGTTACCATCATCATGATTCTATTTACTGTCACACTAATTGTTGGTTATCATGCGCTCTTAACTTGATCAAATTAACACCACTTAACATAAAGGAAAATTTTTCTTTTTAACATGTATTCACTGATCCGTATACCCCTTACATAGTACCTTTCCAGTAGACCACTTCTACTATGATAGCCTATGGAAATATAAAGCTCACATAATTGCAATCCATATAGTCTATTACATGCTCAAGTTCTCTTTAATGAATATACATGTATTTAACTAATCAATAAGCTAAACTTTGTTTCTTCGATTCACGTTTACAGCTTCAGGCAGTAGTGAAATACCTGGAATTCAACACAGCAAGAGAATGGAGATCAGTTAAGTCGATGAAGCCAAATGACAACAGACCAACAGCGATAACCAACAGCAACAAACAAACAAACACTCAACAACCCAGGCAGTGGCAGTCCACAGCTCAGCCAACGAAGCAAACAACAAAAACAGACCCAAAACCAATAATCTAAACCAACACTCAGCAGATACGCCACAGTCAAACTCAGTAGCACAGCAACAACAACAACCCGAGAACAACAGCCAACAACCGACCACTATGCAACAGTATACACAGTGTGTATGTGTGTGTGTAGGAATATCTTTGTCTATCTTCGAATGCCCCACTGTTTCAGATTAATGCTCTCTTTATAGCTCAAAACAGACCCCTCCCCTTAAATGACTTCTTGATTCAAGTTAAAATGGTTCCCCATGCTTACATGTTTGTCCCCATGCTTACTTGTTTGGTTCCCCACTAACACTTGTCTTTTCCTTAATTAATTCAAAAGTTATGGGCAACATATTTAATTACTTCTTTTAACATCTTCCAAAGCCACTATGTCTTGTTCCATTTTTTAATTCGTTTGTCCCCCACTACCCTTTCTCTAATTGATTTTTAATTCAAAGCATGGGTAGGTGTATTTTAATCACTACTTTTAATACCATTATGTCTTGTTCCCCACTTTTATTAAACAAATTCTTACTTTAACATTATTGGTGCTTAGTAGACAGAACACTCAATTTAAATAATTTTGCAAGTTTTCCAATTCCAAAAATACCTCTTGATGCCTTGTGATTACTAACCATTAGCTATAACCAATTCCCTTAATCAAACTCAATCAATTGATCACGTTAAACCAGCTTTTAATTAATAATAAGAACACCAAAACTGAAACTAAACCATGGTCAAGCTCATCATGGACTCCAAACTTAAAAGAACAACAATTAGATTCGAATAACTGAACTCAAACATTTGAACTTAGATTAGATCAAACAGGATCACAAGCAAGATGAAAGACTCAATGATTCAGAAACAAAACGGAGGATTCAGTGATTAAACCAACACACTTCTTGATTAAACCTACACAGGAACACTTGAAGAAAGTCTAATAAGAATCTAACAACTTAAAGCTGACACGAACATGCCGAAACACTTATGAAAATTGCGAGAAAATCGTTACTGATTTTCGGACTATCATATAAACAATACGACTCCTTAATTCTGTAATAACGAGCAAAACAGGAGAAAACCAAACAAACAAATCAAGCATATGTACTGATTTCAGATCCAAGAATATCAAATAAAATAAGGACATAAGTAAAACTTAAACCAACTAACCGGATTGGAACAACGACGAACTCGTACGGAAACAAAATCTGTCTTGTAAGCGATCGTTTTTAAACAAATGACGAGCAGCGAACAACGGAAGGTGATGACTGACGACGACGACGAACACAATGGCAAAGCTGGCTGGTTCGATGAAGCCGAAACTGGTTGTTTAGAGTTTGTTCGCGAAGGTGATGTTGGACATCGAAGCAGAATCTAGTGACGACGAGCTAGATATTGAGATAGGGTGTTCGCTGGTGGTTCTATTGGAGGCAGAAGGCGCTGTGAGGTCTGGCGGCTGGGGTGTTGGCGCGACAGTGGTCGCTGGAGATGGTGGTTTGTCGGACTGGAGGCAGCGGATGGAGGTCGACAGGCTCGCTGGCTGATCGACGACGATGGCGAGGATGAAGCAGAAGTAGGTGGTCGTTTTCATGGCTGGACATTGGCGGACTGGAGGCAGCAGATGGAGGTCGACAGGTCCGCTGGCTGATCGAAGACGATGGCGAGGATGAAGCAGAAACTGGTCCACGTGAGCATGAGTGGTCGTGAGGCTGTTTGGAGAAGAAGACGGGTGGTTGCCATGGAAAGGTGGCTGGCGGCTGAGGGAGTTCTGGAGAAGAAGATGGGAAGGGCTAATGTTTTAGTTAGGGTTTGAATAATGAAAAATGAGATGAAGAGAGGGATTGTTTGGGTGGACCGGGTCGGGTATTTGGGGTGGGGTGTTGGGCTGGCTGGGTAGGGAATTGGGTGGTGTATTGAATTACATTGGGCCTCGTTTTGCTATAGCCCAATTCCGATTTCCATACTACATTCCATGGTGTATCATATACATATGTGTGTATATATATATATATATATATATATATATATATATATATATATATATATACTAACTCATAACACAATTAATTTTTACTACAATCATCCCACATAATTACATATCACTTAAATGTAAACCGTATAATTTTGATATTAAACACTAAAATGCAAAACATGATGTATATATTTTGTATTTTACTAATTTAAATAAATAAACACGCACACACAAACATGCAAAAATGTAAGATAAAAATAACACAAAAATCACAAAAATCATGCTCAACATAAAACTATTTTATTTTTGAATTTTCCGGGAGTGATTCTCATGTAGGGCAAAAATCACGTGCTCACAGCTGCCCCTCTTTGCGCGTAAACATGAAGAGTTTTCGTGCAAAGATAAGTGAGCGGATACGAGCGATTTTTGCCTGTTCGAGCACCCCGTGTGAAGCATTTTTTGGAAAAGTTTGACCGAACCTTCGCTTCAAAGGTCTCCTACATATCCCTGGCTAAAAGGGAATCAAGTCAATGTAGTTCGGGAAGTTTTGGTAGCTGGGACTACCATGACTGCTGTGATTTTGCTGTTACTGCTATTGCTGCTGTTGCCGCTGCTTAACTGACCTCCTTATTACATCGTGCTAAAATAAAACAAGAAGCTAGGCTAGCCTACGGATCGCATGATCCTATCTATCTTCAACTTGCTTTTGCCACCTTGCTTTTTGTTGGCTTGATTGTTCCTTCTGATGTTTCTTCTGCCAATTGTTATTTCGGCCTATCTTGATTGCCGAACTCCGACCGTTGGTCCCTTCCTTGTGATCTTCGAACTATTCTCCTTCGACGTCTGAATCTATCTTTCTGATCCTTGTTGCCTTCCTTCTGATTTTGAACTTGAATTCCTGCCGGGGATTTCTGTTATACTCTACTGCTTCCCTCAAACAACTTCGAAAGTAAATTGCCACTCCATTCTTCAGGCGGGCTCCTGACTTCAACATCTTTTGAAAATAAATCGCCATTCCTCTCTTCAGGCGGGCTCCTGACTTTGATCATCAACTCTGAAAATTAAACGCCATTCCTCTCTTCAGGCGGGCTCCTGACTTCAATCATCATCTTTTGAAAATAAATCGCCATTCCTCTCTTCAGGCGGGCTCCTACTTCAACAACATCTTTTGAAAATAAATCGCCATTCCTCTCTTCGGGCGGGCTCCCGACTTCAATCATCAACTCCGAAAATTAAACGCCATTCCTCTCTTCGGGCGGGCTCCCGACTTCAATCATCATCTTTTGAAAATAAATCGCCATTCCTCTCTTCGGGCGGGCTCCGACTTCAACAACATCTTTTGAAAATAAATCGCCATTCCTCTCTTCGGGCGGGCTCCTGACTTCAATCATCAACTCTGAAAATTAAACGCCATTCCTCTCTTCAGGCGGGCTCCTGACTTCAATCATCAACTCTTGTTTCGGAACTGCTTTCCTCCTAGGTCGTGTTGCTTTCCCTCCTGACTGCTGGGGATATCTTTTAGAACTGTTTACTTGCCTGCTGAGGATAATGATGCTGGGAAAATTTCCTTCATTCCCTCCTTTCCTTTGACTCATGCACTTGAATTTGCGTTGGGATCTCTTGTTGTAACCCTCTGCTTTATGGTGGGTTACTGGCTTCAAGACCTGCAATGTAAAGACTGAAGACTTGCCTCTTGTTATACAGGTAGGCGCCTGTTTTTAGTAGCAACTTTTGAATTTAAAATGCATGTTGGCAATAATTTACAAAATATGCAAAGGACAATGTAAAATAAATCAAACGTAAAATATCCTATTCGAGGGCGGATAGTCCCATCGTATTCTATTCGAGGGCGAATACTTAAACGCCATTCCTCTCTTCGGGCGGGCTCCCGACTTCAATCATCATCTTTTGAAAATAAATCGCCATTCCTCTCTTCGGGCGGGCTCCGACTTCAACATCTTTTGAAAATAAATCGCCATTCCTCTCTTCAGGCGGGCTCCTGACTTCAATCATCAACTCTGAAAATTAAACGCCATTCCTCTCTTCTTGTACCATTTTATTCTTGCTGCATCGACTCTTGAGCCATCATTTCTCCTAAATCACCTTGTTTCGGAACTGCTTTCCTCCTGGGTCGTGTTGCTTTCCCTCCTGATTGCTGGGGATATCTTTAGAACTGTTTACTTGCCTGCTGAGGATAATGATGCTGGGAAAGTTTTCCTTCATCCCCTCATTTCCTTTGACTCATGCGCTTGAATTTGTGCTGGGATCTCTTATTGTAACCCTCTGCTTTATGTCGGGTTACTGGTTTCAAGACCTGCAATGTAAAGACTGAAGACTTGCCTTTTGTTATACAGGTAGGCGCCTGCTTTTAGTAGCAACTTTTGAATTAAAAATGCATTTTGGCAATAATTTATAAAATATGCATAGGACAATGTAAAATAAAATGTAAAATATCCTATTCGAGGGCGGATAGTCCCATCGTATTCTATTCGAGGGAGAGTACTCCCATTGTATCCTATTCGAGGGCGAATACTCCCATTGTATTCTATTCGAGGGCGAATACTCCCATTGTATCCTATTCGAGGGCGAATACTCCCATTGTATTCTATTCGAGGGCGAATACTCCCATTGTATCCTATTCGAGGGCGAATACTCCCATTGTATCCTATTCGAGGGCGAATACTCCCATTGTATCCTATTCGAGGGCGAATACTCCCATTGTATTCTATTCGAGGGCGAATACTCCCATTATATTCTATTCGAGGGCGAATACTCCCATTGTATCCTATTCGAGGGCGAATACTCCCATTGTATCCTATTCGAGGGCGAATACTCCCATTGTATCCTATTCGAGGGCGAATACTCCCATTGTATCCTATTCGAGGGCGAATACTCCCATTGTATTCTATTCGAGGGCGAATACTCCCATGATATCAATGTATGAAAGTGAACAAACCTGAGACGTCCTGTTCGAAGGTGGACAAACCTGAATCATCCTATTTGAAGGTGGACAAACCTGACACGTCATCTTGAATTGCCTTCCTAGTTTCTCCGAGAAAATTTTCAACAACGGCAGAAAATTTTCTGCCCCAGTATTGGTGTTCTTCCTTGTGGCATGACTTTCTGCTATCAGTAGCATTTTCTTTCCCTGTTTCAAATCAAAGAAAATTTGTTAGTTCAAAACATTGTGAGCGGTTGTGCCGCTCCTGTGGGGTGGTTTTTCCTTTTCTCCTTTCCCTCGCTCGGGGTTCCCAAAACATTGTTGGGGAATGATTTCATTTGTTGGAGATGATATTCCTGCTGGTGATGGGTTTTTCCATTTATCCCTTCCCCGTTCTCAACTTGCTGGGGGTTATTTTGTTGAAGGTGGGATTTCCTTTCTTCCTTTACCATTCTGTGTTGTCCGACCACCTCGGAACTTGCTGAAGATAACAGTGTTGGTGGATTTTCATTTCCTCAAAATTTGGTGTTTCACTCTTCTTGAAGGCTGTTGAGGAGGACACTGGTTCGAAGACCATTTCTCTTAAGACTTTCCTTCTTCCCCAAGTGGGTATTGACTTCCAGAAAATTTTCAAACTGAAAAGAAAATTTTCTGCCCCAGTTTAATAATCTTCTTTGCACCATACTTCTTTGTCGTCAATGGCATTTCCTTGCCTTGCATAATAATTGGAAAATTGGTGGCAAGTTTTGAAGTCATTTCTCACTATGTTTTGACCAGACTGGTGGAGAGTTTTGACAAAAGGAGAAAGATAAAAAGAAACAACAAATAAAAGACAAAGGACTGACTCTCTAACCAGAAACAACTATAAAAACTTATCAAACGCGGATACCAACTCTACTGGTCATGAGATGCACATATGGCCTATCCTCCGTCGTTAATTTCCTTTCACGATTTCTGTCTCGTGATTTCCATCCGATTATCACCTTTATTCGACTTGTAGTGCCCGAAGGGTTTTCACTTTCAAGCTTCTCGCATTTTGATTTTCTCTCAGCTTTCGTCGCCTTATGGTGCCTCCTGAAGGTTTTCACCGGTAAGACTCTCTCATTTGTATTACTTTTAGCTGGGGATTGGGGTGTCACTGCCAAGACTCTCTCGCGTGTCCTTTCTGCTGGGAATCAGAGTCCTTTCTGCTGAGAATCACCGTGTTATATTATGATAGGATTCTATCCCTCGCCTGACGCGGCATCTTTTGAAGACTGATCGGAAGGTCTTTCTTTGGACCGTAATGTGGGATTTGGATAGGGCTAGAAAGAAAGGGTATTGAAGGCTCAAAACAAAATCAATTTTGGGTTCAAAATTTACAACCTTCGGACCTAAATTTATTTACAATAAACACAATTTTTTCTTTGCCCCAGTTTTTTTTTTTTTTTTTTTTTTTTTTTTTACTTGGGAATTTTTTATTTCTTTATTTACACTATGACCGAGCTGTGAAGCGCCTACGTATCCTCTTTAAGGAATGAGGTCAAACGTAGTTCCCAATTCCTCTTTTTCAAGTTTCTTTTTTTTTTTTTTTTTTTTTTTTTTTCTTTTTCGTTTCTTTTTGGTTGCTTTTGTTTTTCTCTTTTTTCTTTCTTTATCTTCCCCATTTGTGTTTCTAATTTTGGTACCGATTCCGAAGGAGGGGTATGAAAGAAATCAAAAGGGCTCGAAGGGTTAACGAAGGATAAAGTGTTTGGGTAGCAGAACAAAATGTCTTCGTCATTCCAATCTTCAAAACATGCCAAGTGTAAACAACACAATTAACATTCGTCGTATCTTTAAAGCACAGTTGGACAACACTCTCATTTTCATTATTGTGAATGACCCCACGTCGATTTGGCCAGCTTTCCTTTAACTGTTTCCTTTTTAGTTGCCCCGGTTTCAGACGACTCGGGATCCAAATAGTCTCAAGTTGTTTTTGTTTCCTTTAGATGACCCGATCATCTTCCAATTGCTTTCAGAATTAAGCCATAATTATGTGTGCGCATGTCGTGTCACTAGATTCGGCGTTTGAGCACAAGACAAATCTGAAGGATAAAAAGAACTAAACAAAATAAAATGACCGGAAGTAACAAAAGACCGAAAGCTTCATTAAACTAATAACGAAATGGTTCAATGACAAAACAAACTAAACAAACTAGAGTACAGCCCTGAAACAAAACTGGGCAAGACCAAAGCAAACTGCTAGGACAAAAGGGTTTGACCACAAGAAAACCCGAAAATAACTCGGACAACAAAATGACGACAAAACGAACCACCAAAGCTCCATCTAGCTGACCAAAAGATGGAGTATCTTCCCAATTACCAAGCAACATTTCAGCCACTAAGTTCTGCATCAATATTGCCAAAGCTGCCATCTGCTTCAACATTTTTAGCTCCAGTCAATACACCCCCCAGAGGATTTGTGTGCCCCATGTCATCATCATTGACCACAATCAACCACCCTTTTTGAATCATTCTTTCGATTTCCTTTTTCAAGGTACGGCAACTCTCAATATCGTGCCCTCTGACATTGGAATGGTATGCACATCGTGCAGTAGAATCGAAGCTTCTTGCACGTGGATCGGGAGTGTATCCGGGGAGCGGCGTAATCAGGCCGACATGTTTTAACTTTCCAAACAGACTTGCATAGGATTCTCCGATAGGGGTGAGCGCCTTTTCTCGCTTCAGCAACCTTTCCTCCCTAAACGCTTTATTTGGCCTGAAACCTGACCCGGGGGGTTTCCGGTATGTTCGTGGGGGTTGGTAGGCTTTTGTGGAGCTGGGTACCTGGAAGGTGAAGTACGATTTTGGGTGTCCCTTGGAGAGTAGTGGTGTTGGGGACGGGAGTAGCGTTGTGAAAACATAGCCGGGGGACGAGTAATTGAGCTACTCGAGTGGCTGGAAAAGCTGTGGTAGGTGGGTACATATGGAGAGTGTGAGGGATCATCTGGCATCGGGTTCAGTGGACGGGTAAGGACAGAATCCAGGAAGCTAGGTGGTGGCGGGGGTGGTGCTTTCCCATCCATCCACGCCCGATACATATCAACCACATGTTGTCTCAATATCTTGACTTCTTCTACTAACCCGTGGTTCCGTTCAACCAGCTGTTGTCGGGTATCGGTATCAACCCACTCAGTCTTGAGATTATCTGCCATTGTCCTCTGACTTTGTCTTATAGGGAAGAGTTATTTCAGAACCACAACCAACCACCTTTCTGGAAATGGACACAACAAAACGAAGCCAGCATGTCAGCATTAAGGTATCCCGCTTATTGATCATTCTTCTTTTTTTCTATCTTTTTTTCTTTTTCCCTTTTTGTGGTTTTTTTCATTTTTCCTCTTTTTTTTTCTTTTGTAGTTTTTTTTTCATCATTTTTTTTTTTTTTTTTTTTTTGGTTATGGAAATGGTCGAATCCTATGTGGATTGCCTACGTATCATGACCCCGCATGAATCAGACCGAGCGTAGTTCTTGCAAATTAATGCAAGAAATAAAGAGATGTTTATTTGATTATTATTATTTTTTTTTTTTTTTGAATAACAATTGTACAAGCCGACACCAACTACAAACTTGTGTAGGTGATTTCTACAAGAATAAGAATATTTTTTGTGTCAATTATGACTATTTCTACAAATTTGGCCACATAATGACTATTTTTGCAAAATTTATTTAAGAAAGATAAACTTAAAAATTTTTCATCCTGCGGCTCATGGGGGCATCGTTCGGCATTGCCATAAAGCAACACAAGACTAAGAAGTTTTTAATATCAATTGACTATTTTTTACAAAATTGGCCATATAATGGCTTAATTGACAAAATGACTATTTTTTGCGAAATTTAAAAAAAAGATAAACTTGAAATTTTTTTTTTTTTTTTTATCCCGTGGCTCATGGGGCATCGTTCGGCATCACCATAAACCAACCCAAAACTATATTTTTCATAAAATGGCCACGTAATGGCTTATTTAGACAAAGTGGCTATTTTTGCAAAATTTTATTTCAGAAGACGCAAAATCAAAAAATTGTTATCCTGGGGCCTATGGGGCATCGTTCGGCATCGCCATAGGCCAACAAAAGATTGAGAGTTTTTGATGTCAATTGTGACTATTTTTTACAAATTGGCCATGTAATGGCTTATTTAGAGAAGGTGGCTCTTTCTGCAAAACTTTATTTCAAAATTTTTATCATGGGGCCTGTGGGGCATCGTTCAGCACCGACACGGTCCAATACAAGACTGAAGAAGTTCAAATGCCAAAAGTGGCTATTTATGCAAAGACCGGCCATGTAATGGCTTATTTGATAAAGTGGTTATTTTTTGTAAAGTTGAGTGATGACTCAAAACTTGATTTTTGCGGATACAACCTTTCAACATTTTCGCGAGGGAACATTTCAAGGTTGTGTCCAAAATTATTTACAAACGACTCGAAATGGCTATTCTTGCAAAAAACAGCCTTCCGGCGTCCTTTTAAGGGACATTCGGCTTATTTCAAGCAATAGCATTACCCGACTTATTTATAACAAAATAAAAATTTTGACATTTTTGGTTATTTTTGCAAAAAGGGTGTGAACCGGACTTGATTTTGCGGCTATGGCCTTGCAACATTTCCACAAGGAATATTTCAAGGTTATACCCGCAAATTATTAAAATGACTCAAAGTGGCTATTTTTGCAAAAACAGCCTTCCGGGGTCCTTTCGGAACATTCGGCTATTTTCAAAAACATCGTCACTTTGATTTATTGACAAAATTAAACACACACATTTTTTGATTTTTTTCTTTTTTTTATATATTTTTTTTTATTTTTTGCAAACGGGGTGTGAACCCGAACTTAATTTTGCGGCTATGGCCTTGCAACATTTCCACAAGGAATATTTCAAGGCTGTGCCCGCAAATTATTAAAAATGATTCAAAGTGGCTATTTTTGCAAAAAACAGTCTTCCGGCGTCCTTTCGGAACATTCGGCTATTTGCAAAAACGGCATCACTTTGATTTTATTGACAAAATTAAACACATATAGTCGCCAGAGCTGTCACACCTCCTTTTTACGCGCCCGCGGCGAGGGCGCGAGGGAGTTTTTCCAATTAAAGGACAATCGAGACGGAATTAATTTATTTAATTCAGAGTCGCCACTTGGGAAAATAATGGTGTCCCAAGTCACCGGTTTAATCCGAACCGAGGAAATTTATGACTCTGTAATACAGTCTGCGAAACTAGAAATCCGGATAAGGAATTCTGTTAACCCGGGAGAAGGTATTGGGCACTCCCGGATTCCGTGGTTTTAGCACGGTCGCTCAATTGCAATTTTTGTTTCTATCCGATTCTTTTATATATTTTAACTATGTGCTTTTAATGCTCCGCTCTTATTTTTAGAAGAATTGCGACGTTACGAAAACACATTTCGAGCCGCACCGTAACCAGTACGCCTGCGACTCTAATGTATTTCGGTTTCGCCGAGAGTAAGATTTGGGTCACATAAATGCACACCCGTATTCAGGAAAGTAATTTTATTTCAAGTCGTGCCTAAAGAGTCTATCGTCTATTTAACTTTGGGAAAAGACCGTGAAATTCACTAGACGGTCCTTCCAAGTCTATGCTTCTTATAACAACTTATTAGAGGGCCCCGCGATTGTGTATTTGCGTTTGGCGAGGCTCATCTCATTATTATTAAGGCCAATCCTAAGATGAACTATATTCTCTACTTGTTTTGTCTTTAACAACAAAGAAAAATGTTAATTGTTTATCATTACCTGCTAGTTTTATATTTTTTGTTTTTATCATTTGGGCCATTCAATAGAGCCTTGACTCAAAATTAAACGCCAGAAGGCAATTCCCTTTTTACTATGCTCTTAAAATATTCCAATTTGTATTCAAACTAGTTAAGCTAATTAGTTACCCAAAAATTTGTTTTATTTAAGAAAAGAATATTGAACCTGCTTCAGATTTTAACCCAATCTAACTGATAATCCGTTTTTGTGTGAATGATCTAGATCATAGTAGATATACATGAACTAAAGTGTATTGATAATCTAATAGCAACGAAGTGATATATCAATTGTCCAGATTCCCCTTTTTAAGCGACTATTGATAGAACGAGATTTACATACTTAATTAACTAATTGAACATTGAACACGATACTACTAATTCATCACCCTCGATCAAGTTACCATCATCATGATTCTATTTACTGTCACACTAATTGTTGGTTATCATGCGCTCTTAACTTGATCAAATTAACACCACTTAACATAAAGGAAAATTTTTCTTTTTAACATGTATTCACTGATCCGTATACCCCTTACATAGTACCTTTCCAGTAGACCACTTCTACTATGATAGCCTATGGAAATATAAAGCTCACATAATTGCAATCCATATAGTCTATTACATGCTCAAGTTCTCTTTAATGAATATACATGTATTTAACTAATCAATAAGCTAAACTTTGTTTCTTCAATTCATGTTTACAGCTTCAGGCAATAGTGAAATACCTGGAATTCAACACAGCAAGAGAATGGAGATCAGTTAAGTCGATGAAGCCAAATGACAACAGACCAACAGCGATAACCAACAGCAACAAACAAACAAACACTCAACAACCCAGGCAGTGGCAGTCCACAGCTCAGCCAACGAAGCAAACAACAAAAACAGACCCAAAACCAATAATCTAAACCAACACTCAGCAGATACGCCACAGTCAAACTCAGTAGCACAGCAACAACAACAACCCGAGAACAACAGCCAACAACCGACCACTATGCAACAGTATACACAGTGTGTATGTGTGTGTGTAGGAATATCTTTGTCTATCTTCGAATGCCCCACTGTTTCAGATTAATGCTCTCTTTATAGCTCAAAACAGACCCCTCCCCTTAAATGACTTCTTGATTCAAGTTAAAATGGTTCCCCATGCTTACATGTTTGTCCCCATGCTTACTTGTTTGGTTCCCCACTAACACTTGTCTTTTCCTTAATTAATTCAAAAGTTATGGGCAACATATTTAATTACTTCTTTTAACATCTTCCAAAGCCACTATGTCTTGTTCCATTTTTTAATTCGTTTGTCCCCCACTACCCTTTCTCTAATTGATTTTTAATTCAAAGCATGGGTAGGTGTATTTTAATCACTACTTTTAATACCATTATGTCTTGTTCCCCACTTTTATTAAACAAATTCTTACTTTAACATTATTGGTGCTTAGTAGACAGAACACTCAATTTAAATAATTTTGCAAGTTTTCCAATTCCAAAAATACCTCTTGATGCCTTGTGATTACTAACCATTAGCTATAACCAATTCCCTTAATCAAACTCAATCAATTGATCACGTTAAACCAGCTTTTAATTAATAATAAGAACACCAAAACTGAAACTAAACCATGGTCAAGCTCATCATGGACTCCAAACTTAAAAGAACAACAATTAGATTCGAATAACTGAACTCAAACATTTGAACTTAGATTAGATCAAACAGGATCACAAGCAAGATGAAAGACTCAATGGTTCAGAAACAAAACGGAGGATTCAGTGATTAAACCAACACACTTCTTGATTAAACCTACACAGGAACACTTGAAGAAAGTCTAATAAGAATCTAACAACTTAAAGCTGACACGAACATGCCGAAACACTTATGAAAATTGCGAGAAAATCGTTACTGATTTTCGGACTATCATATAAACAATACGACTCCTTAATTCTGTAATAACGAGCAAAACAGGAGAAAACCAAACAAACAAATCAAGCATATGTACTGATTTCAGATCCAAGAATATCAAATAAAATAAGGACATAAGTAAAACTTAAACCAACTAACCGGATTGGAACAACGACGAACTCGTACGGAAACAAAATCTGTCTTGTAAGCGATCGTTTTTAAACAAATGACGAGCAACGAACAACGGAAGGTGATGACTGACGACGACGACGAACACAATGGCAAAGCTGGCTGGTTCGATGAAGCCGAAACTGGTTGTTTAGAGTTTGTTCGCGAAGGTGATGTTGGACATCGAAGCAGAATCTAGTGACGACGAGCTAGATATTGAGATAGGGTGTTCGCTGGTGGTTCTATTGGAGGCAGAAGGCGCTGTGAGGTCTGGCGGCTGGGGTGTTGGCGCGACAGTGGTCGCTGGAGATGGTGGTTTGTCGGACTGGAGGCAGCAGATGGAGGTCGACAGGCTTGCTGGCTGATCGACGACGATGGCGAGGATGAAGCAGAAGTAGGTGGTCGTTTTCATGGCTGGACATTGGCGGACTGGAGGCAGCAGATGGAGGTCGACAGGTCCGCTGGCTGATCGAAGACGATGGCGAGGATGAAGCAGAAACTGGTCCACGTGAGCATGAGTGGTCGTGAGGCTGTTTGGAGAAGAAGACGGGTGGTTGCCATGGAAAGGTGGCTGGCGGCTGAGGGAGTTCTGGAGAAGAAGATGGGAAGGGCTAATGTTTTAGTTAGGGTTTGAATAATGAAAAATGAGATGAAGAGAGGGATTGTTTGGGTGGACCGGGTCGGGTATTTGGGGTGGGGTGTTGGGCTGGCTGGGTAGGGAATTGGGTGGTGTATTGAATTACATTGGGCCTCGTTTTGCTATAGCCCAATTCCGATTTCCATACTACATTCCATGGTGTATCATATACATATGTGTGTATATATATATATATATATATATATATATATATATATATATATATATATATATATATATATATATATATATATATATATATATATATATATATATATATATATATTATATTATATATATATATATATATACTAACTCATAACACAATTAATTTTTACTACAATCATCCCACATAATTACATATCACTTAAATGTAAACCGTATAATTTTGATATTAAACACTAAAATGCAAAACATGATGTATATATTTTGTATTTTACTAATTTAAATAAATAAACACGCACACACAAACATGCAAAAATGTAAGATAAAAATAACACAAAAATCACAAAAATCATGCTCAACATAAAACTATTTTATTTTTGAATTTTCCTGGGAGTGATTCTCATGTAGGGCAAAAATCACGTGCTCACACTTCCTATATGTAATGGCATTGCCATCTTCAGTAGGATATCTTGAACAAATTTAAATGTTTTTCCTTTTAACCTAGCTAATTTTCTTCTCTCTTTTGTTTTTCCTTACTGTCGATTGCTACCGCCATCAGTGGTATCAAAACAACTCATTGGCTATGTGAAAACCATGGCAGGGGAGTCGACTGAACTCAGAAAAGTGATGCATAAACTGGAGGCAGATATATCGAACTTCACAGCTCGCCAAGACCAACTTGAAGCTTTCCAAGTGCAGTCTTGCAAGAATCAGGAGGAGGCTGTGGGGGAACTAAGAGAGGTACTCAACGAGAAAAGACCGGAAAGAGGAAAGGAGTTAGAAGCGAGGGGAGGTGAGCTTTACTCTCCTAGCGACTTTCCTATTAGTCTAGGAGAAATGGCAGCACTTACTCATGTGGGAAGTAATGGTTCGTCTATGCCAAGTACTTCACTGGTGGGGGGAAGTCAAACTTCAACTGTGGTAACATCTGCTCAAAACCTTGTTGTGGGGGTAAATTGGACTGCCCCTGGACCTAGCAACCAAGCTACCATGAACCCTAACCTACAAAATCCAAATTTACAAGTAAGATCTCCATTTGTTATGCATTTAACACAGGGATTTTCAGGCCCTCATTCACCTCAATCTAGGCCCTTTCCTGACCAGCCCCATCCCCCAATTGAAACAAAAGCAGAACTTCATATGCTCAGCTTCATCACAATGTCCAAACACCTAATCGAGCTCCACATCCTTATAACTCTTATAACCAGCCCTCACCATACCCTCCAGCATACCAAGTCCCCACCTTCCATATGAACCCACCTATATACCACCAAATCCCTTATGAACCACCCACAGTCCTTCACCAAAACACACAAAGAAACATCTCTTGGCAAGGTGCAGTCCCTCAACGAAACCCTGCTATTCCAAACCTTCCTTTCACCAAGTATGCCAAGGTAGAATTCCCAAAATTTGATGGTGAAGATTTAAGGACATGGTTATACAAGGTGGAGCAGTTCTTTTCTGAGGAAGATATCTCCATACAACAAAAACTGAAATTGGTGTCTATGCATTTGGAGGGTGATGCCTTGTAGTGGCATTTTGGATACATGAGGAGTAGAGGACAGATGCCCCTTCCCACCAGGGATGAGTATATATGGGCACTATGTGATAACTTTGGGGCAGAATACACTGACCCCATAGCTAAGATAATGAATGTAAAGCATACGGGCACTGTGAAGGAGTATCAACAAGCTTTCAACAGTGTGATAAACAGGCTGGATATAGCAACAGGACATGCAATTAGCATTTTCCTTAACAATTTAAAACCAGAACTTAGCAATGCTGTTAGAATTGGAAACCCCAGCACTCTACCCCATGCCTATTACTTAGCCAAGTTATAGGAGGCTAACTTTGTAGCTCAGAGTAGAGCAATCATGAGTTTAAATTCAGCCTCTTGTTTTAGTAGAGGACCTAGTGGAAGCAATCCTAGCCCTTGGAAAAAAGATAACTCAGCAGGGATCAAGAGGTAGCCTGTTACTAAGATTGATAATGGCAGAAGAAGGAGATTGACTCCTGCAGAGATGGATGAAAAAAGGGCAAGTGGTTTGTGCTTCTTCTATGATGAGAAGTTTATTCCTGGTCACAAGTGTAAGGCCAAGAGACATATCTACTCCTTGGAACTAGGACCTATAGAAGAATTGGAAGAAACAAGAGAAGAAGAGGAGAAATCCTTAGAGCCAACAAAAGAAAACGAAGGCAAGGAACATGAGACCACAGGAAACTATGCCATATCCCTACAAGCCCTTAATGGCACCCCAGGATTCCAAACACTTAGGCTTAGAGGTTTTACTGAGCAGAAGCCCTTAGAAATTTTTATTGATTATAGTTCCACTCACAACTTCATTGATGAGGAGATGGTGGAAAGATTGAGGTGCAAGGTTAGTAAAATCAAGCCACAGTTAATGCAGGTGGCAGATGGAAGGGAGGTTCCTATAGAAAAGATATACAAGAGATTTAAGTGGTTTATGCAGGGTACAATGTTCCTGGGGCATTTCTTAGTGTTCCCTATTGGTAGCAGTGACATTGTGCTAGAAATTCAGTGGCTATATTCTTTAGAGGATATTAAATTCAACTTCAAGAAGCTAATCATGGAGTTTGAGCATGAGGGCAAACTGTTGACATTACAAGGCATCCAACCTGATTTCAAGGCTATCCAATCTAAGGCTTTGGAGAAGGTAGAGAAAGGCAATCTGAGACTGTTTATGGTCAAGGTAAGAACCACTAGAGAAGAGCAACATGAATCACAAGCGGGGAAGGTACCGGAAGAAATCAATGAGCTTCTTACGAAATATGACAAGGTGTTTGGGGAACCTACTCAGTTACCTCCATCCAGGGGTGTGTTTGATCATCATATTCCTCTATTGGAGGGTACCTCTCCAACCAATGTTAGGCCATATAGGTACTCACCAGTTCAGAAAGATATTATAGGAAAATTGATACAGGAATGCTAGTCCAAGGAATCGTTCAGCACAGTTCCAGCCCCTATGCCTCACTTGTGGTATTGGTAGGAAAAAAAGATGGAACTTGGAGAATGTGTGTGGACTACAGGGCCTTGAACAAGGTAACTGTCAAGGACAAATTTCCCATTCCCATAATTGAATAGTTACCGGATGAATTGGGGGGCTCTCAAGTTTATTCCAAGGTGGATTTAAGAGTAGGGTACCACCAAATTAGGATGACACCTACAGATGTCCCAAAGAATGCATTCAGAACCCACTCTAGGCACTATGGGTACTTGGTTATGCCCTTTGGGCTAACTAATGCACCTGTCAGTTTTCAAAGCTTGATGAATCAAATCTCCCAGGCTTACATAAGGAAGTTCATATTGGTGTGTTTTGATGATATTGTAATTTATAGCAAGAGCATGGAAGATCATGTCCAACACCTTAAAATTGCTTTTGACATTTTGGTGCAACATCAGTTGTTGGCAAAACGGAATAATGTGTATTTGGGGCAGAAAGAGTAGAGTACTTAGGGCATTACATATCTTCTAATGGAGTTTCAACAGATCCTAAGAAGATAGAGGCAGTGATGGCATGGACAGAACCAAAGACAGTCACTCAACTGAGTGGATTCTTAGGGCTTGCTGGGTATTATAAGAGGTTTATCCAAGAGCATAGGGTCATTAGCAAACCCCTCACTGATCTTCTCAAGAAGGATAGTTTTTGTTGGAATAAGAAGGCTGAGGAAGCCATTAATAAGCTTAAGGAGGCCCTGACTACTGCCCCAGTACTGGCCCTGCCCAATTTTTCCTTGACATTTGTGGTGGAGACTAATGCTTGCAATGTGGGGATTGGAGTTGTCTTGATGCAACAAGGGCAGCTAATTGCCTACCTTAGCTAGGGGTTATCAATTCAGCACCAAGCTCTATCAGTCTATGACAAGGAGCTGCTTGCTCTAGTCATGGCAGTCAATAAATGGTCTCAATACTTGATAGTGAAACCATTTATCATCAAAAGTGACCAGAATACCCTGAAGTTCCTTTTAGAATAGAAATTACACACTGGAAACCAGTTGAAATGAATAACAAAGTTGATGGAGTATGATTTTGAGATTGAATATAAAAAGGGAAAGGAGAATAAGGTTGCGGATGCAATCTCTAAGCTCCCATTGGTAGAGCTATCTGCTATGACCTTATCCATTGTGAGGTCTAATTTGCTGGAGGATATTATGAAAAGTTGGGACCTAGATGAAGAGTTGAGGGCCAATATTCACACTCTTAAGAACCAGGAAACCAGTGAAGCGGGGTACACCATCATACATCAACAGTTGGGGAAGAATGGCAAGTTAGTGGTAGGTCATTACTTAGCATTGAGGAGAGAAATTCTGCAGCTATGGCATAATTCTATCCTTGGAGGTCATCAGGGGTAGATAAGACATAGATAAGGGTTTCTTCCTTATTCTACTGGAAGGGAATGAAGGAAGAGGTCCATGGATTGGTGAAGGACTGTGATGTCTGTCAATGGCACAAGTATGATAATGCACCATATCAAGGACAGTTACAGCCCCTTAAAATACCTAAATCAGCTTGGAGCAGCATAAGTATGGATTTCATTGAAGGGTTGCCGAAATCCCAAGGAAAGTCAGTTATATGGGTGGTGGTTGATAGGTTTACCAAGTATGCTCATTTCATAGGGTTATCCCATCCCTATTCTGCTAATGAGCTAGCTAAGGTGTTCATGGAGTATATCTACAAGTTACATGGGTTGCCAGAGGACATTATCAGTGATAGGGACCCCATCTTCACAAGTAAGTTATGGTAGGAACTGTTTGGTATATTGGGGGTGAGCCTTAACACCTCTACTGCTTATCACCCACAGACAGACGACCAGACTGAGGTTGTTAATCGTTGTGTAGAAACCTACCTGAGATGTTTTTGCTCAAATGCACTACTTAGGAGCAGCTGAATGGTGGTACAACCCCACTTTTCACTCATCCATATAATGTACACCATATGAGGCATTATATGACCAACCCCTTCCATTACATTTGCCCTATGCTGCAGAAGACTCATACATAGAAGAAGTGGACAGGAGTTTACTTACCAAAGAGTTCAAGGTGCAGCTATTGAGGTACCATCTCAGAAGAGCTCAACAAAGGATGGAGCATCAAGCTAACAAGCACATTTGACAGGCAGATTGAAGAGGGTGATTGGGTGTATATAAAACTCCAGCCTTACAGGCAAGTCACTATGTTAGGAGGACAGTTCTCGAAGCTATATGCTAAATACTATGGACCTTATCAAGTGCTGCAAAGGGTAGGGAAAGTAGCATACAGACTCTCACTTCCTTCTCAATTGTTGTTGCACCCCACCTTCCATGTTTCCCAACTCAAGAAGTGTCACAAGCTACGAGAAACAATCTCTCACCCACCTGCAATTGAGCTATCGAGTCCATACTGTCCTCAACCCCAACAGATTCTGGAGAGGCACATGATTCAAAAGGGGAAGAAGGTCGTGGCTCAGGTTCTAGTGCAATGAGACCAGCTACCACCAGATCGAGCTACTTGAGAAGATTATTTAGCACTAAAGATACGATTTCCAGCATTCATTCCTTGAGGACAAGGAAGTTTTTAAGGGGAAAGAATTGATGCAATTGGAATTCAGTTCGGCTTGCCGAGTTAGTAACTCGGGCTTTAGAGGAGGTTCCTAGCCGTTAGAATTAGTTATTAACGGGATTTTAATAGTTAGGAGAATGGACAGTTTAGTCCCTCTATAGTTTTTATATTAAGTTTTCTTATGTGTAATTAGACCCATAGAATTATCACAATCAAACACTTTAGATCTTTGTCAGAGTTAGTTACGAGGGTTTGTCCTCTAGTGTGCAGGTGCTTCCTATATGTAATGGCATTGCCATCTTCAGTGGGATATCTTGAACAAATTTTAATTTTTTTCCTTTTGCCCTAGCTAATTTTCTTCTCTCTTTTGTTTTTGCTTATTGTCGATTGCTGCCGCCATCAAAGCCCTTCGTCCCCCTTATATACTAAGAGAAACTCTCCTAATTTGTCAGAGACAGACTACCAAGAATACTTGATAGAATATTTCCAATGTCCTCTAACGGGATTATAATATTACAAGGGTCGTACATTCTTCTCTTTTATAATAAGGCCTTTTCTTTTGGGACGTTGGCTCGGAGAGGCCTGCTCGTTCGTTGTGTTCGCCATAGGTCGTGGTTGGTCAAATCGGACCCATACAATTAGTCCCTCCGCTCGTCGGGGTTGCGAACGGACGCGTCCTCGATGAGTAGACTTATCATGCTCTCTTGAAGGAATTTGTCCCATTGGAACATTATGACCTGGTAAATGGGGGTGGTCGTCAAACATTCTGCCCTCTTAAACAAGTTTGGCGTGAAACCTTCACCTCCAACTTGAGTGGGGGGGAAGGGTGGGAGGGTATTGAGATGTATTTATATTTCATGCCTTTAGACGTTTTACCTTTAGCTGTTAGTATTGTACAGTTAGTTACAGTTAATTAGTGTTGGTTAGTGTTAATTTGTGGTCAGATTAGCTGTTAGTTATAGTTTAGTTTTTTTTCTTCTTTTAAAACCCCTCCCAAATTAGGTGGAGGTGCTTACTAACTCAGTCATCTTCTCCTCTCTCATGCGAAGTTTCTAGAGCTCTCCAATGGAGCACAGTCGAAGAGCAATTCACCAGTTCATGGTGTAAACTGACAGAACTGGTACCCTAAATTTAAATCTTAATAAGAGGCCACAAATATAGTATTTCAAAAGTTTCAAAATTGTTCTTATTTGACGTGAGAGTCTGAAAAATGCCAGAGAAAGAATGAAAAAGTGCGCTATCTGAATTATTCAATGATTCTTATGTTTCGCAGATTATGCAGATGAGTATGAGGAATGTAGAAAATGGAAAGAACTCGGTTTTATGATAAATAGTACTATAATTTAGTGATATAAAAGTTTTAAAAAAAAAATCAAATTAAAATGCGAAGATAATATAGAATTCAATTGTGCTATTAATAAATATAAGTTTAATACTGCCAAAATTAGCTTTCAGTCAATTTGAGAGGGAGAGTTTCAGACTTAAAATAAACAAAAGCTAAAACGGATAGGCTGGATTTTGTTTCTCTCACAAGTAATAAACGCAATCCATAAATTGTCCTGTCAACTTGAGCCAAGAGTTGTCTTGCTTGGGTTATTTAGCATTTCTTCCATTTGGCAGGCCACACCCTAACGAAAATCCACTTTATGAATGGCAACTAGGAAGAGATTTACATGTTAATTTTTTTTTTTTTGGTTAATAAATAGATGAAAGAAGATGAAATTTCATCATATTTTATGCTTGCTGAAAAATGGTAACCCATTTGATTGACACGAAATATAAGAAAAGAGAGAAAGACTTTTAATCTTGTGGTGTATAAAATGAGGCACATTTACTTTATTTGGCTATAAATAATTGCATAAAGGTAAATTGTATCCAAATAAGAAAAGGGGGTCATTCTTTTTGACACGGACTAAAAAGGAAATAGGTTCATATAAATTGAAACAGAGGAAATAGTATTTAGTAAAATGTTTAATTCGATAATGACAAAAGGTTATGTGATTGAAGTAGTATTCAAATAGTAATGACATAAAGTACTGTCTATGTACCTTTCTCCATGAAAATTGAGAAAAAGAAAAACCAAGGAAAGTCACTAATAGAGGCTGATAATTAAGGGACCATAAGAACAATTTAATGCCCAAAGTATTGGGCATTCACAAGGATTCATGGAAGAATTTTTACCCTAAAGGAACATAATATAGATAAGTTATTCTAATGTAAGTAATAGTAACTGTTCTACCACTAGAAGTAAAACCCATAATTTTTATTTTTAAACAAAATTCATTTTAAATTTACAAATGGAAGATGAAAAGTAGAAACCACAAATGCCCATTTTTTTTTAAAAAAGGTCCCCACATCTTCTTTAATTGGCATTATGCTCTCTGTTTTCTATATTTCTCCAAGACAAACACTGCCAACTTTCGCAGAACTCATTATTTTTGAATTCTGTAAGGGGGAATGTGATAGTACAGTAAAGTATGTCCAAAGAGCCCCTACAAAGTACAAATCCATTCAAAATTTAGACAAGTGAACAAAGTAACTTTGTATACAAAATTACTACAATACATATAAACTACTTTTATTACACTATATTAGTAGTAACCAAAGCTTAATTAACATGCATCATCAGAAAGAAAAAATCGACAAACCAAAATGCTTAAGAAAAGCACATACAGTGATTTGAATGGTAAATGAAACATTTACTGATCAAGTGCATTAGGGCCAGTGCAATAATTCAGAATATGGTTCCACACCCACTGAACCAAAAACCTTCTTCTTACCCCATTCATATTATACGTGGCACCCTCTTTATCGTTCATCATTTGTCCGGTGTACGACCCCCCGCCGCCGGTACCGTAAATCCCTTCACAAAGATCCGCTATTTCCACCGGAAAACTCGGGTCCTGACCCGCATACCACGCGTTCACTAATGGGTTCGTTGATAGCTCAGCAATCTCATGAGCTATCACGCTTATCATTCCGTCAACTCCAACGTCGTTGTTGGGTGACTTTACGGCTTTAAAACCCGGCATGAAATTCGGTACCGAATACGGGTACGCACAAGTACCCGGACAAAGCTTGGCGGAGTTACCCACCCAAGCGTACGGTAAAGTATACCCAACGATGGACGGGAAAGTGAAGTAATGGAATCCGCAAACGTTTTGGCAAAAATCCTGAACGTACACGTCATCAGAAGTGAGCAATAAGTAGACGCCAGTTTTCGGGTTTAACGGTAACGGTCGGGTACGAGCTGTAACGGCGGATTTTATCACTGACTGTACAGTTAACCGGGTTAAGGATTTACCGTGTGAGTAAAACCGGTCGTTTTTCTCGTCGCCGAGGTGGACATTACGGGAGATATTGGCTCCGGTCTGATCAGTGTAAAGCTGAACCGTTTTCCACCAACCAGCCACTGAAGGCGGTTTAGAATCGTAGGCCGAGAATGAGCTGATGAAATCGCGTATAATACGCTTCTGGGACTTTCCCCACCGTCCGTACCAAATGGGATAAACGGTGATATTTGCAGTGAGAACAGGGCCCATATGATATTTCAAATGAACAAACTCCGACGAGCCCTCATATTTTTTAGACCCGCCGTAGATTAACTCGGTGGCGTTGGGCTTTTGGTTGGGCCATGGACGCCACCCATTAACAGGCAAAGGCCCCAAGAAAAAGAATAAAAAAACTCCGAGAAAACGAAATATTGCCGGCACCGGCGTAACCGGCCGTCGGTGAAGGTAATAATGGGGCATTTTGGAGAGGAGGAGCTGAGAAGAAAACTAAGAAGAGTGATAGTGGAGTAAAGGGTATTTATATGCACAAATTATCACATAAGATGAGCAAAAATTTTGAATACGTACAAAATTTGAATAGGGAGTTTGCTTTAGCTATAGGGAGGTGGTAATGGAGGACAGATGGATTCTTAAAAGTGTAAGCAGAAAGTGGGACCTACAAAGGGAAGAGGTAGGGCCCAAGTATCAATGAGTGATCATGATGGTGATCGTCGTCATTTCATCTGAGCATTTTTTTTTTTTTATCGGATGATAAGTAAAATTAATATTTCGAATAAATAGCTATATTGCGCGGGAATCTATAAAAGGGTATTTTGGAAATTTAAAAGTATTCGGCACGTCTTTTAATCGATGATCGTATTTTGGGGACCGCAGCTGGTGGTGTCCCTCTTTTTATGCTCGGGGAGGAACAAAGGCTTTTTCAAGTTTTTTAAAATGGAAATTCTCCCCTGCACAACATACCCCAGCGTAAATTTACATTTTTTATTGGTTTAAAAAATAAATATATATTTTTATTTTTGAAATTATTAAGGAGGAACTGAAAATCTGCATTTTTGGGTCTTGCTTGGAATTTAGTAAATCCCAAGTATTTATCAAAAGCGGTTCCTTCTTTAATATTAAAAGAAGTAATAACAAAATCTTTATCATATAAGCTACAATTTTTAGAGGAGATGAGTTTTTACTTTTCAAAATTGATTTTTTTCCCAGAATGTTTGAAAAATTATTTAAAACATCGATGATTGCATGACAGCTTTTAGCAGTAACCTTAGAGAACACTACAATAGCATCTGCAAATAAGAGGCGAGATAGAAGTGGACCTTTGTTAGATAGTCGAATTGGTTGCCATTATAAATAGTCAACTGATAGGGGAATGCTTCGTGAAAATATTCATGCACATAATAAACAAGTAGGGTGACAGTGAATCGCCTTGACGAATACCTATTGTAGGTGTAAAGTACTGGATTTTTGAACAGTTAGTTAATATGGAGATTGAAGTGGTTGTAATATAAGACATGATTAAGGAAATCATAAATGGAGGTATGTTAAAATAAAACAATGCACGTCTTATAAAAGACCATTCTAACATGTCAAACGTTTTATCTAAATCAAGTTTTAATAACATTGAAGGATATTTGCCTTTCATTTAATTAGCAAGGTAATTTAATGATTCTTGTACTATTATAGCATTATCATAAGCTCTTTTGTCTTGTTAGAAACTAGTTTGTATAGGTCCTATAATTTTACTAATAATTGGGTTAAGTCTATTAGCTATTATCTTAATAATAAGCTTATAAACAGTATTACAAAGGCTAATGGGTCTAAATTGATGAATTTTTGTAGGATGCTTTACCTTAAGGATATGTCATATAAGAGTTTTATCAAGTTCACGAGGTCTAATTTTTTAGCAGAAAATATTATAACAAAATAAACTAACTTTATCACCTACATCCGTCTAGTATTTTTGGTAGAAAAATTGATATAACCGATTTGGTCCACGGGCTTTGTATGCCTTAAAATTGTTTAATACACATAGAATCTCATCTTGATGAAGAGGCGTATCAAGACTAAGAACATCATCAAAAGAGATCTCGCAATTGTATGTTTTCACTATAGTTTTTCCAAAATTAATTAATCATTTTGAAATAGGTCATTGAAATAATTATTAATTAAACCATGTATTTCATTAATGGTAGATACTCAGTTACCTACATCATCTTGTAAAGCATTATTCCTATTTCTAAGACGTATGTGGAGTGTGGAGAGATAATAGAACTTAGTATTCGCATCCTCTTCATTTAACCAATTTATACATGATTTTATTGCCAAAATTCCTCTTTTATACGAAGAATGTGACTATATTCCAAGGTCCATTGTTTCCAAATTTTGTAAGAAAATACTAGTCGAATAATGGATGGAGGACTGTAACCCTGCTAATCTAGCAAGAAGCTTTCCTTTTTGTTGGAAAATATTACCAAAAGTATTTTGATTCCAACGTGTGACCACTATGTTAAAGTTATTAGTAGTAGCTAGTAAGGGCATATTATTCGACCAAGTTGTATGAAAAAGTTATCGAAATTATGGGTGAGATACCCACATCGTCTCAAATCTAATATCCTATTTTGTATAGGTGGAGGAGGTTCTAAGTTAATTAATAAAGGACAATGATCTGAGCGAGTATGAGAAAGGTGCGTCACAGTTGTATTTGGATATAAATTTAACCAATCATAATTAGCTAAAAATGATCGAGCCTTTCTAATATTGTATGACCATTTCTTTGGTTGTTAATCCATGTAAAACGACTATCTTGATAACCTAAATCGATAAGGCTACAATAATGCATGTAGTTAGCAAATTTATCAGCCCTATTATTATTATTCATAGGGAGACCTCCAAATTTTTCCCTAGATTCCAGTATTTCATCAAAGTCTCCCCTATTAGCCAAGACATAGCAGTATTATCATGCAAGTTAACTAAGTTATTCCAAAGAATATCACGTAACGGGTAATGTCGACTAGCCCATATGGCAGACAATATCCAAGGAGGATTTGTGGGACCAACCTGGACCATGCAATTTATTTCCTGATCAGAGAATCTCATTTATGTGACATTAATATGATCAGCATTCCACAGCACCACTAAATCACCTATGAGACCATTTGTAGAAACTTGTGCCATATTTTCAAAACAAAAGTCCTCATGCAAGCTTGTATGATATTGCATGTGGTTTTTAAGTAAGATGGCAAGCGTGGATCTATGATTATCTAGTAGAGACCTAAAGTGCCTTCTAAATTCTAGATTATGAGAGCCCTGAGAGTTGAGACTAAGAAATTCATGTATGAATTAGCGTTTCTGGGCTGGGTCATAGGAGCCTGAGTCATTGGATGGACAACTGAGGATGCCGTCGGATCTAGGCTCAGTTAAAGTTGAAGAAGCGTCGGAATGATCCCCATGACATATTTCCCAACCTCTGGATTGGTGGTTGGATGAAAATTGAGACTGCATGTTACCATTTTCGGTGGACACTTTAGAATGAATTTTTTTTCAGGTTGTAAAATTGGATCCCTGTTAACCACCAAAATTTTGTTTGTGTCTCCCTCATATCTGCAAGAATTGCTATCAGTTTCTCTCTTGTATCTCTGTTTAGTTCTTATGGATATGGATGAGGTGATTATACTGGACTGTTTGGTTGGGTGAGATTCTCTAGAGGACTTGGTGGGTTTGAATATGGGAAGAGTAGATTGAATGAGTCTAGTGGTTAGAGCCAATGTGTATAAACCTGACCCATATGATGAGGTAGGTAAAAGGGTAGTATATTAAGCTATTTGGTCCCAAGTCGGACTTATCTAGGCCATTTGATATGGCCAAGGCTGACGAGTAGAACTCGAAGCGTAAGAGAAAAGGAGGTTGACCAAGGGCATAATAGTCATTTTAAATATACTAGTGCATTGTTTGTTTGTATATTAGGATCAAAAGTTTTGTTATGGGTTTTTAATAACCGAAAAAACCACAACTAACGTGTCCATAAGCTATTAAATTCTTTAGGTGGACCCCACTTTCCATTCAATCTTTACTCTCTTTATTAAATTCATTACTTGATTGTTGTTATTATTTTTTTCAACAAGTACTTTGAACTAGAATAATTATTTTTTTGATAATTTATAATTCAAATGTTCGCCCGATTAAAAATACTAAGGTCACATACATCTATATATGACAATTCTATTATTTTCTTAAGAAATATCATTTTATTTATTAATATTTCAGTAAAGAAGATTTCATTAAAAAAATTAATGATACTATATGTAGATTGACATTCAAATATTATTATATCATTATCAATTAATATCATTTTATACAAATTTCAATTGGAATACTTCATAAAATTCGGAAATTTTTTTATTTAAGAATAAAATATAGTTTCAAGTTTCCTTTTTGATTATAGAATATAAAAAATTATAATAATTATCCCCTCTCTAAAAATATGAGTTGAGAATATCTAAAATAAAAATGAAGACAACTAATTTGTGAAATTATTTTCTTTTAAAAATTGTTATATTAAGAAGTTTGAGAAGTATCGTCATACAACATTATACTTCTCCCTCTATGATCGAAGTTAGTTGAGTACATACTCTATTCAATTGGAATTAAATATTATAAAAATTTTAAAATAGATAAATATACAATTAATATTTTTAAAATACTCTCAACAAATACTACTATTGTGATGATGATTGCATTAATACCCTAAATAGTATCTCAATCATATCGAATGAAACTAGAAAAAAATATTATGTCATTCCAATAGAACAAATCACAAAGTTTCTTGTTAAAATTCTTAATAATTAAAATCACGATTATTATTTAAAAGAACCAAAAAATACCTTTTCATCAACTATTTGGGAATAATATTAATATTTAACTTATGATTAGTAAAAAAGAAAAAGATAATGCATTAACACACTGGAAATACTAAAAGAATAAAACTATATATCATTCAATTTTGAAAAATCAAAAAAATATATGACGAATTATTTCTCAACTAACTCTTTAATTTCTATTTAATAATAATTAACTTAAGGCTTAGTGATATAAAAAAAATATTAAAATAAAAGAGACCCTATGTAGAAATAATTAAAATTCTACTTAAATTATTATCTAATCACTGTATAATAAAGCATTAAACTCGATAAGTGTTTCAAAGTGATTGGTATAGTAATACGATTTCAGAAAAATTAAAATGCACATAATACAAAAGATAAATAACAATACATGTAATTGTGGTTCTATACGTTATTATAGAAAAGCCTATTCCATTTCTTCTTTCCCTAAAGACGTATAAAGTGTGTAATTGACAATAGACCAAGAAATATTAAAAAGATGAAAAAAGTAGAAAAAAAACAACAATTGGGCTCGTGCTTCGCACGGACGCATTATCTAGTTAATATTAAGTATTGCATACAGGGGACGAATGCCTATATTGTGTTCTATTACATGCTAGTGCACCAGTAGTGGGTGTTAAAGTATTATACAAACTGATATTAATACTATTAGGGGTGATCACTAAAATCCGAAACATTCAACCAAACCGAAAATTAAATCAAATCGATCAAATAAATCGATACTTTTTGGTTTGATTTGGTTTAGGTTTTGAATTTTAAAAACCGATCAAATTTGATATGGTTTTGGTTTTAATCAGAAAAAATTGAACAAAACCGACTATAGGAGTTGCTATTTTAAATTTATTATTACACCTATATATGTATATTATCATACAAAGTTTCAAAAAATTTATGGTAAATATTAATAGTTTGCACTTTTAATATAGTTCTTTACCTTTACATTCTACTTTGATTGGTAGTTTTCTTTTATTTAGTGTAAAAATCCATTTCATGTGAAAAATAACATATTTTTAATTGAGTCCTTAAATTATTCATCACCGTGTAATTCAATTATCATCAATATATCTTGGTAAATAATAGATTTCTCAAAGGAAAATTGATTTGATATTGTTACATTGAAAATGTGGTCGCCGAAATATGTGTTGGGTAGTGTATGTGTCACGACCCAAACTCCGGTCGTGATGGCGCCCAACACATTGCTAGACAAGCCCAACCATCTTATCCATTAAACCAGCCAATTACAAATTATTACTGATTAATCAGCGTAATTAGCTTGTCTTCATAACAAATCAAGAAGTGTAGAAATGAAATACACGAATACAGTCCCAACCAAATCGCGGTGTCACAAGTTTGAGCCTCTACAAATGAGATCTACTACACAATCAAGTCTAGGCAGAATGGAGACTACAAAATGATACAAAGGAAGAGGTCAGGTACTGCGAACGTCGGCAGATACCTCGAAGTCTCCACAGAATGTGGATAATAAAGCAGTTGCGACAACTCAACTGCCCTCCTGAACCTGTATATCTGCATAAAAAAAAGATGCAGGGGAGGGGTGAGTATATTTCAACTCAGTGAGTGATAATAATAAATAATAACCGAAAATAAGAACTCATGTACTATCACTATACAGTTCTAAGGGTAACCTCACAGGTAAGTCATCTCAACAGCGAATACCCCCAAATTTCAGTCCACATCTATCTCACCAAGGTCCCACATTGACCTAGTCCTCATTCGTACTGCTACGGCGTATAACCTATCCATTGTATATATATATATATATATATATATATATATGTATGTATACATATGTCTAAAATGCGGCGGCGCGTAGCCCGCTGCGATGTGTATATAAGTATATATATATATATATATATATATATAAATGTATAAGTAAAACGCTGTGGCATGCAGCCCGCTCAAACGATGCAGCGTGCAGCCCGCTCCAATACATACACCACTACGGCGTGCAGCCCGCTCCATTTAATATCGACGGCGCTCACTGGAGGTGTATATAGACTTCGGAGGGGCTCCCTAGGCCCAAGCGCTATGATACTGCGGCGTGCAGCCCGATCCACACGTATATTACGGCGGCGTGCAGTCCGATCAATATATATATATATATATATATATATATATACATATATAGCTATACTCTGTTGCGGCGTGCGGTCCGATCCCATAATATACTCCAGCGCTCACTGAGAATGTGTGCAGACTCAGACTCCGAAGGGGCTCCTACAGCCCAAGCGCAATAATACTGCGACATTCAGTCCGATCCACATGTATATATTACTGCGGCGTGCAGTCCGATCCAACACATATACTGCTGCGGCGTGCAGCCCGATCCAATATAGGTATATACATATAATATCTCATAGTGGGTCCTCGACCCTATCCCAGTCAATATAGACTTGGCCTCTCGGGCCCAATATAATATCTCATAGTGGGTCCTCGACCCTATCTCAGTCGGTATATGCTTGGCCTCTCAGGCCCAATATAATATATCACAGTGGGTCCTCGACCCTAACTCAGTCAATATAGACCTGGCCTCTCAGGCTCACTCAGCTAGAATATGGAATTCCACCCTAGGTAGCATCTCTCAAAGTACATATCTAGTACTGGCTCGTAATATGCTATACAGTGGTAATTACGACCGAGTATATGTTTCCAACATGATATAAGGGTCACCTAGCTCTATAGGTTCCCTAATGCTCTACAGGTCGGCACAAGGCCCCAAACATGGCTATCAGCCCAATTGCACGGTTATAATCTTATTATCAGTCATAACACACATTATACTATTAGTCGGGAAGGACCAAGTCCAAATCCCCAATCACAATGTCACCACGCTCGTCACAAGACGCGTGACTCATCTCAACATAGCACTGTGAAGTGCTAGTACAGGGTTTCAAACCCTCAGTACATTATTTACTATCACCACTCACCTCCAACCGGTAGAAGCCTCGGTCCGCCTTGCGCTTGCCTCGCAATTCAATCACCTCGTATGCCGAATCTGCTCAAAATCAATGAGAATACATCAATATAGGCTAATTAGACACAACCCATTCGAAATAACTCAATTTACATCAAAATTCCCAAAGTTTCCAAAACCTGACTTTCGGTACGCTCCTCGAAAAATTACAAAAGTCACATATTCGGAATCCCCATCTCGATACGAGTCTAGGCATATAAAATTTACCAAAATCGGACTCCATTTGCCCACTCAAATCGGTGTTTTTCTTCAATTTTAGGCCTAGGGCTCAAACCCACCTTTAATCTTCCATTTACAGAGAATTAACCAAGGATTTCATGTTAAAATGATGTAATTAAGCAAAACTTACCTTCGATGAACAACCGATGATTTCCCAGCAATCTCCCATGAGTTTCTCTCTCTAGAACTCAAAATTTGTGTTTATGGAGTGCAAACCCGCGACTACACTGTCTCTGCAATTTTATTCACTGACTGCCAGGCGACCCTATGCGATCGCAACCACAGGCTCGCGATCGCGATGAACAACTTTACCAGGCTCCAAATTTACAATCGCGACAAAAACCCACGCGATCGCATTGCCTCAAATAAATAACCCTACGCGATCGCAGGCATCCTCACGCGATTGCACTGCTTTAGCCCAAAACACTACGCGATCGCGACATGCACCACGCGATCGCACTGCTTCCAATTCCTGACTTACGCGATCGCAGACTTCACTTCGCGATCGCAGAGCTCAAGGTTTTCCTCCTACGCGATCGTACACTTGGCATCGCGATCGCGATGCATTACAACAACACCTTACGCGATCACATGGCTACCTCCGCGATCGCGGAGAGCAAAATAGCTCTGCACTTATTGCAGTAGAAAACAGCAATGCCTTTGGCACAAATTGGTCCGTTTGGACCCCCGAATTCATCCCGAGGCCCCCGGGACCCTAACGAAAACCACCACCATACTCCAAAATACGATACGAACTTGTTCTAATCATAAAAGCACGTCTAATAACATCAAACCCCATAATTCACATCGAATTCAAGCCTAACTTCCTTAAAACTTTCCGAATTACACATTCGATCTAAAACCCGACCAAACGACGTTCGAATGACCTGAAAATTTGCGTACATATCCAAAATCACATAACGAAGCTACAAGAATTGTCGGAATTCTATTCCGACCCCCGGATCAATTCAAGCCTATTTCTACACCGGACCTCCCAATTCAATTTTGATCGCTCCTCTAAGTCACAAATAACCTCGCGGAACTAACCAAATCATCAGAATCCGATTCCGAGCCCTCTAACCAAATAGTCAACTCCAGGTTGACTTTCCATATTCAAGCCTCCTTCAAAAAGGCTGTATGCCTCATTTTCAATCCAATTCACTCCTAATTCACCCGATAGACTCTAACACCGATATAAAAGCATAACACATGTAATTTCAACATAACGGGGTGGTAATTCCCATGATGACGGGCCGAGTCGTCACAGTATATCTTTTATTTAAGGAAAACCTGACAAATCACTGAAAAAATAGAAAAACCGACATAAACCGAATCGAGAAAAATCGACTTAATTGGTTTGGTTTGGTTTGGTTCTAATATTTGAAAAACCGACTTACTTGGCTTAGTTTTCTTTAGGAAAAAATCTATCCAAATCGAATCATGAACACCCCTAAATACTACTAACATTTGCATCACTACTACAATACCCATTTACAGTATTATAGTTATCAGAGTGAGGCCTGAAGTGTTCTAAAACATGTCCTTACACTACTTTCTTGCTCAAAAACTGGCCATGCAAGGTGTGGGTTGTCTTCCAAAATACGCACTAATGAGTGAATGTTAAAGTTGTAGCCTGCCTTTGCTAGTTTATTTGCAACTCTATTCTGTTCTTTATACACATGCAGTACTACTTGCTTACATGACCTGTCCAGAAAGTACTTGTAGTCAAGGGCGGATCTACCTTATGAGGTAGGGGTGCCACGCCACCCGCTCGCTTCCATAAAAGTTTAAGTATGTGAGTAAGATAGCTGTGAGATAATGCTTATATAGTTGGAGTGGCACCCAGAGATCACAAAATATTCTCGGGTGTCACTGGTTTAGCGTCCACTCCAGAAGCTTTAGTGGCCTTACGGATGCGAGTTCGAATCCTACTATAGCACCTTCATTATTTTTACCTTTTATTCTACCTATTAAAATTGCTTTATTCTTAGTTTATTATGCTATAGGGCCCACCTCTTCTTCTTTTTGCTGTCCTCCCTTTCTTCCTTTTTATTTGCTATCTATCTTTTTGAATTGATTTTAGTGTTAGCATATAATGATTCTCTTTTTTTATAACATAATATAATTTTATATATTGGAGTATAATTTATATCGTATTTCCTATTGACCTTTGAAAAAACACTAAATAACTTGATTAATAGTCGTTTGAGTTGACTATAATAGGTTAAATGTTGAAGGTAATTCGACAATTAACATGAAAAAGTTAACGCAAGAATGATAAAGGTAAATTATTCTAGTCAAACAAAAAATATGTAGTATTCAGCTAGTCTTTAAGTAATTTTTCTAATTTGAGGCCCTCTTTCATGTTTTTTTTTTGCAATTTTAAATATATATTTAAATTAAGTATAAAAATACTGAACCTAAATCGAACTTATTAGATTTGTCAAAAAAACATATTCCAGTTAATCCTAAATCATTTTTATTTGGTCTCTGTAGCTAGTAATAAGTATTATTTAGGGGCATATACATAAATTTTTAATAAGTGGTATCAACATTTGAAGAAGTGAACAAATAAATAATTACTTTAACAACAAACAACGTTAAATTTTGTATTCATATCCAATATTTTTTTATTTTATTTATTATTTATATATACACAACAACAACAACAACAACAACAACAACAACAACAACAACAACAACAACAATAAAAACAACAACAACAATAACAACAACCCAAGTATATTCCTACAAGGTGGGGTCTGGAGAGGGTAATACGTACGCTGGCCTTACCCCTACCCGAAAGGGCAGAGAGGCTATTTCCAATAGACCCTCGACTCAGGAAAAGGATAATAAAAACAAAGCAAAGATATCTAATAAAATATTTCAGCGAAGCAGTGTCCCGTAACACCGTTCGGTGTTATATATATCTACCCTTGAATATATTGTATGCATAAAGTAATGGCACCCACAACCTCCGAATCCTGGATCCGCCTCTGCCTGTAGTCAGTAGTCAAATTATCAAATGAGACATTGTTATAATAGAGAAGTGTTATAATGTCTTGTAAATCCACTTCCACCTCCAGTGGAACAAGGTTGTGTGAGTAAGCTAACTGGAACCACTGCAACAAAGCACATAACTCAGTTGAAGTTGATGAATCTCTTGGGACTGCTGCTGCAAATCCCAATATTCATTCAGCTTTTGAATATTGTATTAGTTCACTAATACCAGCCTTGCTTATTGTATGTGCTCCATCAGTGTTTAGTTTATAGTAATATTCTTTAGGAGGTTTCCAATTTAGATTTTGTTGTCTCTTCTTAACACTTGTATGCTTCTTAGCTACTAAATATGTAAATTTTGCTGCTTGCTGAGTAGTCAATTTAGTTGAAGCCACAAATATAGCATATTTGTAACAATTATTATTACATGCTAACCAAATATTCCATAAGCTTAAAGGTAAGTATTTAGCTGGATTTATTTGGTAAGAAAAATAAAAATCCTTACAAGTTATGAGGTCATGTACCCAGTTAAAAGAGTTTGTGTAGTGCAATTTTTGATTAATGAAAACAAGAATGCCCAAATCTTGCCAAATTATTTTAGCATTTGTGGAATCAATGAATAAGTGCCTAATAGTTTCATCCTCTTGATGGCAGAATTGACAAGTAATATCTTGAATTAAATTAATATGTCTAAGGTAGTCCTTGGTAGGTAGTCCATTAAGTGTCCATATCCCGTCGTATTTTGTAGAACTATTAATTGATACATCATGTTGTGCTTCTAAGATACTATACATAGATCTAATTGTGAACTGACATGTATGAGTTAAACCCCAGAGTATGCTATCAATCTTATTACTATACTTGGATATAGTCAGCTTGAATTATTTGAGTAATGTTAATGGGCAATTCAAAAGGAAATTTATTCCAATCCCTTCCCTTAATTACAGAGGAGATAGTAGTATTCTTCTGGTCTAACGTTAACGAGCCATGAATTTTTGATTTGATTGTTGTGACAGGACCAACCCCTGGGTCTTCCCAAAACTTAATTTGAGTGCCTTTTTCAATATTTCATTTTATACCTAGTTGACATTGATGCCAGCCACTGATAACATTAGATCAAATTTGTGAGTGAATATTATTAGGAGAAGCATTAAGATATTTGGTCAGAAGGATGTTAGCCCACATAGTTTTTGGTGTCTTAAATAACCTCCAAGCTAGACTTGCTAGTAAAGCATGGTTCTTTTGGCGTAATTTTTGAATTCCTTAGCCTCATGCATCCTTTGGTCTAGTAATTTCATTCTATCTACCAAGGCGTAATTTCTTTATTTCTAATGTAGTACCCCATAAAAATCTGTTAATATTGATCCATTTTATTAAGTATTGGGCCGGAATATGGTGTACTGCATGATATTATTTGGTAACCGATTTAGAGTAAATTTTATTAAGATGGCTTTTCATGCTAATATTAGAAAACTATATATCCATCCTGCTAGTTTATTTTTGAAATTATCAAGGAGGAACTGAAAATCTGTATTTTTGGGTCTTGCTTGGAATATAGTAAATCCCAAGTATTTATCAAAAGCGATTCTTTCTTTAATATTAAAAGAAGTAATGACAAAATCTTTATCATATAAGCTACAATATTTAGAGAAGAGGAGTTTTTACTTTTCAAAATTGATTTTTTTCCCAGAATGTTTGAAAAAATATTTAAAACATCGATGATTGCATGACATCTTTTAGCAGTAACCTCAGAGAACAGTACAATATCATCTGCAAATAAGAGGCGAGATAGAAGTGGACCTTTGTTAGATAGTCGAATTGGTTGCCATTATAAATAGTCAACTGATAGGGGAATGCGTCGTGAAAATATCCATGCACATAATAAACAAGTAGGGTGACAGTGAATCGCCTTGACGAATACCTATTGTAGGTGTAAAGTACTGGGTTTTTGAACTGTTAGTTAATATGGAGATTGAAGTGGTTGTAATATAAGACATGATTAAGGAAATCATAAATGGAGGTATGTTAAAATAAAACAATGCACGTCTTATAAAAGACCATTCTAACATGTCAAACGTTTTATCTAAATCAAGTTTTAATAACATTGAAGGATATTTGCCTTTCATTTAATTAGCAAGGTAATTTAATGATTCTTGTAGTATTATAGCATTATCATAAGCTCTTTTGTCTTGTTAGAAACTAGTTTGTATAGGTCCTATAATTTTACTAATAATTGAGTTAAGTCTATTAGCTATTATCTTAATAATAAGCTTATAAACAGTATTGCAAAGGCTAATAGGTCTAAATTGATGAAGTTTTGTAGGATGCTTTACCTTAAGGATATGTCATATAAACGTTTTATCAAGTTCATGAGGTCTAATTTTTTAGCAGAAAATATTATAACAAAATAAACTAACTTTATCACCTATATCCGTCCAGTATTTTTGGTAGAAAAATGAATATAACTGATCTGGTCCTCGGGCTTTGTATGCCTTAAAATTGTTCAATACACATAGAATCTCATCTTGATGAATAGGTGTATCAAGACTAAGAACATCATCAAAAGAGATCTCGCAATTGTATGTATTCACTATCGTTTTTCCAAAATTAATTAATCGGTTTGAAAGAGGTCATTGAAATAATTATTAATTAAACCATGTATTTCATTAATGGTAGATACTCGGTTACCTACATTATCTTGTAAAGCATTATTCCTATTTCTAAGACGTATGTGGAGTGTAGAGAGATGATAGAACTTAGTATTCGCATCCCTTTCATTTAATCAATTTATACATGATTTTATTGCCAAAATTCCTCTTTTATACGAAGAATGTGACTATATACCAAGGTCCATTGTTTCCAAATTTTGTAAGAAAATACTAGTCGGATAATGGATGGAGGACTGTAACTCTGCTAATCTAGCAAGAAGCTTTCCTTTTTGTTGGAAAATATTACCAAAAGTATTTTGATTCCAACGTGTGACCACTATGTTAAAGTTATCAGTAGTAGCTAGTAAGGGCATATTATTCGACCAAGTTGTATGAAAAAGTTATTGAAATTATGGGTGAGAACCCACATCGTCTCAAATCTAATATCCTATTTTGTATAGGTGGAGGAGGTTCAAAGTTAATTAATAAAGGACAATGATCTGAGCGAGTACGAGAAATGTGCGTCACAGTTGTATTTGGATATAAGTTTAACCAATCATAATTAGCTAAAAAATGATCGAGCCTTTATAATATTGTATGACCATGTAAAACGACTACCTTGATAACCTAAATCGATAAGGCTACAATAATGCATGCAGTTAGCAAATTTATCAGCCCTATTATTATTATTCATAGGGAGACCTCCAAATTTTTCCCTAGATTCCAGTATTTCATCAAAGTCTCCCCTATTAGCCAAGGCATAGCAGTATTATCATGCAAGTTAACTAAGTTATTCCAAAGAATATCACGTAACTAGTAATGTCGACTAGCATATATGGTAGACAATATCCAATGAGGTTTTGTGGGACTAACCTGGACCATGCAATGTATTTCCTGATTAGAGAATCTCATTTATGTGACATTAATATGATCAGCATTCCACAGCACCACTAAATCACCTATGAGACCATTTGTAGAAGCTTGTGCCATATTTTCAAAATTAAAGTCCTCATGCAAGCTTGTATGACCTTGCATGTGATTTTTAAGTAAGATGGCAAGAGTGGATCTGTGATTATCTAGTAGAGACCTAAATTGCCTCCTAAATTCTAGATTATGAGAGCCCCCAGAGTTGAGACTAAGAAATTCATGTATGAATTAGCGTTTCTGCGCTGGGTCATAGGAGCCTAAGTCATTGGATGGACAACTGAGGATGTCTCGGATCTAGGCTCAGTTAAAGTTGAAGAAGCGTCGGAATGATCCCCATGACATATTTCCCAACCTCTGGATTGGTGGTTTGATGAAAATTGAGACTGCATGTTACCATTTTCAGTGGACACTTTAGAATGAATTTTTTTTCAGGTTGTAAAATTGAATCCCTGTTAACCACCAAAATTTTGTTTGTGTCTCCCTCATATCTGCAAGAATTGCTATCAGTTTCTCTCTTGTATCTCTATTTAGTTCTTATGGATATGGAGGAGGTGATTATACCGGACTGTTTGGTTGGGTGAGATTCTCTAGAGGACTTAGTGGGTTTGAATATGGGAAGAGTAGATTGAATGAGTCTAGTGGTTAGAGCCAAGGTGTATAAACGTGACCCATATGATGAGGTGGGTAAAAGGGTAGTATATTAAACTGTTTGGTCCCAGGTCAAACTTATCTAGGCCATTTGATATGGCCATGGCTGACGAGTAGAAATCGAAGTGTGGTGTTCTATTGGAAGAGGAATCTGGGTCGTGTAGCATTGATTTTGATTGTAAGCTTCTATTTTTATCCTTTTCCTTCTGTCAATATTTCTGCTAAATGAGTCAGATTTTGTATTAGCAACACCCCATCTTGGTTGTTGAGTCGCAAAGTGAATATTAAAGCAAATCCCTGCAGTCCCATTTCCAACCAAGATTGGAGAAGAAGATCTGTGGCTTGAGCTGAGATGTGTATATTAGAGGTGATGGACTCAGAGGCAGTTGATGAGATACTGTTGTGAGATGAGCGAGATGAAAAAAAACTGATTGTTGGTTTGTATATTTTCCCTCAGAAACTAATTCTGGCTCATGCCTATAAAGGTTGGTCTCTGCATTGAGAATAGAATTTGGTAATTGTTGTGGTTCAGTAGTTGGAGTTGTATTAGGTTTGGGTGTTTGAATTGAGGAAGGGTAAATATTAGGAAGAAAAGAAAATAAGGTAGTGGGTTCTTTATGATGATGTTCACATGGGAACTCATCATGCTGTTTGCATGGTTTTTTAGGAAGCCCAAGATCAGAAGTAAGTGATTTTACTATAGCATGCATGACTGTTACTGCTTTGTTCTGAGTTGGATCCAACGGTCTAGAATATGAAGGGGTCCTTCTAAGTTGTTTGAACTTAATTGGGTTGAGGATGTAAGTAGATAGTTACATGGCAATGGCTAAAGATGTGTCATGTTGTCCTGAGAAAACATGTTATAATCAACTATATGTGGAGAATATGAATCAGATAATCTAGGCTTAGGGTCATTATGAAGAGGATTAGACAATAAGGTCGATAGCTTATCAGGAGTATGAAAGTGGATTTTAGCAAGTTGCTAAGTTAATAATGGCTCAGTGCCAATATTTTTGTTATTGGGGCCAGATTGGAAATCTGAAGGCCCAGCATTTGAAACCATTTGGATTTTTTTTTTAAAATTCTATAATGGACTTTTGCATCATAATTGGCCTTGTGTAAGTGACACGGCCTAATACAACTGGAGTAGGGTTAGAGGAATGACCTGGTAGTGGTTGTGCTGCTGGTGTTACCTCCATTGTAGTTGCTTACCCCATGCCAAAGTTCAGTTGTTTGGGTGAGTGTATATTTTTCTTAGTGAAGATCACTGTTTTCCATTCATTTTCCTTAGAAGGGATAGTATCAGGAGAGCTATTAGGTTCTATCCGTTTGTTTTTCTGGTTTTTCTCATTTGATACACGAACAACTTTAGGAAAATTAGTAGCAGGGTACCCAAATCTTCCATAATAGGTACATAGAAGATTCAGTCCTTCATAGAGAAGAGACTGTTTATGGTTCCCTATATAGAGATGAGTTTTATAAGCTTTTCCAAATGCACTTCAATACATATACGAGCATACCTTCCCCGTGTAGTAGATGAGGTACAAGTATCTATCTTTACTAGTCGCTCTAGTTTTGAACCAATCCTACTTAGTATTTCCAAGTTGTAAAACTCTGTAGGCAATTCAGATAGTAGTACCCATAATGTTGAGTATGTGAGTTGTATAGAGGAGGCTTGAATTTTGGCTCCCATCCTCGTACATTTAGGAAATGACTAAGAATAAACTATGGGCCTCCGTGTAAAGCTTTATGCATATTTTCTTCTCTTTGGAACTTAATGAGAAAAAAATCAGAACCTAAATCAATGAGACGTAGGACCTTTGTTGGTTTCTATAGAGTCATTAGTTTGTTATGCATGATTTGGTGTGTAATCCTTTTGCCAAATTTTTTAACTATGACAGAGTATTTTCATAGCTCATATAAACGTGATTTATTAGTTAATGTAATCGGTATAAAAGTGTCATCACCAGTAATGTTATGGAGCACTTCATCTGCTAGATCTAAAATATTTAATGAAGGTATTTGGTTGGTTAGAGATGGAAAAGGATATTTATCTGTTAATAAAGTTTCTTGGAAAGTAGGTGATTGTGTATGCATGCTTGTATCATCGATTTGCATAGAACCAATATCTGGAGGGTTCGAAATTTGAATAAACTGTTGTAGTTATTGCTGAGAATCAGACATGTTGTGTATAAAATGTTGAAAAGATTGAAAAGATAATTGTGTTCTATAATAGCAGCAGTAGCGAGAAAGGTTTTTATATTATTGAGAGCTTTTTACTAGCAAGAAAGAAGGTATGTTCTTACTAGCGTAAAATTACATTGTTTGGCACTCAAGCTAGGTTAAAAGTTTATTTTAATACTACATATATTATATACTTTTAATGTATTACTCGTCTTATATTTTGTTGGTGTAGTGATATAAGTGTGATATTTGAGCTAAATTATATTGTTGTATGTGTAGCAGCATCGGAAGAAAGAGTTGGATGAAAGTTGTACGAAAAGAGAACGAAAATGCAAGAAAAGAACATAAAAATACCAAACATCCAAGCGTGACTACAGGTCAAGTGTAGCCAGCTTTGTAATTAGAATTATGTTATTTTATGTGTAGCAGTATCGGAAGAAAGAGTTGGATGAATTTTGCACGAAAAGAGAACGAAAATGCAAGAAAAGAACACAAAAACACCAATCATCCAAGCTTGACTACATGCCAAGCATCCAAGCATGGTTACAGGCCAAGCATAGCTAGCTTTGTAAATAGCTTTACCTTGCTATAGACCAAGTGTAGCCAGGATGACCGTGCTATAAGCTTAGCCTTGCGAGGTCTATAGCTTGGTGATCAAAAGTACGTGAATTAAAGACTTCGACCCGAATTTGGAATTGGAGACTTCAATCCTAGCGTATAAATACTCCATAAATATGTATAAGAAAATGGGGCATTTTTTAGATGGGATTCGACCTAAGGAGTCAAGAACACACTAGGAGCAATGCGGAGAATTGTTTTACTAGTTTTTCACTTTCTTTTTTCTATTTTCATTATTAGTTATGAATTCTAGTATTGTAGTTTTTTATACTATTATGAATAGCTAAATTGTTATCTAGGGTTTTGAGGAAACTTTTTGTAGAGCAAATTTTTATTAATTTTTTATATAATTAATCCGTTGGATTTTTCCACATGTTCAACTACGTATTTGTTATTGTTGATTGAATGACCATCAATTGATTGTATTTATGTAGTATGTATTGCTTAAAAAATGGTATATATTTAGGTAGTTGTTGAATAATATCACTCATAACGAATGTAAGAAATCAATACTGAGGATTAGGAATAATAAATCCTTGGTCTGATATTACTGAGCAGTGAATTAGTGCCAACTAGCGTAGCTCGAAAGAATATATCTAGTAAAACTGTGGTAGTTGCTCGGAAAAAAATTACGACACATGAAGTACTAACAATCGGTAGAAAATACTTAGGCGAAATTTTAGAAGGCGTAGCGGAAAGGATTCGGACAATTGAGGAAATCATAACTCTAGACCTCCTTAATCTTGTCTCCAACCCTTAGTCTTGTTAGTTGATAATTTTACTGCTTTTAATATTTGTTAATTAATTAGTTTAAAATAATAATTACAATCTTTCTAACTAGAAAATTATTTGAACTTGTGTTTCTTAGCAATACTGAACCGTTGTAGCTAAGTCTTAATCTTCTGTAGGATTCGACTATACTTTTAGACCGAATTTTATTTGCAGCAACCGCTTATCCTTTTTAGTACTAGAGTTAAGCGTGATCATTTATAAATACATAGATTAATTGGTCAGTAAATGCAAGTAATGATGAGCAAAAAGTAACTTAAATTAAAAATACTTGAAGAAAATACGAATCTGGCTTTGAATTGAACTTATCTAGAAACAAGAACAATATTATGAATAAATCATTTTGCAGAATGATGTTAACAGAATAATAGAGTGAAATATTCTTCTTTTTCCACGTCTTTAACATCACTTTTTTAAGCACTCTATAGTTTTATCACACAAGACATTATGAAAGAAAGATGCTTGTTTACGGGTGTATGAAGTCTTCCTTAATTAATTTGAAAGGAAGTGCGATAATAAGTTACAAATTATGGAGAAAATGAAATAATGGATGAATTAGTGTGTAATATAATTAAAGGTAAAACATAAAGAAGAAGAAAATATAAAAGAGTTACAGTCATTTTCTACATCATAAACTAATGGGGAGTTATGATCATACTTCAAGATTATGGGATAATTAAGAGGAGATTGTGGTATATTATACTTTAATGTTAAAATATCAATATTCTAGCTGTTTCTTAACTCTGAAATTTACTTTATCATAGCCATAAACTTCATAACTTAAGTATCATTGTATCATGGACAAAAATATCATATGACGTAAAATATAATCAACAAGCATTAAACTGAAATTTCTCCTTCTTTATCTCCTTTTAACGGAATGCAAAACTACCTAAACAATGGGTGTTTTGAGTTAAGATATTACTGAAGATGCATTTGATATGTAACTATCAATAAAAGAAGACCTCCATTAGATGTGGCCGAACTAATTCCAGCAACTCTCTAGGTAATATTTGCATTTTAGCTTTATAATCCTTGGAAGTATAAATTGTGAATAGAATTCAAGTTAACATTTACAATTTTAATTTAAATTTTTAGGAGTAAATTTTGACAGGATATTGTTTCACTTTAAACTGGAGTTGGGGTGGGGTCTAGGAATTATAAAGACTTTCTTCAATTTGTTAGTTGAGAAAATTAATGAAGAGTGTATTATCATCTGCTATATTTACTCTGATGGAAGAAACTCATGAAAAAATAGAACAGACTTTATTTGACCAAGCCGTTAATAAGAAATGGAATCTAATCTATTTATGGTTTATGCTTCTATTTGGTTTCATCTATGTTATTATTACGAGAGTGAATCACTTGCTGTTGTTTAATGTTCGAATCAATGAGATAGATGAACTGAATATCCATTTATTTCAGATGAATGCTATATAAAATTTTGAACATTTACATACACAGTTTTGTTGTTTAATAATACCCTTAAATTTATTTTACTTTTGTCCTTGACATTATTAAAATATCACACTCTCCAACTTAAAGTAGTCGAGTTTTCAGGACATCAAATCTTGCAAAAACACATTCTCTCTGTCTTTTACAAATAAGATGGCTTGTGATAGGGTTTTCAACTATAACAGAGCTACCGTGGTTCAGATGAACTCAATAATTTTATATTTAAATGTCGTATTGTAATAAATTATGAATCCACTAATTAAAAGTTTAGAATTGATAAATTTTAAATTCCAACTTTGTCCTTCACAACCTAATTAGGAACATGCCCAAATGAACAAACCACAGTCCAATTTCAATCTGTATTCTCTACCAGAACGAAGAGGGAGCAGAAAGTCTCAGAAATTGAACGACTTTATCGCCGTACGTACTTGCCATTTTCTTTCTTCTTCCTTTAAACGCATGCCCCACTTTCACCACACTTCAATCAACTGCCGTCCCAAATTTATGTTCCTTTGGTACAGATATTAAATGGAAAATAGATGATGTCCATTACTAGGTATTGCCTCTACCAAGGTTGCTATATCTAGTAGTATAAATCTTGAGAAAAGATCTACTATGCATAGATATAAATTACGTACCAGTTCAGAGGCAGATTTAGTATTCCTAGAAGAAAATATTATGTGACACATTAAACATATACATTAAATTTATTATCTGTAGCTAAATTTTCAAAAATTATCATTCGTATATTTGAACTTTATAGCAAATTCACCTATAGTAGTAAAACAAAAGATCAATTATTTTAAACTAAAACAAGAGAGTAACTAGTTCTTGTAGCTCACTTGGTTAGAGCACTAGCTCGCTTAGTAAAAGGAGGTGAGGTCTTGAGTTTGACTCGTAGCGATATCATTATATATTTTTTGTATTTCTGTCTTCCCCTTGGTTGCATTCGTTGCGCGAATGAATTCAGTTGATGCAAGTTGTAAACATTGTAGGTCTATAACAATTTAACAGTAGCAACAAATAGTAATTAGTCAAACTATAGTTACGTATGAGAATTAGGTTCTTAACTATGGTGTTTTATAAAATTCTTCTTTCTAGAATATGGCTCCACCAAAAAAAGGAGAAAAAAAGTATTAAGTCGGAATCAATCTCAGTTTCTTCGAGTAAATAACTCAATAATCAACAAAGTGCACTATTAAGTTTCTTCGTACCAAGAGGACAATAGAAATATTAGCCCAATTTTAGAAAATATGTACATAAAATGTACTAAAGTGATACTATTTAGTATATAAAAGACTAAGTCATTTATCACTATACATGACAGAAAATGAACATCTGTTCTTCTTCTCTTTGAATTCAATACACCCAACTTACATTCATTGTGCATGTGTGAATCGTGTAGATGTATGCTTGATCAATATAATTTAATATGGTATTACAGTGCCGATCAATCGATTCGAGTAATTCTTCGCCTTTAATTTAAGAATTTAGCTGAGTTCGAAGCTTGCAGAGGTCCAACAATGGCGGATGATGAAATTGGACAGCTTCCTCACAATCTGATATACCTTAACGATTTAGATTCGCCAGAAACAACTCTGATAGCTATCAAACTCACAGGGCCAGAAAATTATGCCATGTGGAGTAGATCTATGAGAGTAGCTCTCCCACCGAAGAACAAGTTAGGGTTTGTGGATAGAACCTGTCTCAAAACCTCGTACATTGGAGAATTAGCGGTGCAAATGGGAAAGGCATAATGCAGTAGTCGTCTCATGAATTAGTAGCATTGTGGCAATAGAGTTGGTTCCGAGTATCATGTACGCATCGAGTGCAAGAAAAATCTAGGACGAGTTCAAAGAAAGGTTTGACAAAGATGACCTGACCAGAATCTATCAGATATCTACTGATATTGCAACCTTAAAGCAAGGTGCAAAATCTATCACTGCGTATTTCCTAAAATTGAAAGATTTATGGAATGAATTAGACATCTTAGCACCACTACCCTCGTGTGACTATGAAGAATCACACCCATATGTAGATCGTTTAGTGAGACAAAGACTATTATAACTTTTAATTGGGCTGAATGAGAGTTACAACCATGTGAGAAGTGCGATGTTACTGAAAAAGCAATCATTAGTGTGACCCAAGCTTATGCAGTTGTAATATATGAGGATAGTTAGAGGGAATTAGGATTGTTGACACAATAATGAGCCAATGAATATGTTATCAGGAAAATGAAATCACTTTTTGAAGAGGAAGAAGCCAGAACTTATCAGTTTTGAAGGGAAGAAGCAGAAGATTAGGAATGTTTTACATGTGCCGACTAGAGATTTATGCTGTTCAACATTCTTCCACCCTAGTTTTTGTGTGTTTCAAGGGCTTTACAATGTTAGGGTACTGGAAATTAATAGGGAAGATGAAGGATTGCACATAATTAGAGGTGAATAAGAGGAACTAGTAGTTGGCTCTGTAAAAAAGCAAGAAATAAGTAGCATTGTGGCATCCAAAGACGGGACATGCATCCACAGGTTCATTACAATGCTTACCGGATTTGAAGAATAAAATGAATCAAGATGTACAGAATTGTGAGATTTGTCTATTATCCAAACAGAGTAGACTGAAGTTTTCTATTAGTAGTCATCAATCTGCTAGAGATTGAAGGGAAGAAGCAGAAGATTAGGAATGTTTTACATGTGCCGACTAGAGATTTATGCTGTTCAACATTCTTACACCCTAGTTTTTGTGTGTTTCAAGGGCTTTACAATGTTAGGGTACTGGAAATTAATAGGGAAGATGAAGGATTGCACATAATTAGAGGTGAATAAGAGGAACTAGTAGTTGGCTCTGTAAAAAAGCAAGAAATAAGTAGCATTGTGGCATCCAAAGACGAGACATGCATCCACAGGTTCATTACAATGCTTACCGGATTTGAAGAATAAAATGAATCAAGATGTACAGAATTGTGAGATTTGTCTATTATCCAAACAGAGTAGACTGAAGTTTTCTATTAGTAGTCATCAATCTGACTGTACTTTTTTAAATTGTGCACTAGGGAGAATACAAAGAAACTACTTATAACAAGAGACGTTAATTTTGTAACCATAGTAGATAACTATAGTAGGTATACTTGGATCTTATTGCTACAATTTAAATGTGAAGTAATAGTAGTATTGAAGGATTTTTTCTTTCTCTTATGAAGAATCAGTTTAATACAATTGTTAAAGTGCTAAGATCTAACAATGGTACAAAAATTTTCAATAAAAATTGTATTGAATTGTTGTCATCCTTAGGTACAGTATATCAAAGTAGTTGTCCCTATACTCCACATCAAAATGGAGTAGCATACAGAAAATATAGATACATATTAGAGGTGGCAAGAGCATTGCAATCCAAAGCAACATACCTACTAGATTTTTGGGTGATTGTGTCAAAACTGCAGTGTATTTGATCAATAAGCTGCCTACAGCTGTACTGAATAGAAAGTCTCCATATGAAAAGCTTTATGAGAGACAATCTAAAGAGGACCATCTGAGGGTGTTTGTATTTTTTTGTTATGCCAGTACACTGCCAAGAGAGACAAATTTGTAGACAGTGCAAAGAAATCAATATTCATTCGATATTCAGAGGTGCATAAGGGATATAGACTATATAATCTGGAATCCAACAGATTTTTTGTAAGTAGGAATGTGAGCTTCAGGGAAGACATTTTTCCTTTCAAGGCTCTGCCCAGTGAGATTCTATTCGTTCCTAATGTTGATTGCCCAATAATTTTTAGGGATCAGCCTATTTCAGCAATAGATAATGATCTGAGATAGCCTCTCAACAGAAGGATAATGATCAAATACACAACACTAAAGTAGATTATTCCAGCAATTGTATAGCATTGGCTATGCCACTAGATGAGATAGTCAATGACATAGAGGAGCTTAGGTCAGGAGAGAGCAGTAACCAAGATCATCCACAACAACAAGTCCCCCAACAACAACATGAACATGGAGAGACTGCAGTTGAACAAATGACATCAGTTGTGCCACAACCTACACTTCCTAGGAGCAGAAAGTCAACAAGAACAGCAAAGCCAACATTGTGGCTCAAGGATTATGTGATTTCATGTAAACCAAGCCTCTATTCAGTGTCCAATTATGTGTGCTATGCTCACTTGTAAGAACACTAATAATGCTATATTGGGTCATTCTCAGATCAGATGGAACCAAAATCTTTTCAGGAAACTTCTCGAGAGGATATATGGATAGAAGCAATGAACCAAGAGATTCTTGCACTTGAAGAAAACAAGACCTGGGAAATAGTGGATCTGCCTCCAAGAAAGCAAACCATTGGCCAAAGTGCGTGTATAAAATCAAACACAAATCCAATGGAGAAGTGGATAAATTCAAATTCAAACTAGTTACCAAATGATATACACAACGTGAGGGGCTAGATTACCATGAAACACTTTCACATATTGCCAAGATAGTAACAGTTAGAATTGTGATAAACCTTGCAGCCTCTAAATGATGGACTTTGTCTCAAGTGGATATGAACAGTAACTTCTTATAAGGTGATTTGTATGAGGAGGTTTACATGGACTTGCCTCAGGGATTCCATAGGCATGGGCAATATATAGTTTGCAGACGACCTAATTCTTTATGGCCTCAAACACGCATCGAGACAGTGGAATATAAAACTAACCAATGCACTAATTGGTGTAGGGTAACCTCAAAGTGCCTATGATCATTCCATGTTCACAATGAAGGAAGATACATACTAGGTATTATCCTTGTATATGTAGATGATTTGTTGATTAATGCAGTAATAACACTTCAGTGGAAGAAGCAAAATCAACTTTACACAAGCATTTCAAGCTGAAAGACCTAGGTGAACTTAGATACTTCATAGGAATTAAGCTCATGAGGTCAGCAACATGAGTCATACTATCAAACAAAATATGCTCTTCAGCTGATTTTAGAGGTTGGGTTAAATGGGGCTAAACCGGCTAGCTCATCATTAGAACAAAATCAAAAATTGATAACTATTGAATATGATAAACATGCATGGACTAATGGAGATAAGGAGTTGCAAGACATCATAAGCTATCAAAAACTAATAGAGTTACTTATTTACCTCACTATTACTAGGCTAGACATATATTTTGCAGTTCAGGTTCTAGTCGATTCATGCAAAAGCTAAAGCAATCAAATTTAGATGTTGCACTAAGAGTTGTGAGATACATTAAAGGTTCACCAGGAATGGGAATATTACCGAAGAAAGGACTACTAAAAAAAGTCAGTGCCTATTGTGATGCGTCTTAGGCAGCTTGTCCAAACACAAAAAGGTCTGAAACTGGATATGTGATAAAACTAGGAGATTCTTTGTTCTCCTGGAAATCAAAAAAATAACCAACTGTAAGCAGGAGCTCTGCCGAGGCAGAGTATAGAAGTATGGCAGCAGTAACTGCAGAATTAGTATGATTAGTATGATTGCGGAAGGAGTTGGACCGTACTGTGAAGGAACCAGTAATGCTATATTGTGACAACAAAGCAGCTATCAAGATAGCAGCTAATCTAGTCTACCATGAGTGAACAAAACATATAACAATTGACAATCATTTTGTGGGAGAAAAAATTGAGGAAGGTTTGATTATACCTCGGTACATTTTTCACTACAGAACAGCTCGCAGACGTGATGACCAAAGGACTAGAAGTTGAGCAGCACTTAGGGAGTGTTCAATGTATTTCACCCTCTAGCTTGAGGGAAAGTGTGCAAATGAGAAGTTAGTTACTAATCAACTGGTTGGACTAAAATGTAACTAGAAGAAACTTAGGGGTGTACTAAAGTGATAACTACTTAGTATATAAAAGACTAAGTCGGTTATCACTGTACATAGGGTTGTGCATGGATCAAATCTAGTCGAATTTAGCGCATATCGAATTGAATTCCAGATTTCGAATTCTAGAAAAAGCAATCCGAATTCGATCCGAATTAATATCGGATTGGATTTTAAAGTTTGGATCGGATTGAATATTTGAATTTCGGATCGGATTATTATGGCTCAAAGTTTCTAACTCATGTGTATGTTTTCTTTGTAAAAGAGGCAATACCGCAAGAAAAATTTCTATTTCTATAATTATGAGAATACTATGGTGCCAATATAGCTAAATCCATCAATTGTAAAGGTAATAACTTGGAGGAAAATGTAAAAAAGTACCTATCCCAATTAAGTTTAGTATTTATACACGTAATAATTTCGGATCAGATCAGATCAAATTTTATTAAAATTATACCAATCTGAATCCCATCCAAAATTCGAAATTTTAATAGACATAATCTGAAATCCGGTCCAATTCAAAATCCAAAATTCAAAATTAAATAAATTGATTCAGATTTCGAATATCTGATCCAAAGAACTGCCCTAATTGTACATAATATAAAATGAACATTTGTTCTATCTCTCTCTCTCTGAATTCAATACAACCAACCCACATTCTTTGTGCTGGTGTGAATCGTGTAGATGTATGCTTGATTAGTACAATTTGATATAAAATATTTACGTGCCCTATAATTTGAGCTATAAATCCGGCACTGCATACCATATTGTACATTACAAAAAAGCTTCGTCAGCCAACCTTATTACTCAGATTTATCTGGAAGTAAAATGCTAATACAAAGAGATTTTACGGAATCTTGGTTGATGGTGTATAACAGTTGGATAGCTATTAATAAGTTTCCAATAATTAATATCACTTTATAAGTTATTAGATGCTTTTACTTAGTCCATACTTGTATATATTGAATGTAATTTTGGAAAGTCAGATAGCAGCTGTGCACTTAGTAGAGAAAGTGGAAATACTCTAGACTGAAGTATTGACAAAAATTATAGAACATGTGGACTAATAAAACTTGCCAAAAATAATACTAAGTATCTAGCTAGCTAGTTCATTTTCTTCCTGAAGAAAATAATAATCCACTCTCAAGTCTCATCCTACATTGCTAGTTCACTTTTGATTAGCATGATCATTTAGAAACAAAATTCAAATATAATAGTTTAACTTTTACAGAGAAATACAATGAATCATAGGGGTAATAAAAATTTATAGGACACCACCAAGACTTATCGGTAAGTTTTTCTTTATACCGTAAGAGCCATTTAGAATAACTTAATTGACTTATAAGCTAAAAGTCACAAGTTAGAAATTCAAACTTTTGTGTTGTTCTTATCATTTTAGCTTAAAAACTCGTGCTTAAAAATATTTTTTTACTTTATTCAAATACTATAAAATTACTTAAAACTATTTTAACTAAAAAGTACTTAAAATAAGTGAATTCAAACGGGCTCTAAATTAGAACTCAATTTCATTGACTTTCTTTACTTGATTCACGTGTAATAAAATAAAAATAAAAACATACAAACAAACAAACAAACAACTGAGGTCGAGTCCGACTATTCTTCTTTACCTTCCCAATCCCTTATGCAAATGGAAAATTTAGAAGAAAAAAAAAGGAGAGGAATTAAAGAAGATGGAGCTTTGAAAAACGGATGTACTTGACTTTTTATTATGCATTAGTGGCAGTGAAGATGGTCCAACTACTGTCGGGTCTCCACCACATGAAATGTGTAGACTTTGTTGGCATAGTATAGATTTGTCTCTCTATAAAAGTACGATATGTTTCAGAGTATAGTGGTTTAATCACGGAGCGAATGCCGCGGTCCCTATTAATTGTGTTCATGTATTTTATGACCCACGTCATTGCAATAAATCTATTTCTATATTATATTAAAAGCACGAAGGCCCTTAACGATATGTCGTTCGCCTTTTTTACCCTTTAAAATATAGAATTCATATTGGACAATATAGTTATTTAAGTATTTCATTAATATTTAATAAAAAATGAACAATTTTGGAGTGTTCACGATATTATTTGGTAAATTTTTGCCAGAATTGTTTGTTATTAAATTTTGCTTTACTTATTTGTTATAATTTTTCTTCATGTTTCTTACACAAGGAAAGTTAATAAATTTTTGTCCCCAAACTTTCGCTACCCTTTACTACACTGTAAATGATTTTTTTTTGTTTGCAATAATTATTTGGTAAAAAAATTCTTCATGTTTCTTTGTGAGTAAATAAAAACAATTTTCTACACTTTAGCTACTTGGTTCAATCTCATTAACTAACCGTATATGTATTTGACTTTGGTTAAGCTCTCTACTCTTTGGAGTAGTAAATATTTGGTAATTTTTTTGTACACTAGAATAGTTCATAACTTTTTTCCTATTCTTTTATTACTTTGTTCAACTCTCAATAATGACTTTATTTGTTATACAAGGAAAGTAAATACGCAAGTACACTAGAGAATTTTAAAGTTAGATTGTCCACGAGTATATAATTAATTTTATGTATTAAATTATGTACCAAAATACTTTTATAAAAGAAGCTATACTGTCACAAATCGTCAAACTATACTCTATTCCAACACCGCAATTCCAGGTTTTATTTCGTTTACTAATATCAATATTTTTTGCTACTTCATATTTTTCAAGCACGTTTGCATGCACCAGTTTTTATTGATGCATCAACAATTTATCTTTATTATTGCATTAACAACTTTTTATATATAATTTTGTTTTTTTTTTGGACGTGACTAATTTCATATCTCATGTAATTTACAAATTTGATACAAGTTATTGAACAATTGCAATTCATTCATCACACAAAATTAGTTAGATATTCGATCTAAGTCTTATTACTTAAATTAGTATTGTTTTTTTCTTTGTTGTATGATTACAAATACTTATTGCTATGCCAACTATAGTTGCTTGATTTAAATAGAATTAAAAATTAGACTAGATGCTTTAATTATGTGTAATTTTAATAATTTGCGTTATTTACAATTGCCATGCTTGAATCACTCAGATTTCAACAATTACATCCATTCAAGTAAATAATCTTTCTTATATCATAAAAATAACCAATTAGTCACTTTGATAACCTATAAAACTCTTACGCTTTATTTTAGGTACACTTGCAATAGCCAGTGAAAAAGAAATTGTCAGACCAATGTATCCCAATAAATAGTCTAAGAGTATCTGATTCATGTTAGGTAATACAAGTATTAGTGTTTGGGAGTGGAATAATAAAAGAGTTCAACAATAAAATAAAACAAGGCACCCAAAAAATTATGACATTAGTTGACGAAGAGGTAATTATTATTTATATCAATAATAATATAAATTATATCTTTTCATATTATAGTTTTAACCATCAGATTAACTTAAAGTGAAACTTTTTACACGGAACAAAAATTCACGCTACACTTCTTAATGGTGTTATTGAGATGTGAAAAAATTATTTAAAATAAAACAAGATATAAAAAAGTACGAAAGCTCTTACTGAAATATCGTTTACCTTTTTTACCCTTTAAGAATAAATATTACATTGGACAAAATTGTATAAATTCACTTTCCTAATATTTAGGATCGTGAAATAAATTAAGATTTTAGTTATTAAATATCTCTTTAATCAACAAGGTAGGAAGTCCTAATATTTAGAATTTTAAGTCAATCAATATTTTAAAGATTTTATATATTACAAATCCGTTCCTTGTTGGTTATCCAAATATGAGAAAAAGAAAAATATGATTAAACCTAATTATGATAATTTATTGTAAAATTAAGGTTCGATGTAATTTATATTGCTGATCAAATCTCACTAATGAGTGATTCAATGTAATTTAACTAAAATATAGCATATTAAATTGTTTCTTTATTTAAAACTATAATGAGTTAATATTAACAATTTGAATCAACAAAAAATGATAATAATAGTATTTTTGGCTGTATGTAAATTATAATTACAATTGAATATAACAATGAAATTATTCACAGAATATTACCATATGTACGAAGTCTTAATATTTAAAAATTTAAAATTAATAAATATAGATAATTAATATAATATTATTTTCGATGATGACCACTTATCAGAATGTTTATTTTCCTTCCCATAATTAGGCTTTCCTAACTACAATAAGGATTCTTACTTATTTTGCATGGTTTGGAATTGGAGTGACCAATACATGATTTACTTCAAATACTTAAATAATAATTTATTCAAATTTTACATTATAGTTTTACCCTACAAATTGCAGCTTTATTTAGTTAATGAGATTGTACGGCATAATAGTCTATGAATCTTCACTTAATTTTAACACAAAAATAGTAAATTTTAATTACGTGTAATTTATCACATCGCCTTTAATATGAAATAAAAAATAAAGCAAAAAAGCAAAAAAAAAAATCTTTATAGAATAATGAAAGTGGAAATTACACCTAAAGAAAACACCTACTAACTTTTAAGTTATAATCGTAGGTTACTTTCTTCCTTCTTTAATTTTTATCTGTTTAGTATTATAGTTAAATAATTTTAAAAATTATATATTCATTAAATCAGGATTCACGCGCAAAGCGCGTACCCTACTACTAGTAATTAAAAAAAGACAAGTTACACATTTAATTAGTCCTGATATTTGCTTTGGTTTTTCCAACGAAACTAAGCACTTTTCTTCTTTCTCATTCGGAAGGCTCAGTCCCACACCCTCACTTCAATGATGGGAACAACCTCTGCATTTTTTTTATTTTTTTTAACTTTTAAGTAAGTAAGACTCTGTCCTCTTTCCTTTTACAAAAATAATTATATTTGCTAGTTAATGCACACAAAAAAATAAGTTCGCATAAATTGAAACAAAGAGAGTATTAATTATATATAATATTATAAATTAATATTCAAAAAATAAATATTTACCGGTTATTAATTCTATAAGCGATTATATACGTAGTTTTCCATACAAAAAACGAGACACAACCAATAATCTAGACAGTGCTATCATTGTGGGCCATAAGAACAGACCTAAGCCAAAATCTTATAAAAATAGTACCAGTTAATCAGTTTTCAGACCGGTCATTTAAAAATAATTATTATTTACAAAATTATTAAAAAATAGACACTATTTTGTTGCAACATGAAAATCAAACATAATATACTGGAGATCGGTGCACCTGTGTATGAACATCCATCATATTATGCTGGAACTCCAACATGCAGAAAGTTCCAGCGTAATATACTGGAGATTGGAGCACCTGCGTATGAACTTCCAGCATATTATGCTGGACCATATATTATTCTGGAACTCCAGTATATTATGTTGGAGTATTTTTCGAATTTAAACAGTATTTTTGTTCAGATTTATCTTTACGTGAAAATTGATTAAAATTCGATTACTTTTTAAACTGTGACTATTATTGAATTGACCACTTGTAAATCTTACAATTTTTGAATTTTTATGTAGTTCTGTATAATCTATATATATCAGTTAAAAAAGTAAATATTAAATTTGGCCGGTTAATTGTATAACAGTCTAAATTTATTTTACTCCTTATTAACAACTTATAAAAATACAACTTGGATTTTCCAAAATTATTCATGTTATTTTTTAACATAATATAGTAGAGATTTTCTTTGACTTATTACTCCATTTCTTTAATTTTTTAGCCCTTTTATTGAAAACGAAGTGGACCCATTCTTTGGATCAAAGTCCGAAACCAAAATGATGTCTTTTCGGACAAGTAACATTAATAAACGTAAAAAAAAATTATCATTCTATATATAGCGCGGTATAAAATCATGCTATACTTTAATAGTATTTTAGCCGTTAAAGTGTAGCACAGTTTAAGACCGTGCTATGTATGTATAGCGCATGAGTTAACTATGTAATAAATTATTAAATCACTATGTCATACATAAAATTATTGGGTAGCTCAAAGGTAGTAGGGTAGTTATTAAAGTGGTTTTGTCTCAGTACAAGGTTCGAATAAATGAACCAACACTTTTGTATTTTCCTTCTTTTTCTTTCTTTTTTTTTTCATTTTTTGTTTCTTTTTTATTTGGTTTAAGTGTTTAGATATAAATACCTTAATAAAGAAACCTTTTATTATTTCTTTAAAAAGTCAACGAATGCTTTTAATAATTGTTATTTTCTGTTATTCGTAAAATAAAATTATTTTTTTCCTTTTATTTTCAAATTAGAATTATAAGTTTTATTTTATATATAGATTATTAAAGAGAATTATATATATATATATATATATATATATATATATATATATATATATATATATATATATATATATATATATATATATATATATATATATATATATAAAGCTTAATCTATCGGTTGAATTATTTTATTTTTGATATCTTTCTTTATAAATTTAGTTAGCAGTATATATTATTCAATAGATAACAAAAGAATGCAATCCGAAAAGTAGAAAAATATTTGGACATCTGTATAATATTAAAAGGAAAATAGTGAAGCATGTGGTTAAGTCAAGTTGCAAGCTAAAAAGAAGTCATTTGGCTAATTTTAAGATAACAATAGAAATTAGAATTACAAATAGAAATATAATTAATGAAAATAGTTTAATAAATCTTATGCTCAATTTAAATAAATTTTAGATAAATCTAATCTATATATCTACATTTGAATTTATATTTATATGTATATTTGTAGCTATATCTATATCTGAAATAGAATATTCATACAATATTGTTCCTTTTATAGAAAAAATTAGGTATTTGCAATTTAAATATTATCATATAATGGGTAATATTATATTCCAAGCAATATTCTTGATTTTTATCATATTGAATCTAGAGTTAATCATACTTATGTATAATTATCATTTAGTAGGCCTTCAAATATTAGCAATACCGTAATTATAGGTCAAGATAAAATTAGATTATTTGACTAGTCAAGTCAAGCGGCAAGATAAAAAATTTATTTGATTATTCAAAATATTTTAGACTATCCAAAATAAAAAATTACAAATCTTTTTAACTTGCCATCCAAATATTTTTCTATTTTTTGAATTGTATTCTTTTCTTATTTATTGAATGATATATATTTGCTAACTAAATTTAGAAAGTGTTTACCGTGAAAATGGTAACAACAATTAGATTTGTAAATGAGATTTAAAAATACGTGATCTATTCCCGAGCTAGTTTGTAAGGGTAGTTAGTGCTAAAACATGAAGCAAAATGGTAAAGATCGAGTTAACCAAAGTGGTAATCGAACTAGTAAAGAGACGCTTCCCGGCGCAAAGCAGGCCAGTAGGTACCTTGGAGCCGAGCCTCGAGCCTATCTCGGGCTTATCGAGGGTATTCAGAAAGGGGATAACAGGTAATGATATAGCTAAGTAAGGCTCTATATTATCAATCTTGAGCAAAATAATGGAGAACAGATGAAGAAACAATAAAGTGCTAGAGCGGCCTCGAGGTCGATGAAGACAGATAACTTAAAAGAGAGAGAGAGAGAGAGATTATTGCATTTTAGAAAAGTGGAGCAACATCAGCCTTTTACAAGGTAGGGTGAGTCCCCCTATATAGGCGTGAGAACTCGATATAGCACAAGGTGCATTAAATGTAAAGATACATGGATGAGATGTTTGGACAATATATTAGAACCTATTGGCTCATGCTATCCTCTTGGGAGTTTACCGTCTGCGTGACTTCTGCTAGGTTGCGGGCAGATCCTCTGAACTTCGATCCACTATAGAGCCGCAGATTATACTCAAGATAAGGAGCTCGATCACGACCTTATGGCCTCGACATGCCGTTAGGGTACTCCGAACGTACCTTGATGGCGGGAAATAAACTCATCCGATTTTACCGCACATAGATAGTCTCTGTGTTTCTTATATCGAAGTGATAGGAAACAATACTGAATCGTAGCCTCAAGGCCATTATTACCATGATGTCATCCATATAAGAGTATTAAATGCCATAGTCCCGAGAACCATGCAGGGCAGCTGTCATATGTGGCAATCGAGGAGTTCACGTACCGCTACAAGTTCGTCCCTTCCACTTCCCTAATTGATTCCTATAAAATGCTCCGACCTCCAGATTCTCCTCATCTTCGCCCTTACTCTAGACTTGTGAATCGGAATCTCAACTTATTTGACATATTTTCACCTTTCTCTTTTTTTTTGGAAAGGCTTCACCATTACTCATGGCCAGGACTTCCAGGCCGGTACCCCATCGGAACGACACTGCATCTCGTCTCAGTCGGCTAGGGGGGAGAATAAATCAGTTCCTTTTTTAGAGCAGTGGATCCCTTCTGAGCTTGATACGTTGAAGGATTTTAACATCGAGACTCCCGCGTCTACACCGGGCCGACGCGAGCATGTATCTCGATACATTAGTGTCATGACTAATGTCAATAATGTAAGGAGTAACTGTCGATGGAGTGAAAGAGTGACAACAGAAATTCCTACCTACGGTGACGATATTACTAGTTTTAAGGAGGGCTTTCTTTATGTATATAACTATCCGTTCACCCCGGGTCCCGACGAATCCGTAGAATTTCCTCCTTTGGAAATCGATCAGGTGATCCTCGACTTCTGCATTTGGTATCGAGTGACCCTTGGCTATATCTCCCCATCTTTTTGGAGGATTGTGCTGATGCTCAGACATTTTATTGAGGAGACCGTTGGTGAAGTTTTCACAATAATCTGGTCGGATTATTTCATCATCGGTTGTACCAAGGCTTGATCAAGCTTTAGCAATGGTCTAAAAAAACCTTTCTTTACAAGCATTGATGAATGGAAGGACTGGGGGTGGATGAGAAGGTTTATTTAGGTGCGAACCTCAGATATCATCCCAGTCCAATGGATGCCCTTTCCTGAACGGTGGAACTATCGGCGTAAGTATATTTTCTCTCTTATCATTTCTTAATTTTTCTTTCGAGTGACGTGATAACCCTTTGGGGACTTTCTCTAGCTTCTCCTTGGCATCCAAAGGAGAACCCAGACTTGGCGAGGTGGATCGAGTGCTTGGACATGAGGTTCCCATATCATCTCCAGTCCTGGACCATCATGGTCGAGAAACGCTGGGTGACAAGAACCATGGTGAGGTTACATTTCTACATGTGTCTCGTATTTTGTATTCCCCTTGGCTCTAATCAATAGCACTGTGCATTCATCGTGTTGGTGCAGTCCTTAGAGAAAATATGCTGATGAGGCCACCCCCTGGTGGTATAATGGAGGCCTTGGGGCTCGGCACTAACAAAAAAAGGAAAATAAGAGTGGTCGTTGCCCGACCTGACGGGGCTGCTATCCCGACCTCTGATCCAGATCCTGATGTCGGCGGGAAGATGATGATGGAAGTCCACTGATGAGGAGGTCAAAGCCCAGTGGGAAGGTTTCGCAGGTGCCCCGATCAGAGGTTGCTGAGTCTGGGATGACGAGGGTCGGCAAGGATAAGGAGCCGAAGATCATTAATAAGAACGTTGATGTGGTTTTGAATCGCTCGGCCAGATTTGATGTAGTTTTTGCCAATAGGACTACGGGTTTAGATGGGATGGAGTTAAGAGCCTTCCAATGGCATGGGCTGCTATTAGACGATGTTGATGACCCGAATGACTTTTTTCAAAACTATCCAGTCTCATCGAGAGAGTTGAGAGACGCCAGGAGGATGGTTGGTGCCATGGATGGCACTTTCTTCGGAGGGGAAGGCTTTATTGCCAACATTCTTGATGGCATACCTTACGAAGTTGACCTCGACGTATCTGACACCGTCGATGCAGCGGAGAAATCCCTGTGGCAGGTGATAATTTTTCTTCGAGTGTTTCTTTTTGCCCCCGGGAGTTATTCATCGTTTTCCTTAATTTCCCTATTGTACCGTAGTGCAAAGAGATATATGAGTGTGTCATATCTCGGTTACATGGGGAACTTACATGCCACGAGAAGGAGAGCAATGCCGTTGTTTTGAAATTGCACGACTCGGAGTCTCGAAGTACACGAGGAGATAAATAGTTGAAGGAGCTTCGAGCCTCTTTAGAGGTAGCACTTCGGGAGTAGACTGCTCTTGTTGCACCAGTATTCCTCTTTTTCTTTTATATATGCTCCTCCGCTTGATATCTATATGTGTTTTGTGTTCACATATTCTCTGTCTTGCTTCTTAATGAAGGTTGAGCAGGGAAGCTCAAGGATCGCCGAGTTGGAAGTGGAGGTCGCCAAAAATTGATCTAGTTCAAGCCTGCACTACTATTGAGTAGAGAGGATGGACGATGCAACTTTAACCTAACTAGGTCAGGATAGAATCCACAAGGAGTTAATAGTTGGAAATAGGTTTATATCTAAGTCTAGATGCGGGTTTTGCTCTTAATTACACTTCCACAAATATTTGATTTGATTTCCACTTCTACTTCTATGCTATTACATGCAATATTTGAAATTAAGTACAATGATTTTCAAAGGTTAAAAAGGACTAAAGTAGTGATTTTCAGTTTTTCACCTAGGTGTATATCTAATGAGTAGTAGAATCTAGGACAATTGTGTGATTAGTTATGGTCCTAATATATCTATCACACCCTGGTACTCAATCAATACCTCTCGGTAATTTGAGTGATTTTGCCCAATTTGTCTTTCTCAAGTCCAAATGGGTATTCATGCAATTCAAGTGATGTTAGCCCAAATTGGGTATTATTATCTCTAGATTTAACTCTTTAATGGGGGCTATCAATTTCTTAAGTTCACCCCAGTTTCTTGTTAGCCCAACTTTCCTAGACTTAGTCCCTCTTTCTCAAGTAAAGACTAAGTCATAAAGACATGAATCTGTGTTTACGACCATTAATTCCATAGTTCTGGGCCTTCTGGCAAGAACTAGGCTAAATATCACTAACCCATACACATTCAAGCCCTAAAATTCAATATCCATCAAATACCCACACTAGGGTTGGGTCACAACACTATCTACAGATTTAGCTACTCATAAAAATAATAGAAATTAAAGAAGAAACGAAAAAATTCATAATTGTGAGCACGTGATTTTTACCCTACAAACGAGTTATTCCTATAAAATTCAAAATAAATGATTTTTCCTTATTTTCTAAATTTTGTGTGAATTTGGTGTTAGTTGTTTTGCATGTTATTTGCGTGTGATAAATAAAAATACCGAAATTTGCATCTTTAGGAAATTATTTCTTTTTCTAACAAATTAAAGAAAAAATTAAAAAAAATTAGTCAGCTTTTAAATTGAAAATTGTCAAAAATAGGTAATTAGTTTAATTTTTAATAAGTTTCAAATAATTACAAAGTAGAATAAATATAAAAAAAATACAAAAAGAATAAATACCAAAAATACAAGTTAGAATTAAAATGCAAAAAATAGTAATACATAATAAAGGGGGAAAGAATTGAATAAGGAGATTTGGGCCAAACACCCTCAGCCATTCTTCAGCCCCAACGAAATCCCACTGGCCCAAAACGCCCCAGCCCAAAACACTCTAAACTGCCCGACCCAACTAATCCGCCCCAATCCCAAACGACCCCCGTTGATCTGGACCGTTGGATTCTCGTGATCCAACGGCTAAGATTCAATCTTATATTTTAATATACCAAAATAAAAAAAGTCACCCCAAACCCTTACCACCCGTCATACACACCTCGTCTCCTTCAGAGACAAACAACCCGGTTCCGCCGTCCACCACCGTGCTTCGCTGGCCGGAAATCGCTTCCGCCGGCGGCGTTCATCCAAACACTTCCATTTTTACACCAAATGACCCCCATCACACCCTTAACCCAAATCCGCAAATCCCTTACCTCAAATCAACCTCTATCTTCTCGAATCTTCGATTGAAGATTCGAGCCAAGACTCAAAGTATGCCAAACCTCTCCAAACTCACCCCATGTCATCCCTTGACCTCCATCAGAGCCAAACAAGCATTGGTTTCACTCGAATCTGACCGAAAATACTCGAACCCCAAATCCGAGCCCAAGAACCCTAATATTCAAAATTAGGGAGTTTCGTCAATGGAAGTCTAATAGACTTTAATTGGGACGTTTTCATTTGAAAACGTTCCAATTAGAGTCCTTTCGACTCCAGAAATGCCAACTCGAGTCCGAATCGGCCCCTATCCGTTCGAATTCTGATTCCTCTCTTAAGGTATTTGATTTCTTTTTACTGTTTTACTCATTGTTTAGTTGTAGTTGTTCATTTTGTTTCTATTTTTGTGTTTAATTTTAATCTTCTCTCTTTCTTCTCAAGACCTTTTATTTGGTCGAATTTGTTATTTCTTTTGTTTGTTTGATTGTTGTTTATTATTAGTGTACATGTTTGGTTGATTAACGTCGTCGAACAATCAGTTGTTACGAAATCCTTGCTTTAGCCGAGTCTAGAAATCTTCCATGTTTGCAATATCAGATGTATTGTCCATTTTCGGATTTTGGTATGAATTTGTTTCACTGTTAATTGAACTGGTTTGATACTTGAATAAAACAAGATAGTAAACTGTATTCCTTGTGTTACCTCTGCAAAAGCATTTCTAGCCGAGGAACCTTTGGATTAGAGAAGTTGTGAGCTAAGTAAACTAATGAAATAGTTGAATCATGTAACAAGGATTGATGACTGTTTAAAACACTGCCAGATGAATTAAAAATCACATGGGTACCATATCACAAAGAGAAGGCATGCTTGGATTAAAATACAGGTTGCTCACACCAATTGAATTAACAAATGAAAGAAAAGGAATGTTTGAGTTGGTCTGGCATCTTTAAGGGTGGAAAATCAGAAACAACATGGGGTTCTAATAAAGAATGGAAGAGCTGACACCATTTTTAAAAAACTTTAGGGGTTGTGCAGAGAATGTCATTGAGGGAATCCATCATTCAATGTTTCTTTAGTGCTCTTAAGAGCTGGTAAATCAGAACACATAAGGGGAATGATTAAAGGGGTAGAGGGATACATGTGCAAGGTAGAAAAAGCAGTGAACTTGAAGAGTTAAAGGGCCTGTTTTCTTGGGTTATAAAAGGACCATTTTTTCTCTGGAAGGGGGAGAGACAGATACACTCACAGAAACTCACACAAATACACATAAATACACACTGATACACACGGATACACACTGGGAAACACTTTGGAGAGAGTTCTAAACATACAGTAAAGGTATACAGATACATTTAAGAGATTAAGAGCCTATGAGAGAAGAGGAAAACAGAGACATACAGAGAGATAGGAAGGAAAATTTCCTAAGTGTGCTTGTTACTGTTTCATTGAGGGTTGGCCAGATTTTGTGTTGGTTCTTGCATCTTTCTCTGGTTTGTTGGTTTGCTGTTGTTCATTGGTGTTTAGCTGTTGTCCTGTTTGGTTTTCAATACAACTCCCCAATCACTGGATTCTTCTGGATAACCTGTGATTGTCTGTTAATTGCCTGTTGTTGCTGCATTTGCTGTTGTTTATCGTTGGTGCTATCACTGCCATAGCCGATCTCTTATTCATCTACTCTTGTCAATTTCCAGGTACTTCTTCTGTTAACTCTGAAATTGAGAGTTGAATGCAACAGTATGACATGAAAGTCAAAATCCAAGTTTAATGTGGATTCTAGCATTTTGTTCTATACTTTATTTCTGTTTTTTTTTTGTTCTGGTTATGTAGTTTGATATGGATTGAACATGTGAAGTTTTTTTGGAAGTTGATTTGTTGTTAATAGGGACTGTTAGTTGGACTGATGTGAAATTGCATACTAATGAGCTCTTAATTACTGGTAGGATTCGGGTAGTTGAAATCTATTAGATTTGTGATTTATTCCTTGAAAATCAAAAATATAGTGAGTTAGTTTTAGTTCTGAAGTTCATAATATGATCAAGTATGTTGATGGTTTTAAAAAAAAAATGAAGTTAGTGATTTCATTAGAAATATTAGGCTTTTTCTCATAATGACAGGTTTAAGCATTGGTTAAGTATAAAAATAACTAAGATCTCAAATTGGAATCTAAATGACTTGTTTTATTAACTTAAATAAAGAATGTGTTGGATGATCTCTATACATTGATGTTCTATTCGAAATCGTTAACTGGGTAGTTGATCTGTTATTTATAAATAAGATAAGTTGATTAATACATAATATGAAACAATAACGCTGTTTTGACTACAGCAAAGACTATTTTAAAATTAGTTAGGAAATGTTGAAATTGAGGTGAGATTGAAGTCATGTGGTATCAACACAGAAAGCTGGCGTATTTGTATGGGCTTTAAGCCCAGTTTATTTTGTTCTCCTTTGTATTGGGCTTAGTCACGCGGTAGATGCCAATTATTCTTAAATTAGAGTTAAAACCGCTAAAAGAGCCCCGAATCATAAATTTATTCATTATAATACATGTAGAACTAGGTATTAAATTAATATTAGGGACAAAAACAAAAGTAGACCATATAGTTCATCCTAAGATTGGCCTTTAATAAAAGTGATATGAGCCTCGCCGCACTAAATACACATTTGCGGGGCCCTCAAAATAAATTGCTATAAAAATATTTAGACTCGGGAAAACTATTGAGCGAATTTCACGGTCTTTCCCAAAGATAACAAAGACGGAGAATATTTAGGCACGACTTTAATAAAAATACTTTCCTAAATACGGGTGCGCATTTATGTGACCCAAATCTTACTCTCGGCGAAACTGAAATATATTAAAGTCACAGGCGTACTGGTTGCGGTGTGACTCGGAATGTATTTTCGTGACGTTGCAATTCTTCTAAAATTGAAAAGCGGAATATAAGAGCACATAAAATAAAAATATATAAAGAAATCAGATAAAAACAAAAATTGCAGTTGAGGGACCGTGCTAAAACCATGGAATCCGGGAGTGCCTAACATCTTCTCCCGAGTTAACAGAATTCCTTATCCAGGTTTCTAATTTCGCAGATTGTAATACAAAGTCATAAATTTTCTCGGTTCGGGATTAAAACCGGTGACTTGGGACACCATTATTTTCCCAAGTGGTGACTCTGAATTAAATAAATAAATCCCGTTTCGATTGTCCTTTAATTGGAAAAACTCCCTCGCGCTCTCGCGGGTGCGGAAAAAGGAGGTGTGACAGCTCTGCGACTCTGCTGGGGACAATTAACCCAGAACTTCGGTTCAGGATTTAAGAATTCGAGCTCAGTTAAATTGCTGTTTTTGCTTATATCTGATTTCATTATATATTTTGATTAATGTGCTACATGTTTACCGCTTTGATATTGCGTGAACTGTATATATAAAACCGTGCCGAAAACCCTTCTCTTCTTATCTCCGGGGATGTGCTTACTGGTTGAGACTCCCCTTTCTGTTAGTGTCAATACCAAAAATAAGAAAAAAGAGGCCGGATAAGTTACAAAGCCGATTGACTCCGCGGGTCACCGGTACGTAGCCCCCTCCTCGATCCGAGTTGTCCGCTCGGGTACACAGTCTAGTATAAAAAAAAAAAACCAGGATGTTAAGCCTTAATTAGGACGATTATTTGCATCATGTTTTGATTTAGGGGACTCAACACAGGGGTTGGGTCCCTCTAGGACAGGTAACCAGATATAGTATGACCTCGTATGAGCATTTCACATGTTGCATTTATTTGTCCTGGACTCGCATGCTGACCTACTTTTAAACGTCGAAGGATATAATAAAAGAAAAAGAAAAGAAGATGTAAATAAAAATAAAAAATAAAAAATAATAATTTTTTTTTTCATTTTCTGAAAAAAGGTTTTGTAGAAAGGACTGTCTTATTACGAATTCAATTTTGAAAGAACAAGAGAGTGTTGTTTTAAAATAGTTCGTCCATTGGTCGAACTACGCTGGTTTGATTCTCACCGGATGTGAGATACGTAGGCAGCCTTTAACAGGTCCAACTTCCCTATATTTTCAAAATAAGTTTTTTTTATGAAAGAAGAAATAATGACGGAATGCCAGGATGTTTAACTTTGCCTCAACGACCACCTTTTCATCAGTCTTAATATTTTGACCAGTCAATTCCTGTGGCCCATTCTGTTTTTTTTCTTTTAAAAAAAAGATAGTTTTTGTTTGGGTCAAATCAAGATTTTTCTTTCGTCTAAAAACTACCTTAATAAATGTGCAGAATGAGCACGAGTCAGAATACAACCGAAGCTATCATAAACAAGGTCCCCTTAAGTTTGCATATGTGGTGGAACGACTTGGGCGAGCAAGGACAAGACGCGGTTAAGCTGTACCTGGAAATCTAGTGGGGCTACTAAATATTCCCCCGAGAGGAGACATCATACGAGCCCCGATCTCATTCTGGGATCCAGCACACAATGTGTTCCACTTTTCAGACTTTGAACTCACGCCAACATTGGAAGAATTGGCCGGATATATCGGAAGACCAAAAGTCCCTATGAGGGAACAGTATCTCATTGCACCAAGGGTCGTGACAGTACATAGGTTTTTGGATACCGTGAAAATCCGCAGAACTGTACACAACCCAGATTTATCAGAAGGGTTCTGCACTTTAGCATTTCTATATGACAAATATGGTTATTATGGGGGTTTCAACAAACACAAAAGCAAAATCTGCAGTGGAGGAAACCAGTTAAAATGGGAAGAGCATAGACGCATCGCCTTCATGATAGCTTTCCTAGGTTCATTGATATTTCCCGGAAAGGACGGGAATATCAACATACATGTGGCAGGGGTCGTCAGCACTTTGATGAAACAAGACAATAGTACTTTGGCTCCCATGATAATATCGGATATCTCTCGCGCACTTACTATTTGCAAAGCTGGAGGGGTCTTCTTTGAAGCTTGCAATGTAGTGCTCCAAATGTGGATGATCGATCACTTATGTCGTCGCCCGCAGTTTATGAGGTATAGTTTATCGGAGAAAACCTATATAGAAGAATTCCCTACAAGGGTCGAGGGATATGATTTGCCATAGGGGATTAGCGGATAGATACGACTTTTGCGTTTGATTCCAGCCAGCAAGATAGAATGGACATTTGGCTGGCTACCCGTGGACGAAGTCATATATGCATCGGCCACGGAATCATATTTATTACTAATGGGCCTCAACAGCATCCAGCCCTACGCGCCATGTCGAGTATTGAGACAGTTGGGACGATGCCAAATAATCCCAAAAGAAGAAGACCTCAGCCCACATGTGGTTGAAATTGGACCGGGAGGACAGTTCCCTGAAGCGTTGGTCCGAAAGATTTGGAGTGAGTGTCAAACATTGAAGATAGACACTCGGGTGCGAGATCGAGCCCGAGGCGAAGTATCGTCAGAATACCCTGCATGGTATAGCAGAGAAATGGAGCATCAAAGGCCCACAAAAAGGCCCCACCTCGGGGAGTTTGCTGAAGCGTCACAAGAACAATGGGACTGGTTGGCCAAAGAAGAAGCTTATGGAACAAAGATTAGCAAGATAGAGCAACGGACCCAAGAGCTCCAATTTGAAAAAGATATGCAAGCTGCCGCCAGCAAAGGAGACAAAAAGAAGTTGGCACAAGAAAATGACTTCTTGAAATCTCAAATCCGTCAAATGCAAATAGATGCTGACAGACAGTTGAGGAGTCGATCAGACGAGAAATTGATAAAGGGTTTAAAAATCAAGTCGCAGATGTCCAAAAAGAATTGGAAGAGTCGAAGGCCCAGATGATGAGGATCCGCGCTAGCTGGAGAAGGGAGGCACATCAACAGGCACTTCATCTACAACGAGTGGAAAAAGATTATACTGAGATCATCGCTAATCTAAGGGAAGCGAATGCTACCCTTAGGGAACGGGTTTTCAAACAAGCCCGGGATGCCAGAGAAGACCTCGACCGTTGTTACAATTTGATGGCACGACTGCAAGAACAAGTGGATAGACTCTTAGACCGAGTCACCAACAATGTTCATATATTAGGAGCAAAGAACCAGCGGATAGAACAGCTACTCAGAGAAAGGGACATAATCAAAGACAGAATTGAGGAAATTGGGCATTATGTCACCATAAAGTGCTTAGCTTGTGAACAAATGCCCCGCACCGCCCTTTTTGCTTCAGTTATGGACTATGTTCATCAGATCATGAGAGAGTTAAGGGGACTACACAGGGACCTCACACCAAGGCCCGCGGCAAGGCCGAACGATGCCTCGCGGACCCCCAGGAATTTAAGAGCACTAGACTGTTGATTAAAAGATGTATTTTGAAATATTGAGTCAAGATGGTTGGCATTTTATTTTATTTTTTCGAGTCAAGCATTTCTCTTATTTTGTTGATTATTGTAAGACATGTTTTGTAACTGTAAGGGTTTCTGATATAAAAATTACCGAATTTTCCACAATCTTGTTATTAGAACTACGCTCGGTCTGATTCACGCGGGGACGTGATACGTAGGAAATCCACATAAGATTCGACCACCACTAAAAAAAAAATAAAAAGAGAAAAATGGGGAGGTTAATAACAATAAAGTTTTCAAGGATAAGAGAAGAAGAAAAAGAAAAGTTGGAATGACGCATGCGAGGAATACATGTAGAAATGGTTAATTGATTAGGTGCATTGCATCCAACATGTGATAACATGCCTGTTAAATTCAGTGAACTAACAAGTTTGTTGCAATTCCAGAAAAGTTTAGCAGTTGACTTGACAGAGTATACTGGCCGATCACCCTTACCATACCAGATCAAAAGGTCCAATTCCAGCAAGTATGTCTAGTTCCGGCAAAAGTATCGATGGGGAGAAAACAGAGATACAAATCATGAAAGAAGAAGTGGATCGGTTGAGACAGCAAATGACAGAGATGCACCTAGCCTGGGCTAGGGGACAATCATCACCAAACTTTCCTACTTTTCCACCAGCACCAGAGCGTCCGCCCATTGATCCCTCTACAAGTGCACCGATCTATCCTTATTATCAAGGGGAAAACCCATATACCTCCCCGGTTTTACCAGCCAGGCAAAATCCTCCTCCCCCCGTTACCCCTGTTTTTGTGGCACCTCCACATGCTACTTTACAAAAGTCGTCCAGTGAGCCGCTTTTTCAAATCCACGACAATCATTGTTATTCTCCTGAGCCTACCTTTAAGGCTCCTGAACCGCATTCACACACCCCTCACTGGGATAACACGGCAGAACGAGAAAAGCACGTCAAAAGTTCGGAGCATGAGGAAGTTATTCGAAAGGTTAAAAGCCCGGAGCAGTCCTTCAGGAATATGCATGGTTTGGGCAACCAGGTCAGTGTCGCTTACAAAGATCTGTGTCCATTCCCAGATGTCCAGTTGCCAGCCAGGTTCAAAACGCCCAAGTTTGACTTATACGAAGGGCATGGTGACCCAGTAGCCCATCTTCGAGGTTTTTGTAGTAAAATGCGAGGAGCCGGAGGGCGAGACGAGATTCTGACAGCTTACTTCGGTCAAAGTTTGGGGGGGTCTGCACTAGAGTGGTACACTAGGCAGGATCCCAGCAGATGGTTTACATGGGATGACTTGGCTCAAGCATTCATCGGCCAGTTCCAGTATAATCTTGAAATAATCCCCGATCGCTTATCATTGCTAAAGTTAGAGAAGAAACCCGCCGAAAGTTTTAGAGAATTTGGTTTCCGCTGGAGGAAACAGGCAGCGAGGGTAGATCCGCCGATGAGAGAGAATGAAATGGTGGATTACTTCCTACAGACACTGGAGCCAACCTATTTCGGACATCTGGTGACGTCCGTGGGTAAGTCATTCACCGAGGTGATAAAGATGGGGGCTATGATCGAGGAAGGCTTGAAAGCTAACAAGATCATGAGTTATACAGCGTTGAAAGCCACCACTCAAGCTATTCAAAGTGGCACCGGAGGGGTGCTTGGGAAAAAGAGAAAAGAAGAGGTCGCGGCAGTTGATTCCGGAGCATGGTTCAGGAAACAGAGGCCCCGCACCCCAGTATAATTCGCCACAGCCCCACCAACAAAATTACTCTCACAATCCATATAGCCATCCACAACACTATTACCCAACACCAGATGCTCACTTCACCGTCCATCATGCCCAATCATATGCTCCACCTCCCGTCCAAGCACCATGGCGTGCGCCAAATCCACAGAATAATTACCCACCCCTAAGAGCCTATAGAAATCCCACGAGTGCGGGCTTTCGTCCGAATTAAGCCTTCAAGAACGACAGAGCACCAAGGACGAAGACCTTCACTCCCTTGGGAGAGTCTTACACCAGTTTGTTCCACCGTTTGAAGCAAGTAGGCTTGCTAAATCCGGTCGAGGCTAAGCTACCAAACCCTCTTCCAAAGAATCTGGATCATTCAATAAATTGTGCATACTGCTCAGGATGTCCGGGGCACGACACAGAAAAGTGTTAGAGGTTGAAAACCGCTATCCAGAAACTCATCAACACTCGCCGAATTGAGGTCCAGACTCCAGCGGAGCCCAACATCAACCAAAATCCACTTCCAACTCATCATGAGACCAACATGATCGAGTTGGTACGGGTAGAAGAGGGAAAGGAGAAAACCTCCCAGACTGTAATGATGATCAAGTCTAGTGGGGTAGGAATGAAAAAGGTGCCAAGCCTTGATGAGTCACTCATCTGCAAGAAGAACGTACAAGGGGGGTTGGAAGCAGAAAAGGGAAGTGTGAACAAAGTGCCTATGAGGCCAGAGGGAGTAAAAATAGTTGTACCAGGGGCAGCAACTAAACCCGTCTTGACTGTAGAAGGTGTTCGAGTGGATCCTTTCATCATCAAGCCAGCAATACAGTTGCCAATAGCTGATAGCAAAGCAATTCCATGGAATTATGATCGGATAACGACAACTTACAAAGGGAAAGAAGTTAAAGAGGAAGTTTGCGAAGCGCAAGGTTTGACCCGCTCAGGGAGATGTTTTGCCCCTGCGGAATTAAGGAAGACTATTCCGGCAACACTAAAAAAGCCGGTAACTGACGAAGAGGCAGAGGAATTCCTGAAAAAGATGAAGATGCATGATTATTCTGTCCCAGAACAGCTGAAGAAGACTCCTGCGCAAATCTCATTGCTGTCCTTGCTGATACATTCCGAAGAACATCGACAAGCTTTGATGAAAGTTTTGAATGAGGCCCATGTGCCTGATAAAATCTCTGTGAGTCATTTGGAAAAGATCACCAGTAGGATCTTCGAAGCGAACCGGATCACCTTCACCGATGATGAGTTGCCTGAGGAAGGCACCGAGCACAACAAGGCTTTATATCTTACGGTAAAATGTGAGGAGTCGGTGATTACCAAAGTCCTAGTCGACAATGGGTCCAGTGCGAACATTTGTCCTCTCTCTACTCTAAACAAGTTGAAAGTGGATATCGGCAGGGTACGCAAGAACAGCATATGCATCCGAGGGTTTGATGGAGGAGGCAAGGCATCGGTCGGGGACATAATATTAATCTTGACAATCGGACTTGTGGAGTTCACCATGGAATTCCAGGTGCTGGACATGGTAGTTTCATACAACCTTCTGATAGGACGACCGTGGATCCATGCTGCAAAAGCGGTTCCGTCCAGCCTACACCAACTAGTCAAGTTTGAATGGAATCGGCAGGAGATCGTAGTCCATGGAGAGAATGATCTACAACCAGGCACCATCGTCCCCTTTGTCGACACAGAAGAGGATGTTGGGCCATGGGTATACCAGGTCTGTGATGCGGTATCCGTCAACCGAGTCCCAGAAGGGGAATGTATTCTTAATGACAGAATAATTACTGCAGACGTCATGGTGGCTCAAGAAATGTTGAAAAATGGTTTCATACCCGGCAAAGATTTAGGTGCAGCTCTGCAAGGAATCATACAACCGGTATCTGTGGTCGAAAATGTGGGAACCTTCGGCTTGGGATTCAAGCCAACACCAGAGGACATCCAGCGAGCCAAGAGGAATAAGCAGAAGACATGGGTGCTCCCGAAGCCTATTCCGCGCCTTTCGCGATCTTTTGTCAGGTCCGGGACAAGAAGACATCCAACGACAAAGGTTCCCAGTCCTATGAACAGGCCAGATGAAGAGTTCTTGAGAAAGTTTGAGGACCTGTTCTCTGATATATGCATGGTAGAGGATGGCGAAGGACCTAGCCATGCCGAGATACAGTTTGTGGGATCGAAAGCAAAGTTGAATAATTGGAAGGCTACTCCTCTCCCTATCCGGAAGGAGTCTTGGTAGTTTGTTTTGGATTGTTTTCTTTTAAATTTTGTGTTGGGGCTGTCCCCGGAATAAAATCCATTTGTTTTAGTTCGTTTGAGTGTGCAAGCTTGTTTTTCATTGTACTATTCCCATATAATGAAATTTTGTTCCCGTTGTTCCTAATTTTGTTTATTTTCCTTCTTTTTACTTTTCTGAGCAGCTTTCTTTCAACTGATCTTAATGATATGGCGTGCTTAAAGATTAATCAACCCAGTCTAGAAAGTCAATCTGCTTTGGAAATAATAACGCATGAAATAAGAAGTGACGAGAGTGAATCAGAATACGACTATGATGAAGCCGTAGAAGAAATCGGCGAAGAATTAAGTCACTTCGAGGAAAAGCCCAAGCCCAACTTGAATGATACTGAGGCTGTTAATCTGGGAGATACGGATGATGTTAAAGAAACCAGAATAAGCGTCCATATCGAACCCGACTTGAGAGAAGAATTGATCAAAACACTCGTGGAGTTTAAAGACATTTTCGCATGGTCGTACGACGACATGCCAAGACTCAGCACCGATCTGGTGGTGCACAAATTACCTACTGACCCGGCATGCCCTCCCGTCAAACAAAAACTGCGGAAATTTAAGACGGAGATGAGTGTAAAGATCAAGGAGGAAGTAACCAAGCAGTTGCAGGCGAAAGTCATTCGTGTCACTCGATACCCTGATTGGTTGGCCAACGTACTACCGGTGCCAAAGAAAGACGGGAAGATCAGAGTATGTGTGGACTATCGCAATCTCAACAAGGCGATCCCCAAGGATAATTTCCCGCTTCCCAATATCCATATCCTGATTGATAATTGCGCCGGACGTGAGATCGGATCCTTTGTGGATTGCTACGCGGGATATCATCAAATCTTGATGGATGAAGAGGACGCAGAAAAGACAGCCTTTATCACACCATGGGGGACTTATTGCTATCGAGTAATGCCATTTGGTTTGAAGAATGCAGGGGCAACATACATGAGGGCGATGACTACGGTATTCCATGACATGATACACAAAGAAATTGAAGTGTACGTGGATGATGTGATCATAAAATCTAGACGTCGAGAAGACCACGTTGCCGACCTCAGGAAGTTCTTTCAAAGACTTCGAAGATATGATATCAAGCTCAATCCGGCCAAATGTGCATTCAGAGTTCCATCAGGAAAGTTGCTAGGATTTATCGTCAGCCGACGGGGCATTGAGTTGGACCCATCCAAAATCAAGTCCATCCAGGAGTTACCCCCGCCAAAGAATAAAACAGAGGTAATGAGTTTGTTGGGAAGGTTAAATTACATCGGTAGGTTTATTGCTCAACTTACAGCGACCTGTGAACCCATATTCCGTTTGTTGAAGAAAGACGCTGCGATAGAATGGACGACAGAATGTCAAGAAGCGTTTGACCAAATCAAAGGGTATTTGTCAAACCCACCCGTACTGGTTCCGCCTGAACCGGGTAGACCCTTGATTCTTTATCTAACGGTTTTGGAGAATTCGTTCGGCTGCGTACTGGGGCAGCATGATCTTACTGGCAGAAAGGAACGGGCCATTTACTATCTCAGTAAGAAATTCACGGTCCACGAGGTTAAGTACACTCATTTGGAAAAGACCTACTATGTTTTGACTTGGGTAGCCCAAAAGCTGAAACATTATTTGTCTTCTTACACTACTTACCTCATTTCATGTTTGGATCCATTGAAGTATATTTTCCAGAAGCCTATGCCTACAGGGAGGTTAGCAAAATGGCAAATATTACTTACGGAATTCGACATCATATATGTGACAAGGACGGCTATGAAAGCTCAAGCCCTAGCCGATCACTTAGCTGAGAATCCTGTCGATGACGGATACGAACCTTTGAGGACGTATTTTCCGGACGAAGAAGTATTGCAAATTGATGGGTTAGAATTAACCGAGGATCCAGGGTGGAAGCTTTTCTTCGACGGAGCGGCGAACGCAAAAGGAGTCGGAATAGGAGCAGTGCTTATCTCTGAAACGGGACATCATTATCCTGTTACTGCTCAACTGCGTTTTCATTGTACCAACAATATGGTCTGAGTATGAGGCATGCATCTTAGGGTTGCGATTAGCGGTAGACATGGATGTACGGGACGTCTTGGTCTTGGGGGACTCGGACCTTCTGGTACATCAGATTCAGGGAGAATGGGAAACCAGAGATTTGAAGCTTATCCCGTATCGTCAATGTTTGCATGATCTGACCAAGCGTTTTCGATCAGTAGAGGCATATCCCAAGGATGCATAATGAGGTTGCCGATTCTCTAGCTACATTGGCGTCAATGCTACATCACCCGGACAAGGTTCGTGTTGATCCATTACATATTCAGATCCGGAATCAGCATGCTTATTGCAATATGATAGAGGAAGAGATGGATGGTAAGCCATGGGTTCACGACGTCAAAGAATACCTCAGGTTAGGAATATACCCAGAGCAGGCAACTGGAGATCAAAAGAGAGCCATTCGGCAATTGGCGAACGGATTTTTTCTTAGTGGAGGGGTGCTGTATAAAAGAACCCCAGATTTGGGATTGTTGAGATGTATAGATGCAAGTCAAGCCACAACAGTGATGACAGATATACACTCCGGAGTTTGTGGGCCACACATGAGCGGATATGTATTGGCAAAGAAGATTCTTCGAGCAGGATATTACTGGCTCACTATGGAGCGTGATTGTATGAGTTTCGTGCGAAGATGCCATCAATTTCAGATACACGGCGATTTGATTCATTCTCCGCCGACCGAGTTGCATACAATGTCAGCACCATGGCCGTTTCTTGCATGGGGTATGGATGTTATTGGACCTATAGAACATGCGGCTTCCAATGGTCATAGGTTCATTCTGGTAACGATCGATTATTTTACCAAGTGGGTGGAGGCCAAAACCTTCAAATCAGTGACCAAGAAGGCGGTGGTGGACTTCGTACATTCACACATCATCTGCAGGTTTGGAATTCCAAAGATAATCATCACAGATAACGGTGCCAATCTTAACAGCGGATTGATGAAGGAGGTCCGCCAACAGTTCAAGATTACACACCGAAATTCCACACCATATCATCCCAAAGCAAATGGTGCGGTTGAGGCAGCAAACAAGAATATAAAGAAGATATTGAGGAAGATGGTAGAAGGGTCTAGGCAGTGGCATGAAAAGTTACCATTTGCGCTGTTGGGTTATCGCACTACCGTCCGGACTTCGGTAGGTGCAACTCCTTACTTGTTGGTGTACGGGACCGAAGCAGTAATACCAGCAGAAGTTGAAATTCCATCCCTCCGAATTGTCGCTGAAGCTGAGATTGACGACGATGAGTGGGTCAAAACCCGATTGGAGCAATTGAGCTTGATCGATGAAAAGAGATTGACAACAGTATGTCATGGCCAATTGTATCAAAAGAGAATGGCGAGAGTATATAACAAGAAGGTACGTCCCAGGAAATTTGAAGTGGGACAGTATGTGCCGAAGAGAGTTCTACCACATCAGGCCGAAGCGAAAGGCAAGTTCGCTCCAAATTGGCAGGGACCATTTGTTGTGACTAGAGTATTATCCAACGGCGCTCTATGTCTAACTGATATTGAAGGAAGGTGCACCGATATGGCTATCAATTTCGATGCGGTCAAGAGATATTACGTGTAATTCTTTAATGTATTTGTCAACGTTTGGTTTCGTTTGTGTGTATTTGGCATTTTTCGGAGAATGAAATGACAGAGGCAATTTTTCTACTACCCAAACACTTTAACCCTTGTTTTCCCCTTTAAGCCTTAATTATTCTTTCATATACCCTCTTTTGGAATCCTCAAGGAAGATGTATAACAAAATAGAAAAATAAACAAAGAAAAAACACAAGAAAAAGTGAACTACGCTCGACCTGATTCCTCAAGAAGGATACGTAGGCGCCACACGGCTCGGTCATAATAAAATAAAAAAAATAAAAAAATCAAAGATTCCCTAAGCAACAAAACTGGGGCAGAAGTCATTGTTTCCTTTGAAAAGATAGTATGGATTCCGAAAGTTATAATGACCTAACCGTTGAGGTTAAATCCCTTTTCTTTAGCCTCACGCACAAAAACCACATTAATGACCAAAAAAGGACCTCTCGATCAGTATTGGAGAAATGCCAAGTCATGCGAATGAAAACTACGAATTACACTTCAATCCTCGATTGAATCTAGGCCACACAAGCTGAAAAGGGATAGCCCTTTAGAGGAAATTTCGTGGATAAACACCCCAGCCCACCGCATGGAAAGAAAGCAAAATGAGAGAGTCTTAACGGTGAAAACCCTCGCGGGCACCTTAAGGCGAAGAAAGCTAAGAGAAATAAAATGAGAGAGTCTTATGGTGAAAACATTTACAGGCACCCTAAGGCGGCGGGAGATCGAGAGAAATGAGAAAATCTCGTTAGTGAAAACCCTTTGAAGGGCACTATGAGGTGACAAGGCGAGATGGTTACAAGGTATCTGCATGAGACAAGGTTGGGACATTCGTTTGCCTCTAGCAAAACACAGCCGTCAGAAAGTGATTGACATAAATAGACTGGGTAGATTAATCTCGAAGGCACGGCATAACCATTGGATTAGTTATACATTCAGATAAGTTTTTCCCAATTTAAAGTTCAGAAAAGTTTTCCTTTTTTGTCTTTTGCAATCCACACTCTTTATTGCATTTTTATCATTTTTCTCTCTTTTAAAGATTTTTATATTTATGTCGAAAGTTGACTTTTCAAAGCCTACTACCAAGTCTCCCAAAGCGGTACAATGAAGATGAATAGGCATGGAACAAGGCAATAAGGCAAAAGTCATTCCGATATTAAGATTGGAACGATAGGTTGATTGGAAGGTTCACGGGAATTACGGAGTAGGATGGACATATATTACACACCCGGAAGATAGTTTCTCACAACAGATCACCGACCAAGAGGGTCAGACCACACTGAAGTTTGGAATAAAAGGAGAGATGAGAGATCCGGTGGAAAGAGCGCCATCCACCAGCAAGTATCAACGTCATCCCCAAAGTTCGAAGAAAGCAAAGCAGCTAAAAGAGAAAAGGAAAATTGCCCCAGCAAGAGCGGCATGACCACTCACGGTGTTTTGAAACTAACAATTTTTCTTTGATTTAAAGCATGAAAAGAGGGTTCGTCGGCAGAAAAGCATGCCACGTAGAAGGTTATCAAACTGGGGCAGAAAATTTTCTGCGAAAATTTTCTTGAAAGAAAATACCTAGTGGATAAGGATAGAAAGCAACGCAAGATTTTGGAAAATACCAGTTTCAAGCAGAATAGTTTTGAAAGAGGCCAGACAACACGAGGAAGTGATCTTTAAGACTAATATTATCCCCAGCAGTTCTTGGAGAAATGAAACACTAATTTTCGAGATTTTCCCAGCAACATTATATACCATAAATTTTCAAGAAAGCAAAGCGCAAGTCCCGAAGGAGGTTGGGAAAGAGGAAAAAGGAAAAGAGAGTCCCTGCCAGGGTAATTTTCAGTCAATGAAAATTCAACCCCCAGCGAGCTCGGGAGAGGATAAAGGTTGAAGGAAGTAGAAAAAGAGGAAATAAAGAATACTTCCCCAGTAGCATTATCTCCAGCAGGTAAGTAAACGGTCCCAAGGATATCCCCAACAGCCAAAGGAAAATAACACGAAGAAAGCAATTCAAAACAAGGTAATTCAGAAGAAAAGGTGGCCCAAGAGACGATGCAGTAAGAAGAAAATGGTACATGAAGCAAAGGAAGACGATATGGATGGGATGGAATTAGTGAGTTGTAATTGAAGTCAGGGAGCCCGCCTGAAGAATGGATTGGCGATTTATTTTGAAGTTGTAATTGAAGTCAGGGAGCCCGCCTGAAGAATGGAGTGGCGATTTAGTTTTTGAAGTTGTAATTGAAGTCAGGGAGCCCGCCTGAAGAATGGAGTGGCGTTTTAGTTTTGAAGTTGTAATTGAAGTCAGGGAGCCCGCCTGAAGAATGGAGTGGCGATTTAGTTTTGAAGTTGTAATTGAAGTTAGGGAGCCCGCCTGAAGAATGGAGTGGCGATTTATTTTGAATTTGTAATTAAAGTTAGGGAGCCCGCCTGAAGAATGGAGTGGCGATTTATTTTTGAAGTTGTAATTGAAGTCAGGGAGCCCGCCTGAAGAATGGAGTGGCGATTTAATTTCGAAGTTGTAGTTGAAGTCGGGGAGCCCGCCTGAAGAATGGAGTGGCGATCTAGTTTCGAAGTTGTAGTTGAAGTCAGGGAGCCCGCCTGAAGAATGGAGTGGCGATCTAGTTTCGAAGTTTATGAGTTGAAGTCAGGGAGCCCGCCTGAAAAATGGAGTGGCGATTTAGTTTTGAAGATATAGTGGAAGTCAGGGAGCCCGCCTGAAGAATGGAGTGGCGATTTATGATTAGAGTGTGTCGATAAAGTCAAAAGCTCAGTGGAAAAGCAGAATGACGTCTCATTTCCTAAGATTTGATAAGGAAAGTGAACCATCGGAAGGTCACAGAGTGTAAAAGAAATCCCGAGCATGAATCCAAGTTCGTAATCGGAAGGAAGGCAACAAGGATCAGAAAGATAGATTCAGACTTCGAAGGAGAATAGTTCGAAGATCACAAGAAAGGGACCAATGGTCGGAGTTCGGCAATCAAGATAAGCCGAAATAACAATTGTCAGAAGAGAAGAAGCATGTGAAGAAACATCAGAGCCAGCAGGATGGCAAGGAACGTGACAAGATCAAGTTGAAAAGATAGATAAGAATTTGCAATACTGTAACTTAGTCTAGCTTCTTATTTTTCCTTTAGCACGGTGTAATAAGGAGATCAGTTAAGCAGTGGCATCAGCAGCAACAACAGTAACAGCAAGATCACAACAGTCATGGTAGTCCCAGCTACCAAAACTTTCCGAACTACACTGACCTGATTCCTGTTTAGCCCAGGATATGTAGGCAACCTCCGAAGCAGGGTGCGGTCAAAGCTTTTCAAAATGCTTCACAATGGAATACTCGAACGGGTAAAAATCGTTCATAGTTGCTCACTTATCTTTGCACGGAAACTCTTCGTGTCCCCGAGCAAAGAGGGGCAGCTGTGAGCATGTGATTTTTACCCTACAAACGAGTTATTCCTATAAAATTCAAAATAAATGATTTTTCCTTATTTTCTAAATTTTGTGTGAATTTGGTGTTAGTTGTTTTGAATGTTATTTGCGTGTGATAAATAAAAATACCGAAATTTGCATCTTTAGGAAATTAATTCTTTTTCTAACAAATTAAATAAAAAATTAAAAAAAATTAGTTAGCTTTTAAATTGAAAATTGTCAAAAATAGGTAATTAGTTTAATTTTTAATAAGTTTCAAATAATTATAAAGTAGAATAAATATAAAAAAAATACAAAAAGAATAAATACAAGTTAGAATTAAAATGCAAAAAATAGTAATACATAATAAAGGGGAAAAGAATTGAATAAGGAGATTTGGGCCAAACACCCTCAGCCATTCTTCAGCCCCAACGAAATCCCACTAGCCCAAAACGCCCCAGCCCAAAACACTCTAAACTGTCCGACCCAGCTAATCCGCCCCAATCCCAAACGACCCCCATTGATCTGGACCGTTGGATTCTCGTGATCCAACTGCTAAGATTCAATCTTATATTTTAATATACCAAAATAAAAAAATTCACCCCAAACCCTTACCACCCGTCATACACACCTCGTCTCCTTCAGAGACAAACAGCCCGGTTCCGCCGTCCACCACCGCGCTCCGCCGGCCGGAAATCGCTTCCGCCGGCGGCGTTCATCCAAACACTTCCATTTTTACAGCAAATGACCCCCATCACACCCTTAACCCAAATCCGCAAACCCCTTACCTCAAATCAACCTCTATCTTCTCGAATCCTCGATTGAAGATTCGAGCCAAGACTCAAAGTATGCCAAACCTCTCCAAACTCACCCCATGTCATCCCTTGACCTCCCTCATAGCCAAACAAGCATTGGTTTCACTCGAATCTGACCGGAAATACTCGAACCCCAAATCCGAGCCCAAGAACCCTAATATTCAAAATTAGGAAGTTTCGTCAATGGAAGTCTAATAGACTTTAATTGGGACGTTTTCATTTGAAAACATTCCAATTAGAGTCCTTTCGACTCCAGAAATGCCAACTCGAGTCCGAATCGGCCCCTATCCGTTCGAATTCTGATTCCTCTCTTATGGTATTTGATTTCTTTTTACTATTTTACTCATTGTTTAGTTGTAGTTGTTCATTTTGTTTCTGTTTTTGTGTTTAATTTTAATCTTCTCTCTTTCTTCTCAAGACCTTTTATTTGGTCGAAATTGTTATTTCTTTTGTTTGTTTGATTGTTGTTATTATTAGTGTACATGTTCGGTTGAACAATCAGTTGTTACGAAATCCTTGCTTTTGCCGAGTCTAGAAATCTTCCATGTTTGCAATATCAGATGAATTGTCCATTTTCGGATTTTGGTATGAATTTGTTTCACTGTTAATTGACTGGTTTGATACTTGAATAAAACAATATAGTAAACTGTATTCCTTGTGTTACCTCTGCAAAAGCATTTCTAGCCGAGGAACCTTTGGATTAGAGAAGTTGTGAGCTAAGTAAACTAATGAAATAGTTGAATCATGTAACAAGGATTGATGACTGTTTAAAACACTGCCAGATGAATTAAAAATCACATGGGTACCATATCACAAAGAGAAGGCATGCTTGGATTAAAATACAGGCTGTTCACACCAATTGAATTAACAAATGAAAGAAAAGGAATGTTTGAGTTGGTCTGGCATCTTTAAGGGTGGAAAATCAGAAACAACATGGGGTTCTAATAAAGAATGGAAGAGCTGACACCATTTTTAAAAAACTTTAGGGGTTGTTCAGAGAATGTCATTGAGGGAATCCATCATTCAATGTTTCTTTAGTGCTCTTAAGAGCTGGTAAATCAGAACACACAAGGGGAATGATTAAAGGGGTAGAGGGATACATGTGCAAGGTAGAAAAAGCAGTGAACTTGAAGAGTTAAAGGGCTTGTTTTCTTGGGTTATAAAAGGACCATTTTTCTCTGGAACAGGGAGAGGACAGAGACATAGATACACTCAGAAAAATACACACAAATACACACAAATACACACTGATACACACGTATACACACTGGGAAACACTTTGGAGAGAGTTCTAAACATACAATAAAGGTATACAGATACATTTAAGAGATTGAGAGCCTGTGAGAGAAGAAGAAAACAGAGACATACAGAGAGATAGGAAGGAAAATTTCCTAAGTGTGCTTGTTACTGTTTCATTGAGGGTTGGCCAGATTTTGTGTTGGTTCTTGCATCTATCTCCGGTTTGTTGGTTTGATGTTGTTCATTGGTGTTTAGCTGTTGTGCCTGTTTGGTTTTCAATACAATTCCCCAATCACTGGATTCTTCTGGATAACCTGTGATTGTCTGTTAATTGCCTGCTGTTGCTGCATTTGCTGTTGTTTATCGTTGGTGCTATCACTGCCATAGCTGATCTCTTATTCATCTACTCTTGTCAATTTCCAGGTACTTCTTCTGTTAACTCTGAAATTGAGAGCTGAAATGCAACAGTATGACATGAAAGTCAAAATCGAAGTTTAATGTGGATTCTAGCATTTTGTTCTATACTTTATTTTTGTTTTTTTTTGTTCTGGTTATGTAGTTTGATATGGATTGAACATGTGAAGTTTTTTTGGAAGTTGATTTGTTGTTAATAGGGACTGTTAGTTGGACTGATGTGAAATTGCATACTAATGAGCTCTTAATTACTGGTAGGATTCGGGTAGTTGAAATCTATTAGATTTGTGATTTATTCCTTGAAAATCAAAAATATAGTGAGTTAGTTTTAGTTCTGAAGTTCATAATATGATCAAGTATGTTGATGGTTTTAAAAAAAATGAAGTTAGTGATTTTATTAGAAATATTAGGCTTTTTCTCATAATGACATGTTTAAGCATTGGTTAAGTATAAAAATAACTAAGATCTCAAATTGGAATCTAAATGACTTGTTTTATTAACTTAAATAAAGAATGTGTTGGATGATCTCTATACATTGATGTTCTATTCGAAATCGTTAACTGGGTAGTTGATCTGTTATTTATAAATAAGATAAGTTGATTAATACATAATATGAAACAATAACGTTGTTTTGACTACAACAAAGACTATTTTAAAATTAGTTAGGAAATGTTGAAATTGAGGTGAGATTGAAGTCATGTGGTATCAACACAGAAAGCTGGCGTATTTGTATGGGCTTTAAGCCCAGTTTATTTTGTTCTCCTTTGTATTGGGCTTAGTCACGCGGTAGATGCCAATTATTCTTAAATTAGAGTTAAAACCGCTAAAAGAGCCCCGAATCATAAATTTATTCATTATAATACATGTAGAACTAGGTATTAAATTAATATTAGGGACAAAAACAAAAGTAGACCATATAGTTCATCCTAAGATTGGCCTTTAATAAAAGTGATATGAGCCTCGCCGCACTAAATACACATTTGCGGGGCCCTCAAAATAAATTGCTATAAAAATATTTAGACTCGGGAAAACCGTTGAGCGAATTTCACGGTCTTTCCCAAAGATAACAAAGATGGAAAATCTTTAGGCACGGCTTTAATAAAAATACTTTCCTAAATACGGGTGCGCATTTATGTGACCCAAATCTTACTCTCGGCGAAACTGAAATATATTAAAGTCACAGGCGTACTGGTTGCGGTGTGACTCGAAATGTATTTTCGTGACGTTGCAATTCTTCTAAAATTGAAAAGCGGAATATAAGAGCACATAAAATAAAAATATATAAAGAAATCAGATAAAAACAAAAATTGCAGTTGAGCGACCGTGCTAAAACCATGGAATCCGGGAGTGCCTAACACCTTCTTCCGGGTTAACAGAATTCCTTATCCAGGTTTCTAATTTCGCAGACTGTAATACAAAGTCATAAATTTTCTCGGTTCGGGATTAAAACCGGTGACTTAGGACACCATTATTTTCCCAAGTGGTGACTCTGAATTAAATAAATAAATCCCGTTTCGATTGTTCTTTAATTGGAAAAACTCCCTCGCGCTCTCGCGGGTGCGGAAAAAGGAGGTGTGACAGTAATACTGGATTAAAAGATGAAAATCTAATATTGAGAGATAATTTTAGTACAAAATTGCCCAAAATTAAATATCCAGATGTCTCAAGTGCTCAGCTAAAACATAACTTGACCTAATAATGACAAAAGATCTATTTATACTAAACTAAAATTTTCGAACAAAAATACTCGTGCGGAGGTTTTGCATCCACGTAATTCTAACCGCGGTCGCGCTCTTGCTTTCGTGGCCGCATAATTTTGAACGTGGTACGTGTTTTTAAATTCTGGATATGGATTGAGTATGGGTTCACAGACCACATAATTTTCATCGTGGTCGTGTATGAGACTTTCACGGACGTGTAATTATAACGCAGACCGCACTTCTTGCTCTAGCTGGAAATGTGAACTCTCTAAACCTTAGCAACCACAGTTCACGAAATTCCAATTGCGGCCGTGCATGTACTTTTGCAGCCGTACTTTTCTAACACAATCCGCGTTCGTGTTATATTCCGAAAATCCATCTCTCTGATTCTTTATTTTTCAGACCTTGAATTATTATTTGCGGTCGCGTTGATACTTTTGAGGCTGCACAATCTTGGCACGGTTTGCGTTTCTCATCTGTTGGAATAGTCTTGGTTTTTTTTCAAGTTTTGACTCCTTTATGAGTCGAGTATGGCTCATTTGGATTATTTTGAACCATCCATGCAAGAAAGAATATTAATTAAGTTAGTTTCCGGAAATACCTTTACGCATTTTTGGACCAAAACACAAGTAAAAAAGAGCAAATAATTGGCTAAAATCTCCACTTATCCTTTCCTTCAAGAACGATGACCACTTGGAGGGTGTGTATGGACTATCGCAAGCTCAAAAAAGTCACAAGGAAGGATAACTTTCACTTCTTTTTAGAAATCAAATGCTCGATAGATTGGTCGGCCGTACTTTCTACTGTTTTCTTGATGGGTACTCAGGCTACAACCAAATTCTCATTTCTCAAAATGATCAAGAGAAAACAACCTTTACATGTCTCTACGTTACTTTTTCTTTCAAGCGGATCCCATTTGAGTTGTGCAATGCATCGATGACTTTTTAAAGGTGTATGATGGCTATCTTCGCGGACATGGTAGAGGACTACCTTGAAGTTTTCATGGATGACTTCTCAGTGGTTGGAGATTCTTTTGATGATTGTCTTGTAAATTTGGATAAAGGGTTGGCCAGATGTGAAGAAACAGATTTGATACCCAATTGGGAAAAATGTCATTTCATGGTCGAGGAAGGCATTTTTCTTCGCCACAAAATCTTAAGGAATTGAATTGAAGTTGACAAGGCAAATATTGAGGTAATTTCTAAACTTCCATCTCCAACTTCCATGAAGGGTGTGCGAAGTTTATTAGGTCACACAGGTTTTTACCAGCATTTCATCAAATATTTCGCTAAGGTGGTGAACTCATTTTGCAAGCTTCTTGAGAAGGAGGCTAAGTTTTACTTTAATGATGAATGCATGAGAGCTTTTGAATTGTCAAAGTGCAAGTTGACAACTACTACCATCATAATTGCTCCAAATTGGAGTGTACCTTTTGAACTCATGTGTGATACAAGTGATGTAGCGGTTGGGGCTGTTTTGGGCAATACATCAACAGATTTTCATCTGGTCTACTATGCTAGTAAGACCATGAATAGTTCCTAAGTCAACTATATCGTTACGGAGAAAGAGCTCCTTGCTATTATGTTTGTAATTGTTGAAGATCCAGCCATACTTGATGGGTGAAAATATCATTATCCACATGGATCATGTGTTACTTTGTTTTCTTATACTCAAAAAGCACTACAAAGCTCGGTTAATGACATGGGTATTATTGTTGCAAGAATTTGATATTGACATCCAAGATAGAAAAGGAAGTGAAAACCAAGTGGCGGACCATTTGTCTCGTTTGGAGGAGGGGGGGAGGATGAATTATGGACTTGACATCAATGACTCTTTCCCCGATGATAAAATCTTTACAATTTCAATGAAAGAGGAGTCATGGTTTGCAGATCTAGCAAATTTTCTTTTGTGTGAAATCACACCGGATGAGTTCTCTTGAAGCCAAAAGAAGAATCTCAAATGGGATTGTCAATATTATTATTGGGATGAACCATGCCTTTTTTAGATTTGCACGAATGGGGTGATTAGAGTATGTTTACCAAAAGAAGAGCAGGGCAAAATTATTGGGGCTTGTCATTCTTATCTATATGGTGGTCATCATGGTGGAGCGAGAACGATAACCAAAGTGCTTAGTTGTGGTTTCTATTGGCCCACTATTTATAAGGATGCAAGTGAGTTAGTGAAAAGATGTGATGAATGTCAACGGAGTGGTGGAATATCAAAGAAAAATAAAATGCAACTCACAACTATTTTGGAGATTGATATTTTTTATGTATGAGGTATTGACTTCATGGGACCTTTTATGAGTTCTTATGGAAACACCTATATTTTGGTTGCAGTGTATTATGTGTCCAAAGGGGTCGAGGTAGTTGCTTTACCCAGCAGTGAGGCGAGAAGTGAGGTAGCTTTCTTGAAGAAGAATATTTTTACAAGGTTTGGTACTCCACGTGCATCTATAAAGCAATAAGAGGTAACATTTTTGCAACAAGGCTTTCGACACTTTACTTGGAAAGTATGGGGTTATTCACAAATTCACGACTCCCTATCACCCACAAGTTAGTGTGCGAGTGGAAGTCTCCAACCAGGAGATAAAGAATATTTTGTCCAATATGGTAAATGCTAATCAGACGGATTGGTCCAAGAAGCTTGATGATGCATTATGGGCTTATCAGACGGCTTAGAAAACACTTATCGTAAAGTCGCCACACCATTTAGTGTTTGAAAAAGTTTGTCATCTTCCAGTGGAGCTAGAGCACAAAGCTATGTGGGCTCTAAAGAAGTTGAATTTTGATTGAGATGTAGCCACTAAATTGAGGGTTGCACACTTAAATAAATTGGATAAGTTCCAGTACCATGCCTATGCTAGTTTGTACTTGTACAAAGCAAATATGATATATCTTCATAACAAATACATTTGAAATAAATAGTTCAAGGTGGGGGGTCTTGTACAGTTGTTTAACTCAAGGTTCCAGATGTTTCCCATGAAGCTAAAATCTAAACGGAGTGGTCTTTTTGAAATTATGGGTGTGACACCTTTTGGTGCATTAAACTTGAAGAACAAAAATAATGAAGTATTCCGAGTCAATGGTCACCGGATGAAGCACTACTTCGGAAAATTTGGATATAGCCACCCTGTAGCGGTCATTCAATTCAATTGAGGTATTTTGCTTTGTACCGCGATATTAAGTCAGGCGCTTCTTGGGAGGCAACTCATATTTCTTTTCCTTTTTCTTTTGTAGTTCGGTGTTATTTTTTTGTAACTTGATTTGAAGTGTGCTACATGGATGAGTGTGACTTACAAGAATTGTGGACAAAATTATGGCTAAGTGTTCTAAGGAATGTGGGTCAAATTTTGATTGTGCAGACCGCACATTTGTTGGTGCTATAGAAAAAGAACATTGCGGCTACACATTTAGCTTGCGGAGAACACAATTAAGATGTTAAAAATACCAACTCTCTGAAGTTTCAGCTTGTCAGTGCGGAGGTCGATCTGCAACCGCATGTGAAATTAGCGGCCACACCTGAAATTGTGTGGGCTGCAGATGAAGTTTTGAGTTGAGGACCCCATGTGATAGAGTGTGAACCGCACTCTTTCTTTTTTACCTTATCAAACATTTAGTATAAATAGAGGAAATGTCCCATTTTACACTTTCACTCTCTAAACTAAAAATTGTGCTCTTTCGAATTTTCTTGGAGATTTCTATCTGCCCATACACAGAGCCATCTTGATCATTCACTCATTACACTTACTCTATTTGGTATGTTTAAATTTCACGTTACTTTTTATGTTGGTTTAATTTGTAGATTTTTAGGTCATTTGTTATTAGAGCTCAATTGTGTGTCCATATGGGTTAAATCTGAAGTGGGTTAAATTGATACATGCTCTATAGGGACTGGGTTAGTATAAGTAGATGTCTTTACAGTATTGCCATGTCTAATTGTGCAAGAAATTGAAAAATCTAAATAGAAAGAGTATCTCGATACGTAACTTTTGAAATATGCGGCTGCACATGAATTTGTGTGGTCCGCAGATGATGAATTTGGGAAACTTAGTGAAGAAGGAATCTGCGGTCGCAAGTTAAAATGTGCGAACCGCAAAATTGCCATTACGGCTGCAGAACAACACATCTTCTGTCATCAAAGAGTTCTCACTTTGAGACTTCAATATACGATCGCAAGTCTAATTGCGTGGACCTCAAAAATCCTCTTGCGGCCGCAATTTGGTCATTTCTTTGTCATCAGAGAGCTAGTTATTTTGGGATTCAAATGTGCAGACACAAGTCAAATTGTCCAGACCATGTTTCACTTCTACGACTGCACAACAGAAATGTGCAATCCGCAAATTCCTATCCGCGGCCGCAGGCAAAATTGTGCTGACCGCAGATCACTTTCCCCTGCAAGCATGATTCAACTGTATGCCCTCACTATATCTTTTTGTTTGTACTTTACTCACATGTTTTCAGTATGTGTTTGAACATCAAATTTCAGCTAACAATCTTTTCTGCTTGATACATATAATGGTTCGATCAAGAGGATAAGGAGAAACTTCAAAAGCAAGAGGTAAATCTTCTCGGGGTCGAGGCAGAAGTGCCTTAACCCTTGGCCAGTGGAAGACAACAAGAAAGAAAGAAACAAATGTTAGAGGAAGAGGTATAAACCTCTCCGAGACTAGCTCATATGTCTTGTCTAGGGGAGTGTCAGAGGGAAACTCAACCTTTTTTAGAATCATCCGACCATATAGTCGAGGCCGCAAGGGAGATACCAGCTCAGTGATGAGCTGTCTTCATCTGACAGTGTTTCGGATGGATCAGAGAGTGCTAGTAAGGCTTCTAAGCCATCGGCTACACCAGTCCTTGAGGCACATGATACACTTGATATCCCTGATGATGGAATAGTGGTAGATGCTACAACTTCCCGCCTTGAAAATTCAGAAAAGAAAGAGGTTTGGGAGGATTGCTTTGTTAGACTGGTTGCCTTCACCAGCTTCCACATGTGGTGTCCAGTGAGGTCGCTAACCCTTGAGCAACAGTTTCTCCTGAAGGATTTGGAGAGGTACAACCCAGCTATATTGAGATAGTTCAGGAAATGAAAGGGATGGATCTGGTTCAGTCAGAGTATAGTGGATGCCAAAGAATACCTCGTCCGTAAATTCTATGCTAATATAGCTCATATAAAGAAAGGGATGAAGGTGACCAAAGTATGTAACCTCAATGTGTTGTTTGATCAGCATACGTTAAATGAGTATTTGGGCTTAGAGGATGTTGAGCCAAAGAAGTATTGGGAGAAGTGCACACTACAAGAGGAAGTTTGATCTTAGTGGCTAATATTCTAGCACCACCAGGACCACCACCACCATGAATTGCCGCTGGAGTTATTATTCAGTGGAACACTTTGAGTTTTGAGGCAAAGGGATGCCAAACATTTGTTTGCAGCAGGTTGGATCCGAACTAGAACAAAACCTACCTTTCTCCTCAGGTAGTTCTTGTGGCATCTATTATGGATGGGTACCCAATCGATATGGGTGTTGTAATATCGTCCAACATCTAAATGAAAGCATGACAGGATAGCTCGTCATACCCTTATCCCAACATTATTATAGAATATCTCACCAATGCTAAGGTATATCCGAGAGATTTTGACACAAAGGCGAAGCCGAAGAAGCCTTTTGATTGGTATTCACTTATGGATACAAGCAACCAAAAGAAGAAAGCCTAGCTTCCTACCATTACATGTTAGTCTGATGAGCCAACAGTGGTAGTTTCTAAGACAACAGATATTCCATCAACCTCCATTGAGCGTTCTTCAATTGGTGCAGCTATGCCTCCTCCATTATCCATATCCTCTGCTACATCTCCTTACATAGCTCCCACTACAACTCTAAGGCCAGTGTATGTTTACACTACTCTACTATCCATGCAACAAGTCTCCCAGACATTGGCGAGTCTCAATAACTGGATGTAGACAACTATTGTAAAGACGTCTGACTTCTCCAGTACTGTTACAGCGCAGTCCACCTCTCAGGAACCTCAAGCTACTTCTACCACTGATGAGACCCTATGAAGTTAATGGAGAACAAGAAGACAATAATGAGTACCTTGGTATAACATGGGTCAGTGATTGAAGATCTGGGAAAGAAATCACAGAAGATGAGGAAGTCCTAGGCCAGCAAAAAATCAGAGGATAAGCTCCGGAGAGAGGTGGATAGAATTGTTACAGCTGGATACCTTCCCTTTGACATGCTGCTTGACCCGCACTAGTTCGTGATCGGCGCGGAATCAACCCTTGGGAAGAGTGGGGGCTAACAACTTTTACCTGATATTTGATTCGGGGTCAATTTCCTCAAGGAGCTAGTTATAGGAGTCGAGTATTTGTGAAGTCTAGGGAAGTGTTTTAGCTTCTATTTTTGCTTCTATCATTTTTGGGTTTTATTTTGTTTATAAACTAAATTTATCCACTACAATTGTAAGCTAAATTATGCTAGATAATGAAGCTAGTTGTATGCAATAAGGGAGAAGCACTAGGGTCATAGCACTCGCCTATGTGGCTAATTAACGGGTGTAAAATTCTAATGCAAGGATGATAATAAGGAAAATATGGATAACTGTTGCACTTAGCACTCACTCTCACACCTCTCAGTAGAGAGAGTGATTTTGCCCAATTGACTCTCTTGAGACCAATTGGGTAGGCTAATATGCCCAAGCAACTAATGGTTCAAGTAGGGTAATTACTCTCTCGAGGTTTAACCCGTTACTTGGGACTACCATTCTCATGGGTCCATCCTAAATCGTTGTTGGGTTAATTATAAGGTCATAGACTCTCTTTCTCAAGTAGAGTCAAGATCCACTAAGCTAGACTTAGTGTTTGCAACCACCAAATCCAAGTGAAAACATACAATTAACCTAAATACCAAACACCCAAATTTATCCAAATATTAAGCAAATACACCCATTAATTACCCGTACTAGGGTTGATCCACAACCCGCTAATGGGTTTAGATAGGTATGGAAGCAGTAGAAATAGAAGAAATACTAGATGAAGTTGACATAATCATTAACTACAAGATTAATCCACGTGAATCCACGCTAAATGTATGATAAAATTACCTAAAATAGGCTAATACAAGTTGTCTCGTGCTCAGCTACTCAAATAGATTACCCAACTTGACCTAAAAAAGTAAAATATTCTATTTATACTACATAGGAAAAACCAGACAAAAATACCCCCGAGTGTCTGTTGCGGACCGCATAAAAATGTCATGTGGTCGCGTATGGTAGATGGTATTCATATTTTGGCTTCTAGACTTGACGTTGCGGACCACGCACAAATGTCACGCGGCCGCATAGGTAAGGCCATGCAGACCGCGTAGAAATGGTGTGCGGTCGCACAAGGCAAGTAATGTGGACCGCGTAGAAATGGATTGTGACCGCACTGTAGAAATCATCCCATTTACAACTCTCTAATCTTTCACCCATGTGGACCGCACTAATTTGGTATGCGGTTGCGTGGAATTTTACCTTGGAATTATTAGCCTCTGATCATTCTTTATTGCGGACCGCGTAGAAATAGATGCGGTTCGCGTGGAACTTCTTCAAGATGTGCCTCTCTGAACTTATCTGCGTGGCCGCACAACAAAACAGTACGGACCATGCAGCTTGGGCTGACACCTGATTACTTTCTGAACCTTCATGTGCGGCCGCATGACAAATCAGTGCTGTCCGCACAGGTCTCCTTTTTCCCAAGTATCAGTCATCTTCTGGCGCTTGGCAGGTTTCACTCATTTTTAGCTGATTTGTGATATTCATCATCTAGTCGCTCAGTCCTGCAATCAAATGTAACTTATAAGTAATTCAAGACTAATCAAGAGCAATTTATGCACAAAGCTTAGGTAAGAATGGGTATAAAACATGCACAATCCACAGTTATCATTCCGCCCCAGATCCTTCAACCCCATCTGCACCGGTAGCACTAGTTGGCCAGTCTAAAGAGCCAGAACTTTCTACCGACATTGCTGAGGTAGCGCGTGAGATGTTTTCCAACCTATCCATACATAGAATCGAGGATGATAAGATCCAGTTGCTGATCCTGAGAGCAATGACATTACTGGGGACATTGAGATGTCTAAGCATCCATAAGGAGTTTTTCTTTACCCTCTCCTCTTTTATTCTTATTTTGCTAAGAATTAGGGACAATGCTTACTTTTATTCAGTGGGGGGAGGGTGTGGACATTATTTCATTTGATAAATTTGTACAATTTGATACATTTGTTGTGTAATAATTTGACAATATTCTTCTTTTTCTTATTTGTATTTATCTATTTTCTCTCTCTTATTATCTATCTTAATTCTATATTTAGTAGATTTGTTTATTAGCTCTTTATATTTTCCATATTTGTCCTTGCTTTGTTAAGTATATTCTTTTTATGTTTTATTAGATAATAAGCCTTTAGTTTTCTTAATGCACGGTTCTTTCCAAAGGTAGTTGTGTGAACCGGGTGACTCGTCCCAATGATGGATGGCGTGAAAACCTTCTTAAGGGAATTAGTCCATTTTTGTATCTTGGTAATAATAGTAGTAGTAATGAATAAAAATACCTAATTAATTCATGCTCAAGGGGTCAACCCTGCTTCAATTGGCACCATTACACTTAACTACGTGCTTATGGTTAGAGTCAAGATTTTTGAAAGGAATAGCTCTACTTAGTGACTTTGTGACTCTTGATTAGATCATAATGATATATAAACTTGAATGTGGTCATTTTAGGCTCTCGACCCTATCCTTTTTTACAATCTTGTTGCGTGAGGGGTGAGATGAATTGTTGCTAGTACAAGTATCCGTGTGAAGGCTCAAGGCGAAATCCTAAGTTTTTCTTAGCTTCAGAAGTGATTGTAGGCTCTCCTTGGCCCGTTTAAATTTTCTATTGCCAACCAATGTCATTATCCATAGTCAATCCCTTTGAGCCTCTAGTCTTTCTCATTTGATAACCATGTTTTAAGCCTTTACCCATTTTTTCGTGACCCTCTCTTGGCTCTCAGACTTTCCTTAACACTATTGTGAAATAAATGGCTTAAAACATAAGTCTGGGGAGAGATGAGGAATATGAAAAAGGTATCAAGGCACAAAAAAGAGAAAAGAAATCATCTTTATGAAAGAGAAGGCACAAAAAGACAAGAACAAAAAGGAAAATGCAAATATTGAGAAATCAAAAAGGGAGAAAAGAATAAAATGATAAGAAAAGAGTGATGTTAAGCCTCTCTAGTCCCCAATGAAAAGAAAATGCCTCTAAGAATTGGCAATTTTGAGGGCGAGAAATAAAAGATGGAGTGCTTAATGAAAGGTGTAACCACTTACCCATACGGTATCCTACCACAACCCAAAAGCCTTCATTACATCATGAAAGAAGTCAAATTTGATTTTATACCGAGTGTGCTTACATTAGTGGAGATCTACATGAGGGGCAAGCCTATGGTACTTAGAGATGAGTGAGCCTTTTATGAATCTTCAGATTGAGTGCTAAATTCTTAAATGACCTTGGAAAATGAAAAGTATAGGAGGAAGAGTTTGGAGTTCGCTACATGATAGAACAAGAGTCCTTGATGAGTAAAGTCAAATCTTGAAGCTCAAATGTCACATTAGAACAATATGTGCATGAATATTTGACATGTCACCTTGTTGATATTGCATGTGTAATGTGAGAAATTGTTGGTCCCAACTTAAGTGAATGTGTCTTATCTTTAGCTCGCTAAAATGAACCTTAACTCTAGGAGTGGGAACTAACTTATTTGCTTCCGAACACGCAAAAACTTAAGTTTGGAAAATTTGATAAATATGGATTTTGTCTACTTATTAGCATTTTTTTCTTTTGTTTTAATCTGAAAGTATTGATTTACATTACCAAAACTAATGAAAATATGCAAACTGTAGGAATGTTGGAAGTTGAGGCTCCCATGATAAAATCCAACTCAAAAAGGAGTATTCTGAATCACGAGGCAATAAAGGGCACAGAAGCAAAGAATTGCGGCACAAAGAAGAAAGTGAGGACCACAGAAATTTCATCTGCGGCCGCAAACTGAGTGAAAAAACCCAACAAGATTTTGACCAATGTGCGGATCCCACATGAATTGTGTGACCACAAAACAGGGTCTTCATTGACAAATGATTCCAAGTTCAGAGAGTGTAAAAAAGATCAAGTCCTAAAGTCTTGCTGAAGTGCACACCAAATAAGAATTGTGCGGCCGCAGAAGTCAATTTGCGACCGCAATCCAGAAATATGGGATGCAAAACCCAACCACATGTCGACTGAAGAAATATATAGAGATCGCACATGGAATTGTGCAGCCGTATAACCTCCCGAGGGGCATTTTTGTTAGCGAATTTTAGGCCATTATGAATAGACGAGTTTCATAATTTTAGGTCATGTTTCGAAGCTGTTGTATCCGTTACCTTTTTCCATTGTAGGAAGTTTGTGATTATTTAGTGTTTCAACATTATATTTTATCAATTTAATCTTTAATTATGAGTTTAATTAGCTTTTAATTCCCATTATGAGTAGCTAGATTCTTACTAGGGCTGTGACCCAACCCTAGCGTGTAAACCTTATGGGTATTTAATTTAATTCTTGTTTACGATTGGGTGTTGATTATTTAGCTTAGTTCATGCTTCAATTTTAGAACTAATGGTTGCAAATATTGATTCATACCTTTTTGACTTAGTCTCTACTTGAGAAAGAGGGACCTAATCTAGGATAACTTAGCTAACAAGGAACTGGGCTAATTTAGAATTTGATTAGCTTAATTAAAAGGTAATTAGTGAGAGCCCGACTTGAGCTCATATTAACTATTTTGTTTGATATCCATCTGGACTTGAAAAAGCCAATTGGGCAAAACCACTCTTTGACTGAGAGGTACTGAGTGGCTAATGCAGAGTTGAGAGCTATAATACTCCCCAATCAACAAAACAAGTATTAACATCTTTAACTCATTAGGTGAACGCCTAGGTTATGGTCACATCCCTTGGTATTTTAATTAGTTGGAAAAACACCAAAATAATTCATTCATTTCTAATTTCTTCTACTTAGCTTCCAATTGTTAGAGTAATATTAGAAGTAGAATTTAATTTTTTTTTGTGGAAGTGCAAAAGTAGTTAATCCATTCGCTTTCCTTAAGTGTATACTCCTAACACCTTTTATAACTCCCTATGGATTCAACCTCGATTCCTAGTTGGTAAATTATATTGCATACGATCGTATCATATATCTTATCTAGGTATGTTGTGGACATTATCAGCCATCTCGGGAGCAACCACCTTGACATATGTGACCGTGTGGGAAGATGAAGGGGCACCCTGTTAAAGAACTGATTTTGAAGCTTTAGTTATCTTAATTTGTAAGGTATAAAGATTTGAAGGAAAAGTGTGAAAGTTCGAAGAAAGAAGTATAAATGTTGACGTAAAAAGTACAAAGATCTTAAGGAAGGATGAAGATCTGGCTAGAAACTTAAGAAAAAATATGAAGATTTGAAAAAGTGATTTGAAGGTAGAAGCTAAGATCGGAAAGTGAAAGAGGTATAAAAGATCAAAGCTCTTATAGGGGAAAATGTAAATAATACGCGAAGTTTCACATTTGAAGGAGACCAACCGATGATTGAAATGTGTCCCAAGTCAAAACGACGCGATTGATGGGACGTTTTGGCTTATCCATCATCTCAGTTGTAAGGTACGAAGGAAGGAACCATGGTTCATCTATCATTTTTTTTTCATTTAAGCAAACCTACGCTTTGAGAAACGAGGGAATATATATATATATATATACGGGTAAAACTGGGGCTAATGGGTACTCGGATTTTCCGGCAGGTCAAACAAAGTAACGACATGATTACATGGGGATGATATCAAAGTTGGGGACTTCTCATATTAAGGCTCGAACGGAGTGCTCGCCACCGGGCCTGATAAGAGAACACTTCCTCGAATCCGGTACGAGCTCCGAGACCTTGGAAACCACAACAACGGTTGCACACAACTAACAGAGGACCGCAATATCCACACCCCACAGGATATTACTGCGCAAATATCGCTCGTCATCAGTAGCGGATCAGTATTTGACGAGAAAGGGGAATTTTAACCCTTTTTAGAATTGTACTAGGGATAAAACTCTCCTACTATATCAAAGAAAAGTTTTTTTTATATAACACATTATAACATGCATACCAAGGTAATGCAAAATTATTTCTCTGCTTTCTAACTACTGAAAAGTCTTTATTTTACTGTTGTTCTTTATTGGCTTTGAACCCAAGACCCAATCGAGGGCAGAAGCCATAACATTACAATTTGTTTGACTATTCATAGTATCTTTAGTCATTTATCTAAGGTACTTCATTATTTGTGTTGAATAAATTCTCTTATCTTTAAAATCGTGTATAAAATCGTGTAAATAGAAGCATCAACCTTGTGGGATTTTGCGCAGAAGTTTGCACTAACGAAACTATAAAAAGAATATCTATCGGCGAACGGTTAAATACGAGTGTGTTTGGTGTTAAGAGTATCCGTCGGTCGGTACGGTTCGATAGTTAGAAATTTTGGTTCGGTATTTTTGGTATTCAGCTTCTTATAATGTTATACAAATATCGTACCTAATTAAATTTTGTATGATTTAGTTTTTCTCTTTTCGATTTCGATTTATTCGGTTCGGTAACTTCGATTTATTCGGTTTAAATACTAACTAGTACATAGAATCATAGACTATAATAGTCTTAATTAAAGTACTCAAAAGTACACCACTAAAATATTTGTTGACAAAATTTTTGTCTAAAACTAGCAAATATCAACCGAGAGAGAGAAAACTGTATATAAAAAAATAAATTTGATCATTATAAATGTCTTGTTATTTCCTTAGAGTTAATTGATAAAAGGTACACTTTCTGTTCAAAGCAATGTTTTAAAAGGCGGGGGCGTGAGGCGAGGCGTTTTACCTCTAACGAGGCGAGGCGTAAGCCCTAAGACATGGGGCGTAAGTCTCACGGATCTTTAAATTGTATTAATTTTATGAATTTTTAAGATAGTATAAAATAAAATATAATTATGAAAATTGCATTAAAATCACAAAGTTATAACAAATAATATATTGAAAATATTAATAAATTATAATTCAACTATGAATAATACGAAAAGTATGAGATATATCATAACAAATAGTTGCAATGTCGTTACAACTCAAATATTAAAAGTAATGTATTCGATACAAAATCTTATATGTATCTCTTAAAGAGTAATGAATCTTGAAAGAATTTCGATATTATATTTTGATATTTTTCTTAAAATACTCCTTTTATTTAATATACTTTCTATTTGAAAGAGAATTTTTATAAAGACATAATTCATAATTTAAACTTGATTCTCAAGCATCATTAATTTTTAAGTTCTAACAAGTTAATAAAGTGATACATAATTCACCATACAATACCATGATAACTAATTATTTGTGCATAGTTACTAGCTAATACTGAGCTATTAAATTAATAAGTATTGTATCTCGTAAACGTGCAAAAAATTTAAAAAAATTATGGACTATTATACAGTAAAGATATAACAATAGTTGATAAACAAAAACTTTCTAAATGAAAGATTTTTTAAAAATTAACTTTCATTATAGTCTTAGTAGTAACGTGCAATAATTTTTATTTTAACTATGATAAAACTCCCAACTTAATAATTTATACTTAGGAAAAAGGTAATTTTGAGTAGTCAACGATTTATTAAGAAAATATGAAGATTTACAAGGTTAGTTACATGCAATTGCATAAAGTTCTATTAGGCGAGCCTAGTACGCTGGGCGTATCCAGGACGTAAGCCCCGATGCCTGAGGCATAAGTCTCACGAAACTAAGCCCCATACACAAGCCCAAGAGCGTCTTACGAGTGCTCCGCCCCGAGGCATAAGTCTCACGAAACTAAGCCCCATTCACAAGCCCAAGGGCATTTTACGAGTGCTCCGCCCCGGGGCGAGTCTCAGGCGAGTCCTAATTTTATCTTTTAAAACAGAGGTTGAAAGTATAAATTGATCAAATCTCATTTGAGTTACAAGACTAATAGGTGACTGTTAAGCCATGTCTACCTAATCTGTTTTCAGGCTGGTAAATCTCATTTGTATAGATTTGTTCTCAACGGGATGCGGTCAGTTTTAGTCCATTTTACTGTACATTGTTCTCAAGTTAATTTTATCCCTCTGTTACGTTTGGAGTTACCTTTGTAGGATTCAACAACCGCAAAATTTGTTTAGAGGGAATATTTTGGGAAAAGAATTAGATTATTACACTAATCCTGAAAAGTGTATCCAATTGAGTACCTTTAAATTAGGGCAGTGATTTGTAAGGACCAGACTTGATGTGTGATTGGGAAAAAGAGCTTTAACTATATATGTGTGAAAACCGTGGATGATTAAAGAGGCAATATAAAGGGCAATTGAGCCGAAAGAATCCCTAATTATTCATCCAATTTCACCCTCAACAGAGGATTGGGAATGATATTAGTCACCAAGGATAGTAGTATAGAGTCATACAACGTGAATCTGAATTAGTCGAATTAGTAAATATCAAATACTAAATAAATAATATTTGTTTTGTTCATTTTTATATTTTTATTAGTTGGATAAGTTATATTTTTAGTGTGTAGGTCGAGAATCAAGATAGATAGCTAATAGATAGTCTGAGAGTTTTGGTGTTAGTTTTAAATTTTGTTATTGTTAAATTTTTTTAGTATTACTTGTTGTTCCTTTTTTTTTTTCGTTTTCTTAATGCTTGGTGCTATTGCTTTTCTTTTGTCTTTCTAAGCTGATGGACTATCGATAATAATTTTAAGATGAGCATAAGGTGTCCCGTACATGCTATCTTTTCACATATCCCACCTTTAAAAATACAATGGATTTATGGTTGTTGGGTAATTCTGTTTCCTAATAAAATGAAGTGTCATGATTATAAAGACCACAAAAAAATCAACCTCAGATTTAGGAACGACATATTGATGTAAACTTTGAGATATTTTTCTTCTCTAGTGGGGCACTACTTTATTAATTCATTTATAGGTCAATCCGATATGACCCTAATTAACTCTGTCCTTACGTCGCCTTTCAACTGTATCTCATGCAAATAAGGACATGGTCACGACCATTATTTTTTGCTGTTCAGCCCTTGCTGTTATGTCAAACTTTAGACAAGGATTGACTCATTAATAAAGGTGTTTAACGGGTGGGCCGGGCCGGGCCGGACCCAATTTTTTTAACCTGTACGGGTTCCTTATCCGGCCGGTTCCGAGCTCTCCCTTAACGAGTATAACGGGTTGGGGTTTTTTCGGGTAAAAATTGACCCGTACGGGTTACGGGTTAAAGGGGCCGGGCCGGGCCGGGATTAACGTTTTTTCTTTTCTTTTTTTTTATAATTTTGTATAACTATTGTAATTTATTTAAAGAACACAAAGTAAACGATACTTGTGCACTTATAAAGTTTCAATGTAAGACTTTAAGTTTGTATTTCAAAAATAAGGTAGATGATTTAGTTTCAATTTAAGACTTTAAGTTTGAAATTGAAATTTAAAAATTGAAGTTTCAAATTTCAATTTAAGACTTTAAGTTTGAATTTCTAAATAATAATTTTAATTTAAGACTTTACGTTTGCTTTCAAAATTAAAGTTCCAATTTAAGAATTTAAGTTTGATTTTTGAAACTTTAAATTTGACATTCAAACTTAAATTGTTAAAGTTTCAATTTAAGATTTTAAGTTTGAATTTCAAAATTAAAATGTTAAAGTTTCAATTTAACACTTTAACTTTGAATTTCAAATTTAAAGTTTCAATTCTAGTTATATTAAGAATTTGTATTACTTTAAAATATAAATTAAAGAATAGAAGGAATATGAGAAAAATTGCACTTGCTGCAAATTGCAAGTGCTTCTTTTATTTCATATTTCATAACTCAAATTTGAAACTTACAAATTGAATGTTTACATCTTTTAAGACTTGAACATATAACAATAAGTAAATTCAAATATTTTGCATTGCCCTGCTAAGTTCATCATAATCAAATAATCAATATGAACTGATTGGCCTTCTTCAGGAGTATTTAATTCGGATGGGTGACCACTTGTTAATATATCTCCAAGTTCCTTGTCTTCTGGGCGATCAACATCTTCATGTCCTTGATTTCTTCAGTTGAATTCGTACAATGTGCATTAGCAACTTCAGTTATTGGATATCTATATTTATAGCAAACTTTTAAAAATAAATATGTATAGTTCCATCTAGTAACTCTCCAGTAGTAGGGTTAATAGTTGTTTGACTATCATCATCATCTAGGCCCCATTCTATTGGGTGTGAAGCTTTCATATGCCTACTAAGCGTTCCAGTTCCCCCTAAATTTCCTACAGTCAAATGTTTAAATGAAACTTTACAAATTTTGCATCTAACTCTATCCGAACCTTCAATTAATTCAAAAAAATTCCAAACCTTACTTCTTTTTCTACGATTAGTCGTCGGAGCCGTAGGTGGTCTACCACTAGTGCCACCACCACCACCCTTGTATCAACTCCAACACTACCTACCCCAGCACTAGGTGCACTAGTAGGTGTAGCAGATATCTCTTCTTCAATTCTTATTTCATTATCTTCTATTCCATAATCTTCTTGTAATTGATCATAATCTATATTTTCATTAGGCGATGTTTTAGGAACAATAGATATTGGGCTATTACTACCAGATGCTGAAGAATTACCTCTACTTTTACTCCCCTTATCAGTAACTTTTCTACATGCTTTTTTGTCACGACCCGGATTTTCCCCCAACATCGGGATCGTGATGGCGCCTACTCGTGGTAGCTAGGCAAGCCACTCTATTCATACTATCCTGTTTTTAACACAATTTTAATTAAATAAATGCGGAATACTTTATCGAAATAGAAATAACTAATTACAAAGTGAAAATCATACTGAAATCCTCTACCCAAGACGTGGAGTCACCAACTCACGAACTACTATGGAATACTACACATAAAAGTATGAAGGAAATATAACATAATTTTGTTTGTCTCTGAACAAAGAGACTACAGCTAATGACATAAATAAAGAGAGAGAGACGCCGGGCCTGCGGACGTCTGCAAGCTACCTCGGTCTCAAATATGATCAACTCCCACGCAATCGATTTACTGCTGCTGTTGCTCCCGATCGTAACCTGGACCTGTGCAAAAACGCACAGAAGTGTAATATCAGCACAACCGACCCCATGTGCTGGTTGGTAAGTGTCTGGCCTATCCCGGCGAAGTAGTGACAAGCCTAGGACCAGACACTCGCATAAACCTGTGCAATTCAATATATATATATATGTGTACCACAAAATAACAAGAAATAATCAAGTAATAACACAATAAGGAATATCTTAAAGAATTCAACAATTAACCACAGTTAATAATTTCACAAAGAAAACAAAGTATAATGTAAACACAAGTAATATCACTTCAAGAAATAGCAAGCAGTTGCACGGCATCACCCTTCGTGCTTTTACTCTCATCCTCACATCCATAGTACACGGCATCACCCTTCGTGCTTTTACTCTCATCCTCACATCCATAGTACGGCATGATCCTTCGTACATGGTTCAATAACAGGGCACGGTATGATCCTTCATGCATAATCAATAAATAAACATGGCACGGCATTAACCTTCGTGCATAAATAAATAAACATGGCATGGCATCACCCTTCGTGCATTATCACTCTTCCTCACCCAAATAACAATCACAGTTAAGGGCAAAGAAAGAAACAGTAATTCATAAACCGTCCCATCGAGGGCAATCAATAATTATCTTCACAACAAGTCCCAACAAGGGAGAACAATAACAATTCATCTGTAATATATCTCAAAATAATCATTTTCCAACGACTCACGGTCATACTAGACGCCAGTGTATGGATGCTCGTCACCACACCCATACACCGCACTCGATCACATAACACATAACACATAATCCTATTCCATCAAGCTAGGATAGAACAAACACTTACCTCGAATGCTTATGAACAATTCAATCCGTGGAAATGTCTTTTCTTTCAATTTGGCTCAAATCCAACCGTATCTATACACAATTGATTTAATATCATCAATTCTACTCAACAAACTAATTCTTAAGACCAAATACAACTTTTACAACATTATGCCCGGAATAGTGAATTTCAACCCCGGGCCCACATGGTCGGAACTCGGGGTTAGGACCAAAATCCGGTTACCCATCCCCCGACGAGTTCATATATATAATTTGTTTCAAAATCGGACCTCGATTCGAGGTCCAATTCCCCAATTTATGAAAAACCCTATTTTCTAACAAAAACAAGAATTCTACCATGAAAATCATTGATTTCTTATGAAAAACATGTTTAATGATGTTAGGAATTGAAAGAATTAAGTAAAAAGTGACTTACAATCGTTTTGATGAAGAAGAAATCCTTGAAGAATCGCAAATGGGTGTTTTGGTTTTGTAAAAAGTGAAGAAATGACTAAAATTCGTGTTTTTCAGGTCTCTGTGTTCGCATTTGCGAACATGGGTTCGCAATTGCGAACCCCGACCAATTTATGGAGTTTGAAAAATAAGCTAAGGCTGGGAAGTGCGCATTTGCGAACATTTTGCGAACGCTGGCAGACAAAGGGATGTTCGCATTTGCGAACTAATGTTCGCATTTGCGAACACATGCTGTATAAGGCGGTGTTCGCATTTGCGAACAATGGTTCGCATTTGCGAACCAAGGCAGTATGGGGAATGTTCGCATTTGCGAACTTTTGTTCGCATTTGCGAACATAGGCAGCACTGGGGACCTTCGCAAATGCGAACAATTGTTCGCATTTGCGAACAAGGCTAGCTTCGCATTTGCGATCAAGGTTCGCATTTGCGAGCCTTGCCTTACATTGTCCCCTTCGCAATTGCGAGAAATTCTTCGCAATTGCGAAGCCAACAGCTGGGTGAAAAACCAGCAGTTCAAAAATTCAGAATTTCATCCAACGGCCTATCAAATCTTTACCCGAGCCCCCCGGGCTCCAAGCCAAACCTGTACATAACCTCAAAAACACATTATGAACTTGTTCGTGCGATCACATCGCCAATATCACCTCGTTTTAATCAAATCAAGCCTCAAACTCATGATTTTCATACTTTTGATTTTCAAAACTTCTTAACTTGGAACTCGAGGTCCAAAACATCTCAAACGACATCCAAATGTCACCAAACTTTACAGAAATCACATATATAATATTTAAGACTTGTACCGGGCGTCGGAACCAAAATACGAGCCCGATACCAAGGTCAATTAATTTATTTCCTTTAATAATTACATCAAAAACAATTTCACATAAAAATTCATAACTTGGGCTCTAGGCCTCAGAATTCGACTTCGGACGCATGTCCAAGTCCCATATTTTTCTACGGACCTCTCGGGACCATCCAATCTCGGGTCCGGATCCGTTTACCAAAAATGTTGACCGAAGTCAACCATATCAATATTAATATCATTTTTATCCAAATTTCTCATAGAATTCATATTTCCTATCACAAAATCTTTCCGGCTACATGCTCGGATCGTACACGTAAATCGAGGCAACATAGAATGAGGTTTTCAAGGCCTAAGAAGCTCGAAATGATTAATTAAATAAGTGATGACCCTTTGGGTCGTCACAATCTCCACCTCTAAAACAACCGTTCGTCCTCGAACGGACAAAAAAAGAAGTACCTGAGTCAGGAAACAAGTGTGGGTAGCGGCTCCGCATATCAGACTCGGACTCCCAGGTCGATGCCTCAGGAGGCTGACCTCTCCACTGAACACGCACAGAAGGATAACTCTTCGACCTCAACCGTCGAACCTGCCGGTCTAGAATAGCCACCGGCTCCTCCTCGTAAGATAGATCATTGTCGAATTGGACAGTACTGAAGTCTAACACATGTGTGGGATCGCCGTGGTATCTCCGAAGCATAGATACGTGAAAAACCGGATGCACGGCTGATAAGCTAGGCGGCAAAGCTAATCTGTAAGCCACCCCTCCCACTCTGTCTAGAATCTCAAATGGACCAATATACCTAGGGCTGAGCTTGCCCTTCTTCCCAAACCTCATCACGCCCTTCATAGGCGACACCGGAGCAATACTCGTTCACCAACCATGAAATCTACATCTCGAACCTTACGATCCGCATAAGTCTTTTGCTTGGACTGAGCTGAACGCAATCTCTCTTGAATAGTCTTGACCTTATCCAAGGCCTCCTGAACTAAGTCTGTACCCAACAACCGAGCCTCTCCCGGTTCAAACCATCCAACCGGTGATCGACATCGCCTACCATACAACGCCTCATACGGAGCCATCCGGATGCTAGACTGGTAACTGTTATTGTAGGCGAACTCTGCTAATGGTAGAAACTGATCCCACGAGCCTCCGAAATCAATAACACAGGCTCGAAGCATGTCCTCTAGAATCTGAATAGTCCTCTCGGACTGGCCATCCGTCCGAGGATGAAATGTTGTACTCAACTGAACCTGGGTGCCTAACTCCTGCTGGACCACTCTCCAGAACCGCGAGGTAAACTGCGTACCCCGATCAGAGATAATAGATACTGGCACCCCATGGAGATGAACAATCTCCCTAATGTAAACCTCCGCTAACCTCTCCGACGAGTAGGAGACAGATACTGGAATAAAGTGTGCTGACTTGGTCAGCCTATCAACAATGACCCAAATAGCATCAAATTTCCTCCGAGTCAAAGGAAGTCCGGTAACGAAGTCCATAGTGATCCGCTCCCATTTCCACTCGGGAATTTCAATCCTCTGGAATACACCACCAGGTCTCTGGTGCTCATATTTCACCTGCCGACAATTTAGACACCGAGCGACATACGCAACGATATCTTTCTTCATTCTGCGCCACCAATAGTGCTGCCGTAAGTCCTGGTACATCTTCGCGGCGCCTGGGTGAATAGAATACCGCGAACTGTGGGCCTCTGCTAAGATCAACTCTCGAATCCCTTCAACATTGGGTACACAAACTTGACCCTGCAATTTCAATACCCCATCATCATCTAAACTTACATGTGTGGCACCTCCCCGCTGTACTGTATCTCTCAGCTCACGCAAATGAGGATCATCAAATTGCCTCTCACGGATACGCTCTAATAAAGAAGAACTGTAACGACCCGGCCCGTCGTTACGGGAATTACCACCCCGTTATGTTGAAATTGTATGTTTTATGCTTTATTATCAATATTAAAGTCTATCGGGTGAGTTAGGAGTGAATTGGATTGAAAATGAGGCATATAGCCTTTGTGAAGGAAACTCGAATAAGGAAAGTCAACCCGGAGTTGACTATTTGGTTAGAGGGCTCGGAATCGGATTCTGATGATTCGGTTAGTTCCGGAAGGTGATTTGTGACTTAGGGGAGCGATCGGAATTGAATTTGGAGACCCGGTGTAGAAATAGGCTTGAATTGGCTAAGGTTGAATTTTGACGAAATCCGGATGGTAGGTGATATTTTGATCCGGGGGTCGGAATGGAATTCCGACAATTTCTGTAGCTCCGCTAGGTGATTTTGGATATGCCTGCAAAATTTCAGGTCATTCGGACATCGTTTGGTCGGGTTTTTGATCGAATGTGTAATTCGGAAAGTTTTAAGAAATTTAGGCTTGAATCCGTGTGTAATTGGTGATTTTGATGTTTAGGGTGGTGTTTTTATGATTGGAACAAGTTCGTATCGTGTTTTGGAGTATGTTGGTGGTTTTCGTTGGGGTCCCGGGGCCTCGGGATGAATTCGGGGGTCCAAACGGACCAATTTGTGCCAAAAGGCACTGCTGTTCTGCTGCAATAAACGCAGAAAAATTTTGTTCTCCGCGATCGCGGAGATGGCCATGCGATCGCGTAAGGGAGAAATCCTGGGCTCTGCGATCGCGAAGTTAAGCCCGCGATCGCGTAAGTCTGAAGGTTGGAGCATTGCGATCGCGTGAGGTTTTATGCGATCGCGTAGGGTATTTGGTCGGAAGCAGTGCGATCGCGTGTCGTGTGTCGCGATCGCGTAGGTTAATCTGGGAGCCGGCCGAGTTTGTTCACTGCGATCGCGTTAATTCGTTTGCGATCGCGTAGGGTCACTGAATTGTTCACTGCGATCGCGTCCAGGATCACGCGATCGCGTAGAGGAAAATTAGGCCGCCCAAAATTTGTGCATCGCGATCGCGTGCCAAAGGCTGCGATCGCGTAGAGCAAATTGCTCTGGCAGTGAATTTATATCACAGAACAGAGGGCTCGCGGGTTTCACACCCCAAAACATAATTTTGAGCCCTAGAGAGAAGAAATCACGGGAGATTGCTGGGATTTCATCGGAGATTCGTCGGAGGTAAGTTTTGTGGCTTAATTACATCATTTTAACATGAAATCCTTGGTTAAATTTCTGTAAATGGAAGATTAAATGTGGGTTTGAGCCCTAAGCCTAAATTGAAGAAAAACACCGATTTGAGTGGGCAAACGGAGTCCGATTTTGGTAAATTTTATATGTATGGACTCGTGGCGAGACGAGGGTTCCAGAAATGTGAATTTCGTAAATTTTCGGAATGTGGGCCCGGGGCTCGGGTTTTGACAACTTTGGGAATTTTGATGTAAATTGGGTTATATTGATTGGGTGTTGTCCCATTCGCCTAATTTGTTGTATTTCTACTCTATTTGATCAGATTCTACGCGTGCGGAGCTTGATTCTCGTGGCAAGGGCATTGCGGAATAGTCGTCGCGTTGTATTGAGGTGAGTAATAGATGTGGGTGATGACCAGCGGGTTCGAAACCCCGGTATACCACTTTGTGACGCTGTATAGCGGCGAGACACGCACACTCTTGAGAGTGCGGGGTCGATCATGAACTGGAGACTACATATTAGTCCAACCTGTTGATATTGTATTATTGGCTATTCTAGAGCCGTCGAACCTCCTTCTCGGATGGTTGCATATATGTATATATATATTGTGATAATGGCCACTCTCGAGCCGAGGAACCCCCTTCTTGGGCGGTTGATTATACATGTGGGCCGTGAGCCAGTTATTGGATCCCGCGAGGATCGTTATCATTGTCTTATCATATAGGCATGCTAGTTTACTACTAGTCTGCAGCTATTTTTGTTATTATGCAAATTCCAATCTCTGGAACTTGATATTACTGTATTCCAACTGAAAAATGATAAAAGAGTTTTCAAGAACTACTTTTGAGCCTGCGAGGTTGTATCTGCATATTAGCTGACTAGTAGTGGATCGGGCTGCACGCCGCAGCGAGGTATATGTTGGATCGGACTGCGCGCCGCAGGGATATCTCTATGAGATGTGCTTGGGCTGTAGGAGCCCCTCCGGAGTCTGAACCCCCACAGTGAGCACGGGTACCCAAAATTGGAGTCGGGCTACACGCCGTAGCGGTCATATCATGCATTGCATTGCATTTAGCTACATCTGCTAGTTGTTATGCTATTTATTGGTATTTGTTAGAACAGGTACAATGAAGATTGAATCTATGACAGGGTAGCTGATTATAGCTTTACATAGTGTTTTATTGCGGATTTCTTATCTGCGCTGTCTTACCCTTGTTTATTACCACTGAGTCTGGCAGTACTCATTTTACTCCATGCACCTTGTGTGCAGATCCAGGTACCTCTCAGCAGTGATCCAGTAGCTGTGCGAGGCGACGTTTGTGGATATTCGAGGTAGCTGCAGAGTCCGCAGGACCCGATATTCCTTCCTACTGTCTTTTGATTTCGTATTGACATTTCTTTCCGCACTTGGTATCTTGTAAACCTTTATACACTCATGTTCAGTAGAGGCTCATGACTCTTGACCCTTGGTCTATGGGAGTTAAGGTATTATGGGACTTGGTTCCCCGTTTTCAGTATATGTATCACTATTATTTCTTGAATTAATTTGCTTAAATGGGTTAAAGAGAGCTTCTAGCTCCGTGGTTGGTATGGATTGGTCAGGCTGGCTTAGCAATGTGCTGGGCGCCATCACGACCGGATTTGGGGTCGTGACAAGTTGGTATCAAAGCCTAGGTTTACTAGGCCTCATGAGTCTTGAGCCGGTTAGTAGAGTCTTGTGGATCGGTACGGGGACGCTGTACTTATCCTCGGGAGGCTGCGAACCTTTAGGAAACACTTCACATTTCTTGGAATTCTTATCGTGCGCACTTGATTCAGCTTGAGAGATAATTTTTGAAATTCCTTCCACACGTCTGTGTACGCATCGAGCGCTCGGTAATGTAATTGCCTTATGGCTTGTGATTTCCTCGAACGAGGGGCGAGATATAATCTCTGTGCGTTCATGTTGGGCCAGTCAGGATGACTTGAGGCTGGACCTTGTTTATGATTTGAGCATCGAGGTGCTGATTTTGTGAGTGGTGGCAATAGATAATGTATTGAGGGTTTGAAACCCCGTATTTGCACTATAAAGTGATGTGTTGAGATGGAATACGCGTCATGTGACGAGCGTGGTGGTATTGTGACTGGGGATTTGGACTTGATCCTTCCCAATTGATAAATTACTGTGTAAAGTGACTAAGACTGGGCTTATATCTATGTACTTGGGCTAGTAGCCATGTTTGGGGCCTTGTGCCGATCTGTAGAGTATTATGGAAGGTTTACTAATGGATGAGTTGTTAATTGTTCGACTCTTATCTAAACTGTTGTGTAGCCCCGAGCTATGGGCGTGGTGAATATTTATCATATCTCGTAATTGGATGGTAAAATGCCTTATTTGTAGTGGAACAAGTTTAAACTCAGGAAGACTAAAGTGATTTTGCTATGTGTATCCTGGTGGAAGGTATTGTGATGAAATGCTAAATTGAGAAAGAGGTATGTGGATTGATTCTCATGTGTAATTGAAATGTAGTTGATATGTGTTATGATTCGAGCAGGTACAACGCATGTTCGTGTACCAATTATGATAATATGAATTGTGTAGTATTGAGATTTAATGTTGTTGAAATACATTGTGATGTCTTGTTGAGCTGTGAATGTATTGCTAGGATGGTTTTGGTGATTCTCTGGCAGGTGGATAGGCCAATTTACAAAGGGAACTCTGCCGAAATTTTTGGAAAAATTCGGGACTTAGAAAAGATTTTGTCACCTAAAGAGGGGGCGTAACTGTTGTGTGTGAATGAATGCAAGAATTGCAAAAGAGTTAATATTTCTGATGATTCGAATCTCCGTCGAAGCTTGTAAATGACTTGAGTTTAATATCATACTAACATTTCGGCATCACTTGAGTAATACTGATATGAGTGGTTGAAAGTGCTTTGATGAATGGCTTCGAGCTAAGTTGGGGAGGTTGCTATTGATTAACCGATTGCACTATTGTGTGCTATGTTGATTCTGTCTCTAAGTATGTTGGAAAATTCTGATAAAGGTTATGGTGCTTCGTAGATGTGAAGAAATACTAGGGTATTTTGAACTGAGGTTGGTAAGGAATGCTTGGTGTATAGAAAAGAGTGATAGCTAATAGTATCCGTATGTAATCATGATCTGCAGTGTCAGAGTTCTAATAAGGCACGAGTGGTTCTGTTCAATAAGACAGTTGAATTACAGCTGAATAAGGATGACTGACGCCCGAGAATTGTTTACGGTGTTCAAGATTTTACTTGTAACAACCAGGTGTCTCAAAATTGTACATGTGGCTAAAGATGGTGGTTTCGTTAGAAGAGATCGGTACTTGTGTTATATTATGTGAATGAAGGGATTCTATGTAATCCGTATTGGAAGGTAATGATAACGAATTCAAATCGCAAGAGGTTCTTCAAATAAAGTATTGTAGGATGTGATCCTTCTGGAAATATTGAGAGAGTATTCAGTGGCCTATATGTCTCAGACCGTGTGGTCTTATGTACGAGTCTCGTGTGGAATGAGTTCATGTGTTATGGTGCTACAGTAGTGGCTAATATTAAATCAAAGATGAATCAGAAAGGAAACTGGGTAAATGGAACAACTTGTTAATAAACCGAAGTGGTATGATAAAGAATACGACTAATTCCTGGTATGTGGTTGAAGTAAGGAGTCTTGCAGATATTGTGCAATAAAGCTTTTGAGTGTTGGCAGTCGTGTAACCCGATATGGGTATAATATGTGTATAAGGACTCAGTCCTGGCAGTTTAACTTATGCAATGTGATTGGGAGAAAGAGTTTATGATGTGTTTTAATGTGGTTTGAAAAATAAGTGTATTTCCTGTTGGTATGCAAAGCTTGGAATGTGTAATGAGTTTTCTCTATATGAGATCATAAAAGTCCTTGACTAGTTGATTGCGTCGATGTTTGCGGCGTAGGAAAGGGATGAGAATTTCCATGTTATCTTAGTATGGTATACGCGATGTGTTATGGAAAGTTGATAATGGTATATTCTAGGTTTTGAGAACAGTTCATAATATATGGGAAGTCAATAAAATTATTGAGCAGCGCGAACAGCTGCAGATGAATTAAAAATCGATCTTTCTGATGATTTAAGAAAACGGTACTGCTATTCTATTAACTTGGCAGGGAATATGATCCAAAAAGGACAAGGTAATGTAAACTGATGATATCCAGTGGTATGGTGGTATTCTCTTGTGGGATCGACTGTAATAATTGAGTCGTTGATGGCATAGTAAAATTTATGAATGGCTGTCGTGGTATGAATGGACGCTTGATGTGCGTTATGTATATGTACGGTGAAATACGGAATCAGGCATAGTGATTCATATGTTATATATGTGTAGGAGACTTGAAATTCTCGTTAATCCGCCTATGCAGTGGTTGTATATCGTGTGCATCGACACCGTTTTGTGATTATTGGAAATCGGAAGCCTTAGAGGCTCTCTCTTGACTTGATAAAACGAATTCGAATTATGATACTTGATTGCTGACTGGTTGTCATGGGTCAGATTGTCTAGACTAATGTGATATGGACTATGTCGAAAAATGGCACAAATTGCATAGAAGAGAGCATCAGAGTATGCTCCAACAGAGCAGTTGTACCCAGGACCAGCGGACGGCTGGTAGGCATTGCTTTGTCAGTTGGACCTTAGGGGCGGATGTTAGTGTAGAGGTATCTACCATTGATTCAGTTCTGGTATTGAGGAACTTTGTCAGATGCGTTTCTTGTGGCCTAGCTTGAGGTTGTATATGTTTACTGTAATGAGCAATTCGACTCGATATGCATTTCCTTTTGCGAGATTTATGCATGGATCGGGTGGCACGCCGCCATGGGTATGGTATCTGGATCAAGTGGCACGCCATCACGGGTATGTCATTGGAGCGGGTTGCATGCCGCAATAGTGTAATGTGAAAATAGAATTGAGTATCGCTCGGCGAATGGCACATTGGTTGTGTCCTTTCAGGATTTGATAGCATATGTTAATTGTTTCACCGTGGGTGAGATCGATTGCTTGGATTCAGACCTAAATATGTGTGTGGCTGACCGTTTTGAGCTTGGTAAATTGAGGTGCTTCATGAGTAATAGTGTTTGGATATAATCACGAATCGTGGTAAGGCCACGTGATGTTATGACCTCTCGAGGAGGATTCAGGTACTCTATTTCTATAATGCGAGACGCGATCTCAGTTCTATGTTATGATGGCACGGAGGAATTGAATTACAGCTCTATTTGCTGGAGACAGTTGTCATGAATTGAGATGTCATGATTCGAGTGTGTGCATACGTTTCTATTGGAGCCTATGTTGTGCTCGTCGTGGCTTAGGCCGGTGTTAAGGTGTTTATCACCAGTGTGGTGTGTTATAATCGAAATGACCATTGGAGTCATTATTGAATACGAGCATATTGGGTCTTAGCTTGTTAGAAAGGTAGAAACCGAGGTTTGGCTCCGAAACCTATCGTGGTATGAATTTTAAAAAGGGAAATAGATTCACGAATGGTTAACCCGAGAGATGGGTTCGGTATATCACGTGCTTCAGTTGCCGTGGGCAGGATATGGAGGTGTTAGAATAAGACTCTATCTAATGAAAGAGGTTTTCAGCTAGTATTTGGTGATTGTGGCCAATTGTTGTGATTAGAGACTATCGTCTCGAGTGATTGGGTTGTTTGATACATCATATGATCTCACCCGGAGTGGTGAGTATGGCTTATTGCAGTGGATTCTAGTGTATCCTGAGTACAGGAATGGGATTAGCAATTGGTATATGATTTCAGAAAGTACAATGTGGTTTATGGTTAAGATGGTATGTGAGATTTCAGCTATATGGTGTTTCAGGCTTATGAGAGACAGGGCGACGTGTGATCGCCCGAATATATGCTGGGTAAGGTCATTCAGCTATTGAGTTGCTTCTAGTACCACTCCGGTACGCTCGAGGACGAGCGTTTGTTTAAGTTGGGGAGAATGTAACGACCCGGCCCGTCGTTACGGGAATTACCACCCCGTTATGTTGAAATTGTATGTTTTATGCTTTATTATCAATATTAAAGTCTATCGGGTGAGTTAGGAGTGAATTGGATTGAAAATGAGGCATATAGCCTTTGTGAAGGAAACTCGAATAAGGAAAGTCAACCCGGAGTTGACTATTTGGTTAGAGGGCTCGGAATCGGATTCTGATGATTCGGATAGTTCCGGGAGGTGATTTGTGACTTAGGGGAGCGATCGGAATTGAATTTGGAGACCCGGTGTAGAAATAGGCTTGAATTGGCGAATGTTGAATTTTGGCGATAACCGGATGGTAGGTGATATTTTGATCCGGGGGTCGGAATGGAATTCCGACAATTTCTGTAGCTCCGTTAGGTGATTTTGGATGTGCCTGCAAAATTTCGGGTCATTCGGACATCGTTTGGTCGGGTTTTTGATCGAATGTGTAATTCGGAAAGTTTTAAGAAATTTAGGCTTGAATCCGTGTGTAATTGGTGATTTTGATGTTTAGGGTGGTGTTTTTATGATTGGAACAAGTTCGTATCGTGTTTTGGAGTATGTTGGTGGTTTTCGTTGGGGTCCCGGGGGCCTCGGGATGAATTCGGGGGTCCAAACGGACCAATTTGTGCCAAAAGGCACTGCTGTTCTGCTGCAATAATCGCAGAAAAATTTTGTTCTCCGCGATCGCGGAGATGGCCATGCGATCGCGTAAGGGAGAAATCCTGAGCTCTGCGATCGCGAAGCAAAGCCTGCGATCGCGTAAGTCTGAAGGTTGGAGCATTGCGATCGCGTGAGGTTTTATGCGATCGCGTAGGGTATTTGGTCGGAAGCAGTGCGATCGCGTGTCGTGTGTCGCGATCGCGTAGGTTAATCTGGGAGCCGGCCGAGTTTGTTCACTGCGATCGCGTTAATTCGTTTGCGATCGCGTAGGGTCACTGAATTGTTCACTGCGATCGCGTCCAGGATCACGCAATCGCGTAGAGGAAAATTAGGCCGCCCAAAATTTGTGCATCGCGATCGCGTGCCAAAGGCTGCGATCGCGTAGAGCAAATTGCTCTGGCAGTGAATTTATATCACAGAACAGAGGGCTCGCGGGTTTCACACCCCAAAACATAATTTTGAGCCCTAGAGAGAAGAAATCACGGGAGATTGCTGGGATTTCATCGGAGATTCGTCGGAGGTAAGTTTTGTGGCTTAATTACATCATTTTAACATGAAATCCTTGGTTAAATTTCTGTAAATGGAAGATTAAATGTGGGTTTGAGCCCTAAGCCTAAATTGAAGAAAAACACCGATTTGAGTGGGCAAACGGAGTCCGATTTTGGTAAATTTTATATGTATGGACTCGTGGCGAGACGAGGGTTCCAGAAATGTGAATTTCGTAAATTTTCGGAATGTGGGCCCGGGGCTCGGGTTTTGACAACTTTGGGAATTTTGATGTAAATTGAGTTGTATTGATTGGGTGTCGTCCCATTGGCCTAATTTGTTGTGTTTCTACTGTATTTGATCAGATTCTACGCGTACGGAGCTTGATTCTCGTGGCAAGGGCATTGCGGAATAGTCGTCGTGCTGTATTGAGGTGAGTAATAGATGTGGGTGATGACCAGCGGGTTCGAAACCCCGGTATACCACTTTGTGACGCTGTATAGCGGCGAGACACGCACACTCTTGAGAGTGCGGGGTCGATCATGAACTGGAGACTACATATTAGTCCAACCTGTTGATACTGTATTATTGGCTATTCTAGAGCCATCGAACCTCCTTCTCGGATGGTTGCATATATGTATATATATATATTGTGATAATGGCCACTCTTGAGCCGAGGAACCCCCTTCTTGGGCGGTTGAGTATACATGTGGGCCGTGAGCCGGTTATTGGATCCCGCGAGGATCGTTATCATTGTCTTATCATATTGACATGTTAGTTACTACCAGTCCGTAGCTATTTTTGTTATCATGCCAATTCCAATCTCTGGAACTTGATATTACTGTTTTCCAACTGAAAAATGATAAAAGAGTTTTCAAAAACTACTTTTGAGCCTGCGAGGCTGTATCTGCATATTAGCTGACTAGTAGTGGATCGGGCTGCACGCCGCAGCGAGGTATATGTTGGATCGGACTGCGCGCCGCAAGAATATCTCTATGAGATGTGCTTGGGCTGTAGGAGCCCCTCCGGAGTCTGAACCCCCACGGTGAGCACGGGTACCCAAAATTGGAGTCGGGCTACACGCCGTAGCGGTCATATCATGCATTGCATTGCATTTAGCTACATCTGCTAGCTGTTATGCTATTTATTGGTAATTGTTGGAACAGGTACAGTGAAGATTGATTCTATGACAGGGTAGCTGATTATAGCTTTACATAGTGTTTTATTGCGGATTTCTTATCTGCGTTGTCTTACCCTTGTTTATTACCACTGAGTCTGGCAGTACTCATTTTACTCCCTGCACCTTGTGTGCAGATCCAGGTACCTCTCAGCAGTGATCCAGTAGCTGTGCGAGGCGACGTTTGTGGATATTCGAGGTAGCTGCAGAGTCCGCAGGACCCGATATTCCTTCCTACTGTCTTTTGATTTCGTATTGACATTTCTTTCCGCACTTGGTATCTTGTAAACCTTTATACACTCATGTTCAGTAGAGGCTCATGACTCTTGACCCTTGGTCTATGGGAGTTAAGGTATTATGGGACTTGGTTCCCCGTTTTCAGTATATGTATCACTATTATTTCTTGAATTAATTTGCTTAAATGGGTTAAAGAGAGATTCTAGCTCCGTGGTTGGTATGGATTGGTCAGGCTGGCTTAGCAATGTGCTGGGCGCCATCACGACCGGATTTGGGGTCGTGACAAGAACGAGCGACCGTGCAGGCTAACACTCTGCTAGGCTCAGAAATGTCTAATCTCACGAACCGGTTGGCTAAGGCCTGGACATCTAGAGCTAATGGTCTCTGATTGACCGGAATATATGCAAGACTACCCATGCTGGCATACTTTCTACTCAATGCATCGGCCACCACATTGGCCTTACATGGGTGATATAATATAGTAACATCATAGTCTTTTAGCAACTCTAACCATCTCCGTTGTCGTAGATTCAACTCCTTCTGTTTGAACAAGTACCGTAGGCTTTTGTGATCAGTGTACACCTCACATGTCACACCATATAGATAATGCCTCCAGGATCTTTAAGGCATGAACCACTGCTGCTAACTCAAGATCATGAACTGGATAATTTTTCTCATGTATCTTTAATTGCCTCGAAACATAAGCGATAACCTTACCATCCTGCATCAATACCTCTCCAAGTCCTGTACGAGATGCGTCACAATAAACTGTATAAGGCCCTGTACCTGTAGGTAGTACCAACACTGGTGCGGTGGTCAAGGTCGTCTTGAGCTTCTGAAAGCTCGCCTCACACTCCTCTGACCACTGAAACTGGACACCCTTCTGGGTCAACCTGGTCATCGGGGCTGCAATAGAAGAAAACCCTCTACAAAACGACGGTAGTAACCTGCTAATCCCAAGAAACTCCCGATCTCAGTCACTGAAGCTGGTCGAGGCCAATTCTGGACTGCCTCAATCTTCTTTGGGTCTACCTGAATACCTTCCACTGATACAATGTGACCCAGAAATGCTACCGAACTCAGCCAGAACTCACATTTAGAAAATTTGGCATATAGGTGATTATCTTTCAGAGTCTGAAGAACCACTCTGAGGTGCTGCTCGTGCTCTTCCTGGCTGCGGGAGTATACCAGGATGTCATCTATGAAGACTATCACGAACAGATCTAAGTAAGGCCTGAATACCCGATTCATCAACTCCATGAATGTTGCTGGGGCATTGGTCAACCCGAAGGACATGACCAAGAACTCATAATGCCCATATCTAGAGCGAAAGGCTGTCTTAGGAATGTCGGCCGCCCTGATCTTCAGCTGATGGTAGCCTGACCTCAAGTCTATCTTAGAGAATACCCTCGCTCCCTGGAGCTGGTCAAACAAATCATCAATCCTCGGCGGTGGATATTTATTTTTGATAGTCACCTTGTTTAACTGCCGGTAATCAATACACATCCGCATCGAGCCATCCTTCTTCTTTACAAATAATACGAGGGCACCCCATGGCAAAACACTAGGTCTAATGAAACCCTTTTCAGGTAAATCCTGCAATTGTCCCTTCAATTCCTTTAACTCCGGCAGAGCCATGCAATATGGTGGGAGAGAAATGGGCTGAGTGCCCAGAGCCAAATCAATACTAAAATCAATATCCCTGTCGGGTAGGGTACCCAGCAGGTCTAAAGGGAAAACTTCAGGAAACTCCCGTGCAATAGGGACCGACTCAATGGAAGGAACTTCTGCGCTGGAATCACGAACATAAGCCAAATAAGCTAGACACCCCTTCTCGACCATACGTCGAGCCTTAACATAGGAAATAACGGTGCGAACGGAGTGGCTTGAGGTACCTTTCCACTCTAGTCGGGGTGATTCTGGCAAGGCTAAGGTCACCGTCTTAGCATGACAATCAAGAATAGCATGGTATGGGACAACCAGTCCATCCCCAATATGACATCAAAATCTACCATATCCAAAAGCAACAGATCAACACGGGTCTCAAGACCCCCAAATATAACTACGCACGAACGATGCACCCGATCGACTATAATGGAGTCACCCACGGGTGTAGCCACATAAACTGGAATATCCAGAGCATAGCTGGGCACAGCCAAATACGGTGCGAAGTAGGAAGACACATAGGAATATGTAGATCCAGGGTCAAATAATACTGAAGCACCTCTGCCACACACAAGAATGGTACCTGTAATCACGGCATCTGATGCCTCTGCCTCTGGCCTGGCTGGTAAAGCATAGAATCGGGGATCTGCACCTCCCCTCTGAGCTGCGTCTCTAGGACGACCATCAACTGGCCGACCTCTACCTCTCGCTGGACGGTCTCCACCTCTACGGTCTCGACCTCCACCTCTATAATCTCTACCCCCGCCTCGGCTGGCTGGGCAGGCTGAGGGTCAGCTGGGGCCTAAATCATAGGACGAGGACCTCGCTGCTGAGAGTTGCCCGCTGCTATAGGGCAATTCCTAATAAAATGACCTGGGTCACCACAACCGTAGCAACTCTTAGACTGATAGGGCTGCTGGCCCCGACGACCCGAATGGCCTCCACGAACACTGCGAAGAGGCCGAGCATTAATAGGAGGCCGGTCCGAATAATGCCCCGAGAACCACGATCACCGATCCACCCCTGTGAGGCCCGAAGGGCGGAATGAAAAGGTCCGGAGGACCGGCCTCTATCAAAGGATTCTCTGCTACCGGAGGAAGAACCACCAAACCTACCCGAATGACGAGGCCTCTTATCCGAAGAATAACCGCCTCCCTAGCAAGAGCCATCTCAACTCGCTGCGTGCTGCATTGGCCGCCTCCCGAAATGATATGTCACTCCCCACGCCCGTAGCCATCCGGAGTCTAATCGGTCGATTAAGCCCATCTATAAATCGCGGACCCTCTCCCGCTCCGGTGGAAGTATCACTATTGCATGACGAGCCAAGTCGATAAATCTCGTCTCATACCGTGTAACTGTCATAGTGCCCTGATGGAGGCGCTCAAACTGCCTCCGAAGTACATCCCGCTGAGTAGCAAGGAGAAACTTCTCCATAAATAGTTCCGCAAACTGGTCCCATGATAAAGCTGGGGACCCTGCTGGTCGAGTCAAGCAATAATCTCTCCACCAAGTCTTGGCGGATCCTGCAAGTCTGAAGGTACAGAAATCAACTCCGTTTGTCTCCACGATCCCCATAGTCTTGAGAATCTCATGGCAGCTGAATAAAAAGTCCTGAGGATCCTCTGATGCGGCTCCACTGAATGTAGTGGTAAATAGCTTGGAGAACCGATCAAGCCTCCATAACGAATCGGAAGTCATGGCCGCTCCATCGCCGGCATGAGCTGTGGTACCCGACTGAGTGGCCACAGCTGGCTGAACCACTGGTGCCTGAGGCTGAGGAGCTACTGGCTCCGGAGTATGAGCAATAGGAGTCTGGGCCCCTCCTCCAGCCTGAGAAGTGGCTGGGGCAACTGATAATAGACCCACTCCGGCAATGCTGTCCATGAATCCCGCTATTCTGACCAAGGCATCCCGGAGATCCGGGGTAAATAAAGCCTCTCTTGGGACCTGAGCTGGGCCCACTGGAGCTGCTGGAACCGGAACCTCCTCGTCAATCTCAATATGAGGCTCCACCTCTGGAGTAGCTGCCTGGGGCTGAGCTCTACCCCTACCACGGCCTCTGATACGGCCTTGGCCCCTGCCCTCACGGGAGCTGCCTGGGGCTCGGGCTGCTGGTCAGCGGACGAAGAAGCGCGTGTCCTCACCATCTGCGAAAGGACAGAGTAGAAATTCAATCTGTAATTGAGGAACAAATCACACGACAAGAAAGAACAAATGAGAGACTCTTTCCTAACTCAATAGACTCTGGAGGACAAGTACGGACGTCTCCGTACCTACCTCTCAAACTCTACTAAGCTTGTTCGTGAGTGGTGAGACCTATGTAACCTAGAGCTCTGATACCAACTTGTCACGACCCGGATTTTCCCCCAACATCGGGATCGTGATGGCGCCTACTCGTGGTAGCTAGGCAAGCCACTGTATTCATACTATCCTGTTTTTAACACAATTTTTAATTAAATAAATGCGGAATACTTTATCGGAATGGAAATAACAAATCACAAGAAATCATACTGAAATCCTCTACCCAAGACGTGGAGTCACCAACTCACGAACTACTATGGAATACTACACATATAAGTCTGAAGGAAATATAACATAATTTTGTTTGTCTCGGAACAAAGAGACTACAGCTAATGACATAAATAAAGAGAGAGAGACGCCGGGCCTGCGGACGTCTGCAAGCTACCTCGGTCTCAAATATGATCAACTCCCACGCAATCGATTTATTGCTGCTGTTGCTCCTGATCGTAACCTGGACCTGTGCAAAAACGCACAGAAGTGTAGTATCAGCACAACCGACCCCATGTGCTGGTAAGTGCCTGGCCTATCCCGGCGAAGTAGTGACAAGCCTAGGACCAGACACTCACATAAACCTGTGCAATTCAATATATATATATATGTGTACCACAAAATAACAAGAAATAATCAAGTATTAACACAATAAGGAATATCGTAAAGAATTCAACAATTAACCACAGTTAATAAATTCACAAAGAAAAACAAAGTATAATGTAAACACAAGTAATATCAATTCAAGAAATAGCAAGCAGTTGCACGGCATCACCCTTCGTGCTTTTACTCTCATCCTCACCAAATAAACAAATAAAGTACACGGCATCACCCTTCGTGCTTTTACTCTCATCCTCACATCCATAGTACGGCATGATCCTTCGTACATGGTTCAATAACAGGGCACGGTATGATCCTTCGTGCATAATCAATAAATAAACATGGCACGGCATTAACCTTCGTGCATAAATAAATAAACATGGCACGGCATCACCGTTCGTGCATTATCACTCTTCCTCACCCAAATAACAATCACAGTTAAGGGCAAAGAAAGAAACAGTAATTCATAAACCGTCCCATCAAGGGCAATCAATAATTATCTTCACAACAAGTCCCAACAAGGGAGAACAATAACAGTTCATCTGTAATATATTTCAAAATAATCATTTTCCAACGACTCACGGTCATACTAGACGCCAATGTATGGATACTCGTCACCACGGCCCATACACCGCACTCGATCACATAACACATAACACATAATCCTATTCCCTCAAGCTAGGATAGAACAAACACTTACCTCGAATGCTTATGAACAATTCAATCCGTGGAAATGTCTTTTCTTTCAATTTGGCTCCAATCCAACCGTATCTACACACAATTGATTTAATATCATCAATTCTACTCAACAAACTAATTCTTAAGACCAAATACAACTTTTACAACATTCTGCCCGAAATAGTAAATTTCAACCACGGGCCCACATGGTCGGAACTCGGGGTTAGGACCAAAATCCGGTTACCCATCCCCCCACGAGTTCATATATATAATTTGTTTCAAAATCGGACCTCGATTCGAGGTCCAATTCCCCAATTTATGAAAAACCCTATTTTCTAACAAAAACAAGAATTCTACCATGAAAATCATTGATTTCTTATGAAAAACATGTTTAATGATGTTAGGAATTGAAAGAATTAAGTAAAAAGTGACTTACAATCGTTTTGATGAAGAAGAAATCCTTGAAGAATCGCAAATGAGTGTTTTGGTTTTGTAAAAAGTGAAGAAATGATTGAAATTCGTGTTTTTCAGGTCTCTGTGTTCGCATTTGCGAACATGGGTTCGCAATTGCGAACCCCGACCAATTTCTGGAGTTTGAAAAATAAGCTAAGGCTGGGAAGTTCGCATTTGCGAACATTTGTTCGCATTTGCGATCACTGGCAGACAAAGGGGTGTTCGCATTTGCGAACTAATGTTCGCATTTGCGAACACAGGCTGTATAAGGCAGTGTTCGCATTTGCGAACAATGGTTCGCATTTGCGAACCAAGGCAGTATGGGATAGGTTCGCATTTGCGAACTATTGTTCGCATTTGCGAACATAGGCAGCACTGGGGACCTTCGCAAATGCGAACAATTGTTCGCATTTGCGAACAAGGCTGGCTTCGCATTTGCGATCAAGGTTCGCATTTGCGAGCCTTGCCTTACACTGCCCCCTTCGCAATTGCGAGAAATTCTTCGCAATTGCGAAGCCAACAGCTGGGTGAAAAACCAGCAGTTCAAAAATTCAGAATTTCATCCAACGGCCTATCAAATCTTTACCCGAGCCCCCCGGGCTCCAAACCAAACCTGTACATAACCTCAAAAACACATTATGAACTTGTTCGTGCGATCACATCGCCAATATCACCTCGTTTTAATCAAATCAAGCCTGAAACTCATGATTTTCATACTTTTGATTTTCAAAACTTCTTAACTTGGAACTCAAGGTCCAAAACATCTCAAACGACATCCAAATGTCACCAAACTTTACAGAAATCACATATATAATATTTAAGACTTGTATCGGACGTCGGAACCAAAATAGGAGCCCGATACCAAGGTCAATTAATTTATTTCCTTTAATAATTACATCAAAAATAATTTCACATAAAAATTCATAACTTGGGCTCTAGGCCTCGAATTCGACTCCGGACGCATGTCCAAGTCCCATATTTTTCTACGGACCTCTCGGGACCATCCAATCTCGGGTCCGGATCCGTTTACCAAAAATGTTGACCGAAGTCAACCATATCAATATTAATATCATTTTTATCCAAATTTCTCATAGAATTCATATTTCCTATCACAAAATCTTTCCGGCTACATGCTCGGATCGTGCACGTAAATCGAGGCAACATAGAATGAGGTTTTCAAGGCCTTAGAAGCTCGAAATGATTAATTAAATAAGTGATGACCCTTTGGAGTTCAAAACCCGAACAAACGTCAAGCCGATATTCCAACTTGAAGTTCAAAACCCGCATGATAAAATACTATAATTGAATTTCAATTATTCAACAAAAATGAGCCAAATAAATTCGAAGATGAAATGAGAAATTATTAAGACTTGAAGTTGAAGTCTTGAACTAGATAATTAGAGAATAGGTGAATGAGAGAATTTGAGATTGAGATGAGAATTTTGAGTGAGAAATGAAGAGGGGGGGGAGGGGATATTTATAGATTTACATAAGGCTACATTTGTAAATTAAAAATGTGTTAAAAATTTTAAAAAAAATGGCCAAAAGTTAAATAGATCCGTTGGCCAACGGATTTTTTTGATTCTAGCCATTTGGGGTGGGCCCCATATATCTGAATTTATAAAAAAAAAAAATTCGACCGTTGAACCGTGCCGGGCCGGTTTACCCGTTAAGGGTACTGTTTTGCCGGACCGGGCCTAACCGGTTCCGGTTAACCGTTAAAAAATATATCGTGGAACAAACCCCTACCCCATTAAAACCCAGCCCACCCGGCCCCTTTTCTACCGGTCCGGGCCGGTTCCGGTTTCTACCGGTCTGGGCCGGTCCGGAACCGGTCTAACCCGGCCCGTTTAACAGGTCTACTCATTAATCATTAATATTCTTACGCTTAGGAATAGGGATGTACATGGACGATCGGGTTGGTTTGATTTTTATTAAAATCAAATCAAATTAATTATATCGGTTTGTATTGATTCGGTATTTTTCGTATTTTTGGATTTTTTTATTACACGAATATTATTTCAATCTTACGTTATTAAAATTATAAATAAAGCTTTGATAAGTGAATATTTGTTTAGTAAATATGAAAAAAATTGACAAACATATTATCTATTAAAATATTCTAATGGGAGAATTTTTTTAGTAACACGTGATAGTTATTTTCTTAGTCTTCTAACAATAATTTTTCGTTAATTTACGCTTTCAAGGTTAATACATGAGAGGATCCCAAACATTTCTACATTTTCTAAAGAACAATCACTACAAACTCTTAAAAATATAAATAAAATTTATATATTTATATGTCGGTTTGGTTCGGATTTTTTTACTCAATACCAAACCAAGTCAAACCAAACCTAGTCAAGTTTTTTAATCGGTATAGTTTGATTTTTCGGTTTGGTGCGGTTTTTTGGTTCTTTTTGAACACCCTACTTAGGAGTGCATAATATTCGGTTATTATTATTATTTTTTAAAATATTTCAGTTTTAAAAAAAAATCAGTTTATTAGGTATTTCCATTTGTATCTTGATTTATAGCAATTACTTTGATTTTCGTTTCCTATTAAAAAGAATCAACTATACATTACAAACTGCATTGTGATAATCTATTATGAAATATGCCGTACTTATACAATATGTCTTCAACAAATACTAATTGAACCATATAGTGGTTCAAAAGCTACAATTCAATTGTTGTTTTACTATTAAAAAGAAATAGTTTTTATGCCGAATTTTCTCTTGTGTCTTGTTAATTTAGTTTTTAAAAATTGAAAAAGATAGAATTAAGGTAATAGGTTTACCACAAAACAAGAAATAAATCTGATCTAAACCAGTTGAAATCGAATGCCTACCACAACTGAAGTAAGCCAATGCAATTAATTGGTTAGAAATATTGGCTGAAAATTAAATTTGTCGTAGTTTTGATATTCTACGTATAGGCTATAACTATGTGTGAGAAGATGTCAATTGCACTGTTTGATGAACGTGCACATATTGTCAACAGAGGCGGAGTTAAATTTAAACTTAGCCCGCAAAATTTTATGTATACATGTATATGTCTTCAACAAATAGTATTTACTCTGTTCTAATTTAAGGGAATATATTTGACTGGCATTGAGTTTAACAAAAAATGAAGACTTTTGAAATTTGTGGTCCTAATTAAACAACTCAAAAGGAGGTTTACAGGATTTGTATGGTTATAAAAGCTTCTCACTGGGGATATAATTGAGAATTTAAGCTAAATTATTTTCAAATTTAGAAAGGGTTCATTCTTTTTTGAACGGACCAAAAAGGAAATAGGTTCACATAAACTTAAATTGAGGGAGTATTATATTAGTATGTGCAACCACATAATAAGTAAGTATCATGTAGAGCAATGTCTAGCCCAGAATTAGCCAGAACTATTCAAGTGAGTCCTCATATGATGAATAAAAAGATGAACCCTACAACAAATAACACGGGTGTTTTATATTGTATCGAAACCTCCCCCCCCCCCAACTCCCACTACCCACATGGTAGCGATCTAATTAAAGATTTTGATTCCATTAGGGACAGCTATGATCATGGTAGCTACGGTGAAGTAAGCACGAGTATCAACTTCTAAGCCCACAGTAAACATATGATGAGCCCAAACAAGAAATTCAAGAACACTTATACTGATCATGGCATAAACCATGCCTAGATACCCGAAAATAGGTTTTCCCGAAAAAGTAGGAACAATATGATTTATGATACCGGATCATAGCAAAATGGGAATATACAAAGCAAATTTAGGTTAAATGTAAGTGTACTTTCAAATATTAAATCCGTCTCTGATTAGGTGACCAACAAAATAAAGAAAAACGTTTCTTTAATTTGAATATATTACTTGTAAAAGATAGAAATTCATGATTGCATGTAAAAACTGAAATTCGTAAATACTCATTTATGACCAACAAAATACGAAATAACTAGTTATGTATTATTTTGAAATAGATGTGGTATAAATTTATACTTCAAAGTTCAAACACAATGAAAGCTCTGAAAGGGAATAGAAAAACTGAGATATAAAAAAATAAAAAACATTAGAAACTTGAGAACTTCCTCTCCCGCTATCAACGCTACTCTGCAGAAAATCATAGTATTTCTTATTTATTAGATGATAGACATTAAAAATAACAGTGGACAAAAAAACAAAAAAAATGCTCTCTACCCCAACTCCTCTTCTCCATCTTCACTATTTCATTAGCTAGCCACAATAATGAATCCACCAATTCACCTCAAATGCAAATTGACAAACCAGAAATTCAATCACAAACCAAATCTTTTCTACAGACACTAACATCAAACTCCCACCTCCCAAAATACATTTCAAATACCCAATCCATCAACACTACGATCAACTTAATTTATGAAACCTTGAATGAGGATGACTTCGACAGTTTTATACTTTTAACCACTGAAGACAAAGCTCGACTATATACTCCCTGGCAAAATTCTATTATTGTCAAAGTCTTTGGTAGAACAGTTGGACATCAACTGCTAAAAGCAAAACTAACAAATATTGGAAACTAACAGAGGAACTTCATTGGGATGTAATTTTTTCCTTATTAAATTTTTTTACGAGGAAAACCTGTATAAGTATTTACACGAAGGGCCTTGGTTCATACTTAATCATTTCCTCTCCGTTCATCGCTGGGAACCTAAGTTTATTGCTTCAGAAGCCCAATTAACGTACGCTGCTCTATGGGTGTGTCTACCAGAACTACCAATACCTCACATCTACCCTCTCCAACATCCATCCCTTCAACAAAGGAATCAGAATGGAAAACTGTTAGTTTTTCAAAAAGAGCAAATGCCAGATACAACAAGTACCACCAGCATAGCCAAACAGATGAACACCATAGTCTCCCCTTGGCTGACCAGATGAGGAAAGGGGAGGCAGTGGACACGCCAATCGCACAGGTAACACCAGGTTCGATTACAAACCCTAATCCACTGTTGACTGCTAACAATTTTGTCAAATTAAAATTTTGGACTCACCATCAGACCCTGAACAAAACGGGCTTGGGCCTACACCACAAACTGACCCAATGAGCCTTAAATTGTTTAGAAGACGTCATAATGGACGCAGACCAATTAGAAGTGGATAAGAATTGCACTTCTAATAATACCTCCGTAACAATAAGAACTCCACTTAAGGACTCAAGTAAAAATAATCTTACGTCGATAACTAAATTTAATTACAATGACAATTTTATTAAGGGTAATGAATCACCTATAGAAGACCTAATTGGCACTCATCTCTCACCTAATACCCTACGATAGACAATACAGCTAAAGCACCAAAATACACTACTACGCAGACACTGACAAAATCTCCACAATATCCATCTCCGACCACTTACAATCCATCTCTTGCATGCCACCCAACACAACCCAATATCAGCTTTACCTTCCTTGCCTAAACTACACTCTTCTCCGCTATACTGCCACATAATCATAACCCTCCATGTGATCACAAATACCTAATAAACACAATGAATTCGCCTCCACTACACCTATACCTAATACACACAATCTTACCTCTCTACACCACATACTGGCAGAATACGATATAACTCACATAACTACCACTATACACCATGCAAAGACCTTGGTACACAATATTCAAGGAAAACCACCAACTCAACCACCAACACTTTCACTTCCCACGTTTGATCATGAGTGACCCACCTCATACAAACCCCACAACACCACTGATATACACCTCACAAACACCACCACTGGAACACCCACTCCAGTCGTGGCTAGAGATGGGGCTCCAAGGCTACTCTCTAATCTTCACATTGGAACTCAACAATTAGGAGATCATCATACTAGTTCAAAACCCCACTCATCTGGTGAAGATTGTCACAGAAGAGATGAGACTAGGGATGGAGTCAGTAGCTCAAACACAATTGTCTAACATTCACACACCACTTATGTTGGACCAGACAAGGGCCTCATCATCAACATGTACAGTCCCCATGGGAACACTCTATCACTCCTCCACTCCACAACTTCCATCAAATTTTGTGGGCTCTACCATTCTACTCCCAACACCACATGAGGATGATCTATGACCCATGGTTTCAACACATAAATATCTTCTCCCCACCACTAATGAATCTGTCCCCCACGAGCATCCAGGAATCAATGTCACCATTCCCGAGTCCTCCAATAACTTCACCTCCACCGCCCAATGAACTAGGAGAGCAAATAAGCTTGGAGTTAGCACAAATTATGGAGGAAATGAGAGAGACACGAACAGAGTTCATATGGCTAAAGGACTTCTATCTCTACAGCCTCAAAGAGCAGTACGCAAAAAATCATACTAAAATGTCCTCCAGAACTAATAACATGTAGAGTAAGCTTTAGGGTAAATCAAAATCAATAGGAGGGAAAATACTCCATGGTGATAATACCCTCTTTGCGACAGACTACTCCAAGTCAGTAGCACTCTCAAGCAACACTGGAAGCGACTACTAAAATAGTTGACCTAGATGAACCCTCCAACCCACAACTTATCATGAATCTAATCGTTTGGAATTGTAGGGGCTCGAATAATGCATAATTTAGACGTCAGTATAGATTATTGTTGGATAACTATAAACTTGTCTTAGTTGCACTACTAGAGACACGCATGCATGATCACACAACTTTAAATAATAATTTTAACGTCTCACATATGGCATAAGTTGAGGCAAAAGGAATGTCGGATGGTATAGCTTTACTATGGAATGCAGATTTGGTAACTATGGATGAACTCACAATGACTACACAGGAGGTACATTGCATGGCACAGGTGTGGCCTAGCCTTACTAAGTGGTTGCTTTCTTCAATTTATGCAAGTAACTTTATTTTCATCACGCAATGTATTGTTAAAAATTGAAATGTGTGCATGATTCTTATAAGGGTCCATGGTTAGCTGGAGGGGACTTTAATGAGGTCATTACACAAAATGAAAAATTTAGTGATAAATTAACACTACAAGGGTAGATGCTTTTGCACAATATCTTAATTACTGCAACTTACTAGATCTAGGGCTTAAGGGTAGCCGGCATACATGGACAAACAAACGTAGAAATAGGAATACTATCCTAGAAAGACTTGATAGAATACTAACAAACTATGATTGGATTTAAATATTCCCTAAAATAGTAGAGCAACACCTTCCACGCACCTATTCAGACCATTGTCCCATTCTGGTCACACTTTAACAAAATAGAGTTCGTAGAAATAATATATTCCGCTTAAAAAATTTTTGGACAACAAACCCTTCTTTTATTAATATAAAATACAACAGTCGTGGCAAAATAGCACATCATTAATGGAAGCTGACAAATTTTCAACATAATGTAACTTATTGGAATAAGCATACTTTTGAAAATACTTTCACAAAAAAAAATATTAAATATAATTAATGGCATTCGAAAATCAATTCTCTATCCTACTAGTCACTTTCTACAAAACATAGAAATAAAACTAACTCGTAAATTTAGTGCTTTTCTAAGACAGGAGGAATATTTATGAAAATTAAAATCAAGAATACAATAGTTAAATGATGGTGATGCAAACACAAATTTTTTTCACCTGTCTACTTTACAGAGACGTAGACGTAATCGCATTAATGCCTTAAAAGATATTGTAAGCAATTGGACTTTTGATCCAGCAGAAATACACCTATTCCAAACACAGCACTCTTTCGCTAATATAACAACAAACAACGTCCCATGGTTAATTCCTTAAACTACATTGATCGGCAATATCTGGGCCAACCATTGCAATTAGTTGAAATAAATCAAGCACTCTTCTCCTTTTACCCCTTAAGGTATCCAGCCCGGATGGACTTCATCCATATTTTTTCAAAAATATTGGCAACAAGTAAGCCAATCGCTTATCCAATGTTGTGACATTGCTTTCAAGGAAAGCAAAATTTCAGAAGAAATTAACAAAATATATCTGTGTCTAATTTCAAAAATAAAAAATACATTAGCCATAACTCAATATTGACCCACAAGCCTATGCAACACAATTTAGAAGTTAATTACAAAAATTATTGTAAATACACTAAAACGTTTTTTTTACCAAAAGTAATTGGTCCCACGCAATCCAGTTTCCAACGGGGAAAAAGAGCCTCAGCTAATGCTATCATTGTACAATAAATACTTCAACACTTAAATATATGAAAAAGGGCGAATAGGTCATATGTTGTTAAAATTAGACTTGAAAAAAGCTTTTAATAAACTTGAATGGTCATTCATCCACAATACACTTCTCTATTTCAATTTACCATTGAATCTCATATCATTCATCATGTCTTGCATTACGACATCTTCTATTTAAATATTAATAAACAGATCACGTACAAATTTTTTCCAGACCACTAGGATAATATGTCAAGGAGACCCTTTATCTCCCAATATATTTATAATATATTTAGAATGCCTATCTAGGAATATATTCCAATAAGTAGATTACCTACTTGTAATGATCCGGCCAATCGTCTCATGATTTACAACCCCATTTTTTCCATTTCTGCTTCTTTATGCTTTGTTATTCGTATTTTATGTGATCAAGTTGATTATCTTGCATTCGGATTAGATTTTAGTCTCTTTTAAGAAGGTTTAAGGTGAAAATGTCAAATGGATATTGACTTACGTGTTAGAGGGCTTGGATGTGAGTTTCAATGGTTCAGTTAGCTACCGGAGGTGATTTATGACTTATGAGTGTGATCGAAATTGGTTTGGAGGTCTGGTGTAGAATAAGGCTTGAATTGGTAATAAACGTATTTTGGCGAATTCCAGTTGATGGGTGAGATTTTGATCCAAGGGTCAGCATGAAATTCCGAGAATTTTTGTAGCTTCCTTATGTCATTTGCGATGTGTGTGGAAAATTTTAGGTGATTCGGACGTGGTTTGGTTGGGTTTTTTATTGAAAGCGTATTTTGGAAGTTTTTAGAAAAACTTAAGCTTGAATTCAATAAGTTTTGGGTAATTCGATGTTGATTGAGGTATTTTGATGATTGGAAAAAGTTTGAATGAGGTTATATGGTGTGCTGGTACTTTTGGTTAAGGTCCCGAGGGGCCTCAGGCGTGTTTAGGGAGGTTAAACGGATCAATTTCATGTTTTAAGAACTTCAGAAATTGCAGGTTTTAGTTGCAGGCATTTTGGCCTTTGCGTTCGCGAAGGGGATCTCGCGTTCGCGAAGGGCTGGGGTTCTTGAGCTTCGCATTCATAAGGGTCCTTGCCACGTTCGCGAAGTTTTGTGAGAGGACTGCACCGGGTTCGCGAGTGTGTATACGCGAACGCGTAGGAAGAATTTGGTCTGATGGTCAGTTAGTCATCGCGTTCGCAATGGAGCAAACGCATTCGTGAAGGTCATGGTTGTGGAAGCATTGCGTTCGTAACTGCATGTCGCGTTCGCGTAAGGTAAAAGTTGGTCAACGTAATTTTGTGCTATGCGTTCCCGAGAGGTTGACCGCGTTCGCGAAGAAGGATTTTTAAGTGCTGGGCAGAATGTTTTAAAAAGGCTATTTCGCGATTTTGAGGTTGAGAACCATCATTTTTGAGTGATTTTGGAGCTTGGAATATCTAATTGAAGAGGGATTCAAGGGGAATCATCTGGAGGTAATATTTTTGAACTCAATACTCATTTCTATTGTAAAATCTACCTACAAATTCTTAAGACTTAAGCTAAAATGGAAGAAATTAGGGCTTGGGATTTTAAAAATTGATTTGGGGATTTGAAGGGCTAATTGGGGTCGAATTTGAGAACTTGTAGTATGTATGAACTCGTGGGAAGATAATGAATCTAATAATGTGAAATTTTTTTAGTTTCGAGAAGTGGGCCCAGGGCTCAGGTTTTGATAATTTCGAGATTTATGACTATTATTGATTAATTTTGCTTGGGCTTTGTTCCCTTAGCATATCATTCTATTTTTGGATAGATTCGACACACGTGGAGACCAATTTGAGGGGCAATGGTGTTGCGAGCTAGAGACTACGCCGGTTCGAGGTGAGTAATGATTGTAAATGATATCCTAAGGGTCTGAAATCTCGAATTGGCACATCATAGTGCTATATTGAGGTGACTTGCATGCCGGATAGCGAGAGTGGTGTAGAGTACTATTGGGGATTGTGACTTGGTCTGTCTCGATTGAAGAATTTACCACGTAATTAACTGAAACTTATTTGTTATCATCATGATTGGAACTGATTGTCATATTTGGCCTTTGTGCCGGTTATTTGAACCCTTTGGTGATTTTTGTCACTATTTTCTCACAGTTTAGAACTATTATTGAACTCAGTCCTGTTGATATCTACTGTTTTACAAACTCAGTCACTTTTACTCAGTTTTGAGACTTAAATGATATTTTAAATGATGTTTTGGGCTGAGAACTACTATTTTACAAATGCCTAGGGGCTTGTGATGATTTTATCTTACTGAGTGAAGCTGAGGGCCTGTGTTGCGAGAATACTATGGGATTGGGTTGTGCACCGCAACAATATTATACGGATATCGATATGAGACCGAGGGCCTGGATTTGATGTTACGAGATGGCTTGATATTGCACTTGGGTTGTAAGGGGCCCCTTCCGGAGTCTGCACACCCCTAGTGAGCGTCGTCGATAAAATATATGGATCGGGCTGCACACCGCAACGATATATGGATCGATTTTCATGCCGCAACGGATACTATATGAGACTGATCTATGTGTTTACTTTGTTTCATTTGTCTGTCATTATCTGTTGTCTGTGTTACTTCACGTGGTATCTACCCAAGTATTTGGCATTGTATGTTGAGTGAGTGTTATGCCCGAGGGACGGATTTCTGTGCTTATCTGCACAACTTGTTTTGCATTCATTTGCATAACGGTTGAAAAAACCATTTTCAAAAGAGTCTTAAACTGAGCTAAGGTATTTTCTACGATTTCACAGCTTCATTATTTTTCTCAAATGGTTGGACACTGCTTTGTACAACATGATGGTTTGTCTTACGTAATTTCTTACTACTAAGTTATTATTTACCTTTATTACTCACTGAGTTGGAGTACTCACTTTACTCCTTGCACCTCGCATGCAGATGCAGGTATTTGTTTCTCCGGTAGTGAGTTCTGAGCTGATCGGAGGCTAAGTTATGAGAGTTTAGCGCATTTCTCCCTTTTGTTTATCAGTTCTATTTTGTATATTGCAGGCCTTATAGTCGTATTTATACTCTGATATATGCTTGTGACTTCTGACACCCCGGTTTGGGCTGTGTTTGGATTGTATTCCACACTTAATAAAGAAATCTATATTTGGACTGTGGTTATTTAATCATGTTAAGACTCTAAATTAATATTTAACTATCCGAAAAGGTAAAATGGGTTGGTTGGCTGGCCTTGTCTTCACGAGAAGCGCCATCACGACCGGATCGGGGTTTGATTTATGACACTACTATGGAAACCCATATAACTTTCAAAAAATGGACTGCAACTATCACACATCTTTTTCACAGAAGACATTATCCTAAATCTAAAGTAATGGATACTAGTTGCAACACAATTACTATACCCTCAACACCTTTACTAATCTATCTGGACAAACCATAAACTTAAATAAATTAAGAATTTTTTCTCAACTAATTGTGACCCTCAAGAAAAATCTAATATCCTATCCACCTTTAGTATGCTTGAAACAATTTAGAAAATATTTAGGTTTTCCAATGTTCTAAAATCGACCTTAGAAATCAGACTTCCAATATCTATTAGACAAACTTCAAGGCTGGACTGGCAGGATAAAAAGTTAACTTTCTATTACTCCTTGGGAGAATCACCCTAATTCAATCAATTCAACCAAGTTTATCCCCCCACATAATGCAATACATTATAATTTCTAAATCTATTATTTACAAATGCAACAATACGTGCCCAATTTCCTATGGGAAAATATCCAACAAAAAAGAAAAATTTATTTGGTAAATTGAACAAAAGTTACCATGCCCAAAAATGTAGGAGGTCTAGCCATACAAAGGCTCTAATTAAAAAATGAGGCACTACTGGCGAGTTTAGCATGGCGCCTCTTTCGCTTTCCAAATAAATTATGGGCGTCCACTCATATACACAAATATAAGGACAAACGTACCCTACAAAATTAATCCCAAATTGGCATTTAATGGAAGGTAGGGACAAATTCAAACATAAATTTCTGGACGGAGCCACCGATTGCTCCTAATGAGAAAATGATAGCTTATGAAGAAATGATAGCTAAACTTGCGAGGATGTTGTTTCGCCCGGAAGTGGTGTTGAACAAGCTTTTTTTCCACCACCACTAACAGAACCTCCTCCGAACTTTGAAGGATTTATGAGATTTGTTAGAGATACAATGTAGATTATGTTGTAACTTGTACTTTGGTGCATCTTCTTTAGTTTTTTTCCTTTTAATGGTGGTATTAGTACCGTTTTGTACTCATTTCATTGGGGGAAAGAAGACTAAGAATGATATGCCATTTTTTGTAATAAAAATTATAAGACATGGGACATGCCTTTGAATATCTGTGTGCAATATTTTTTGTCTTTAACTTGCAGTTTACTATAAGCTATAATACATACAATATATAATACAACAAAATATATAAAGAGAATATATATATATATATATATATATATATATATATATATATATATATATATATATATATATATATATATATATATATATATATATATATATATATGTATGTATGTATGTATACTATACTATACTAGTATACTAAATATATTATATATACTATATACTATATATACTACAAAATAAGATTTTTCAAAATGAGGGCCCCACCCCCAAATACCAATGACCACCAACGGCCATATTGCACAATATAGCCATTTTTTTCAAATTACAAAAATAACATTTTCTAACACTATAAATACCCCCCTCCCTCTTCTTCATTTCAATACTCAAAACTCATTTCTCAAACTAAAGTTCTCTCAATCTCTCACTCTCCAATTTTCCTGACTTCAAGTCTCAATCTCAATTTTCAAGTTAAATCTTGCCTCGTTCGGAAAGAGTGCGCTTATTTGTTCCCAATACTATGAAGTGCTAGAAGAAAATAAACAAAACCAAATATTAAAGTGCAAGAATTATGGTCAAGTCTTAAATTTGCGTTCAGGATCCGGCACAGGTAGTTTAAGGAGACATATAAAGTATTATGTTGATGATATTCAACTCCCGCAAATTCGTCTTTAAGATTTTTCAATAATTTGTGTTATTTTAAAACTATTAGACATATTTATGCTTTATGTTGTATTTTCTTATTAATTTATTAAGCATGCCAATTTAATTTTACTATTGTTTCGTTATTTTACTTTTTCGTCTCACAATTTAATAATTATATTTCTATATTATATATACTACATATATTTATATAGCCATGTATAAGAGCAATTTATATATATACATACATATATGGTTTACAAGAAATTGCCTTAAACAAAAAAAAAATTTAAAAATCCGAAAATAATAAAAGCCCATTAGGCCCGCTAAGCCCACGAGCCCGGCATGCTAAGCCCATGACCATAATGGGCTTAGGCCCGTCACGGGCCGGTTCCACTCATTGAGCCCACCAAGCCCGGGACTGCCAGAACCAAGGCCCGTTTAGCCCATTTAGGCCCGGACCCGGCCCACAGTACAACATTAGTTATACAGTGTTCAAAAGCTCAGTAACATTCCGTTTCTTGCTTATTAATATTGCTATTACTGCCTTTGGACTTTCCGCTCCCGGAATCAAGCTATTCACTCTCTTATCTCGATTTCATTGTTAAGTCTTTTATTTTTATTTACTACTATTTATTATTTTGGGATCAATTCGACGCGCATATTTATAAATTACGTATAAATTCAACTATATTATTTTACGGGTAAATAATATATTTATAAGTGTTGAAATATACAACTATCTCATTTTAAAAACTTAAATGATGAGAGGATACATTTTGTCTTGGATACACTCCCTCGCGTGCCGACTTGATTTTACCATCAAAGTAGACGAGTTAAAGGTTTGCGTTTAATTCTAAAAGAATTTGGAACCTTAGCGTTGCCGTGATACAGTAGAGTTGTGGGTCATCAACCAACGATAGGTGACTTCAGTAGATATTTGTTTCGATAAGTATTGACTCTTTTCATCCAAAACAAACTACAGTTTCACTCTTTCTGCTTCCCCATTGGAAAATTCCTCACAAATTAATTAATGGTCTAGTAGGAATGATATTCTCTTTTAACTCTCAAGTCCAACATTGTCCATCAGCATAAGTGATTGCAACTGTATGGCAAAATCTCCGTAGCTAACAATCATAAAATTGTTTTAGCTGTAGCATTACAAGAGACGAATACTTTGAGAAAAGAATTGGGAAAGCTTAGATAGAAAAAATTAAGCATTACACAAGATATGGTACGCTCATTGATCGCTTGAACGCTACTCGTAACTTAATGCTATCAAGCAAAAATAATCTAGCTAACTTCAAATGAAATTAAGTCCGACCAAAGAACACAACTTAACTAGCGTTTGGACATATATTTGGACTGATTGAAATTTTAAAAAAAAAAATAAATAAATAAAAATTTCACCCAAAAACTAATCCAACCCAGGTTTTTGGAACTTGAACATTTTTTTTCAAAAATTGATCATATTCCATGAATAAGTCTCTTGTTTGCCTTGGTGATGGATGCTATAACCCGACATATTCAGGGGGATGTGCCTTGGTGCATGCTATTTGCCGATGACATAGTATTGATAGACGAGACGAGGGTCGGTGTGAATGAGAGGCTAGAAGTATGGAGACAGACTCTCGAGTCTAAGGGTTTCAAAATAAGCAGATCTAAGACTGAATACCTGGAATGTAAGTTTAGTGCCGAGCCGAGCGAAGTAGGTAGGGACGTAATAATTGGAGCTCAGGTCATCGCTAAGAGGGACAGTTTCAGATATCTTGGGTCGGTGATTCAGGGGGACGGAGAGATTGACGGGGATGTCACTCATCGTATAGAAGCGGGATGGTCGAAGTGGAGGCTTGCATCAGGAGTCCTGTGTGACAAGAAAGTGCCACTGAAACTCAAGGGAAAATTTTATAGAGCTGTGGTTAGACCTGCCATGTTGTATGGGGCGGAGTGCTGGCCGGTGAAGAACTCTCATGTTCAGAGAATGAAGGTTGCGGAGATGAGGATGCTCGGGTGGATGTGTGGACTCACCAGGTTAGATAAGATTAAGAATGAAGTTATTCGAGAGAAGGTGGGGGTGGCCCCAGTGGATGAGAAGATGCGAGAGGCAAAACTTCGGTGGTTCGGGCATGTGCGGAGGAGAAGTCCCGACGCCCCGGTGAGGAGTTGTGAGCGGCTAGCGGTTGTCGGTGTGAGGGGAGGCCTAAGAGATACTGGGGAGGTAATTAGACAGGACATGGCTAGGATGCATATTTCCGAGGACATGGCCCTTGATAGAAAAGTCTGGAGGTCTAGTATCAGGGTTGTAGGATAGGGGCTCCTAGAATTTTTGTACTCCTTTCCCGGGGTTGGGTGAGGCTTGTCAGGGCGACTCATAGATGATTCGTGCATTGGATTGTGTCCCCCTTATGGTAGTTATTTATGGTAGCTACTGTTTGATATTATTGCATGTCATTTTATGTATAATTCTTATGTTTAGACAATTATTTATGCGATTTCTGCCGGAATTACTAATGCTCTTTTGTTTTTGTTTTTGTTTTTGTTGTTGCTTTCCCTTTCCTTCTCTAAGCCGAGGGTCGATTGGAAACAGCCTCTCTACCCTTTTGGGTAGGGGTAAGGCCTGTCTACATATTACCCTCCCCAGACCCCACCTTGTGGGACTATACTGGGTAGTTATTGTTGTTGTTGTTGTTCCATAAATAAGTAATATTTTCAACAAAAAAATTTTTGAAAAGAAGTATACAAAATCTATATCCAAACAAGAGCATAGAGCGATCGCTTGCATATTGAAATATGCACCTTTCTTTTTACCTCAATTATCCGTAGTATAACAAATATCTGCATACTAATTACTCTATTTGTCTTAATTTATCTGATTTACGTTCCTTTTTAGTCAATATACTTAGTTTACGTGCATCACATAAAAGTGATAGAGGAATATACAACAAATACGAAAGAAAATTTACATACTCTGACAACACAAAAGAAAATTTATACAACATAAACTTAGATGAAACACATTTTATTTCAAAGAGAAGTTGTGATGCAACAAACGAAACTCAAATATTTACTAGAGTAAGGAAAAAAAAGTTGCAACATTAATTCCTGCCTAATGTCATCCCAAAAAAAAGAAAAAAAAATAGAGTTAGCACTTTTGGGAAAAAATTAAAATGTTCACAAAATTAGTGGACAAAAGATGTAAAATGAAAGTTTAGGGAGAAAAAAATTCCATGAAAGTTGTAACGAATAACGATAAAAAAGAAGCCCATTTAGAAGCAAATTGTGATGAAAAGGAGAATGGTACGCCGTTAGAGGCAATATGCTGAGAAAAGCTATGACGACTTCCGTATAACGTACGGTCTCCATCTCCCATATAATGTACGGTCTCCGACTTCCGTCCAACCTCTTCCCTTAACGGCTGTTTCTCTCTCTATCTCTCTTCTCTCCATCTGATTCTTTTCTTTGCCCCCACATTTACAGAAACCTTTTGCACACTCATTCCTCTATTCCTTCTTTATCCCCAGATTCCTCCCCCACCTTCTTTCTCTCTCTCTCTTATCCTTTTTTTCATATCTCAGACCCGTTTTTCAAGAAGACGTATATATCCAATCCAATGTTATAGCTCTTAGGTAAACACCAATTGCAACAAACCCTTTTTCTTGATTTTTTTTTTTTAACTAAAGCGGCACCATTGATATTCCCACTTCAGCTCTAATTTTACGAGTCAAGAATTTTACCCATGTTCAATGAGAATGAATCTTTTGTTATTATCATTCCATTGTAGATTTTTACTGCCAATTTAGCAATTAATCCCATTAAACAATGGACAAACACCGTAGTAGATGGACATATTCAATCACCAAGCTTATTTTCTGGACCACACTTTTTACAGGTACCATTCTTTTCATATGTTTCCACTCTCCTCCTTCTGATTCCCCATCTATTCACCCCAAGATGAAATGGGGCAGCCCACAATGGGAAAAACGTGTCAAATCCTCTGCCCTTTCTCGTTCCGGTCATTTTACCGTCCTTGTCACCGGTGCTGCCGGTTTCGTCGGGTCCCACGTTTCCGCCGCCCTCAAACGGCGCGGCGACGGCGTCGTCGGCCTGGATAATTTCAACAGCTATTACGACCCATCGTTGAAAAGAGCCCGTCAAAAATTGTTAGAACATAATGGGATTTTTGTTATTGAAGGTGATATTAATGACAGGCATTTACTCGAGAAGCTTTTTGATATTGTTGCATTTACTCACGTAATGCACTTAGCTGCACAAGCTGGCGTTCGTTACGCTATGAAGAATCCTGGTTCTTATATCCACAGTAATATTGCAGGTCTCGTTAGCGTTTTCGAGGCCTGTAAATCAGCTAATCCACAGCCTGCAATTGTTTGGGCATCGTCCAGTTCTGTCTATGGACTTAACTCTAAAGTACCCTTTTCAGAAAAAGATCGAACGGATCAACCAGCGAGTCTTTACGCCGCCACAAAGAAAGCTGGTGAAGAGATTGCACATACTTATAACCATATCTATGGTCTTTCAATTACAGGTTTGAGATTCTTCACTGTTTATGGACCTTGGGGTCGACCTGATATGGCGTATTTCTTCTTCACAAAGGATATATTAAAGGGAAAGAGTATTAATGTGTTTGAAGGTTCTAATAATAAAAGTGTAGCAAGGGATTTTACTTACATTGATGATATAGTGAAAGGGTGTTTAGGGGCATTGGATACAGCTGAGAAGAGTACAGGAAGTGGTGGGAAGAAGAAGGGAAATGCACAATTGAGAGTGTTCAATTTGGGGAATACTTCACCTGTTCCAGTTACTAAGCTGGTTAGTATATTGGAGAAGTTGCTTAAAGTAAAGGCTAAAAAGAATGTGTTGCCATTGCCAAGAAATGGTGATGTGATGTTTACTCATGCTAATATTAGCTATGCTCACAAGGAATTTGGATATAAACCTACTACAGATTTGCAGATGGGGTTACAGAAGTTCGTTAATTGGTATCTTGATTACTATTCAATTAATGAGAAGAAAAAGAGTTTTTCGTGACCTTTATTAATGAAGCTTTTAGCTACTGATCACAGGAAGTAGGACGAAAATATCGAAAACTTGTATAGGTATTTTAATTTTTAGTGGACCGGAATATTTGTTTTTCCGTCTTTCTTTTTTTAACCTTGAACAACTGTATTAACAATTTCCAGTTGGGGAGATTTCATTATGCTAGTCGTCTCACAGTCTTAATGAACTGTGCTTCCTTTTTACTGTCTCTCATCAATATTTGCTTCCATTTTTCCATGCTTTTTATTGCTCTTATGATTATGTTAATGCTATTTAATACTGCATTGGCATGTGTCATGATTTGTTTGTATAAATTATACTGCATTCTTTTCTTTGTCTGCGTGTTCTTTGGGTTTTTTCTTGGGGGGGGGGGGGGGGAATCCAGTTCTTAGTAACATATAGGAGGTGAATGAAAGCCAATCGCAGATGCGCCTTAGCCAGTATTTCATGAACTTCGAGTTGCTCCATGTTGATACATCACGTATTATGGGCCCCTCTTTATTGGACGAAGAACGTAAGAAGTCGACCAACAATTTGATTCTATCTTAAAACTCTACACAGCTAAAAGCCTAAAACCGATTACGCCTCAATAGTTCCACTGGTGCTAGTTTTCCTTAGATGCGAAAGATCATCGGCTTCCTCTACAAAATTGATCAAAAGCCCAAAGTTATCCTAAGATTATTTTAACTTGCCGAACAAAGTGAAATGCCGGTGGTCGTAGAACTCACTTGTTCATTTAAGATAGGTTGTTTAGCAGCACAGAGACGCATCATTCACGATGTGGATCCCAAATAGTAAACATTTCTAATTCTATTTTGTTGATAGATGATAATTGCTTACTTGTGGCGAGAAAGTTTGCAGCTGAGTCTCGTGGATCCCAAATAGTAAACATTTCTAATTCTATTTTGTTGATAGATGATAATTGCTTACTTGTGGCGAGAAAGTTTGCAGCTGAGTCTAAAACTATTACTATCTCATTGGCTTTTGAATCTTGTGCTCATACCCAAGAAAGATAGCTAGGTAAGAATTGGAATTCAGACTACTACTGGAAAGTGAGTCGATCAGAACTCAACTGATGTCTGTTGTTTAATTGTTCCAGCACATAGGTGCATTGATTACGGAGGATTTGAAGCAAAAAAAATTCAAAGCAACATGAAGATGGGTCATTTTGTAGGACCGTACACACAGAGACCACCAAAATTCCTAATTGTGCTCATGTTGTGCGACTTGCGACGGACAAGTATTAATTCTTCCAGAAAGGACTCCCCAAAAAGTAAGCTGTTTTGTGATCATAACACAAAAGTGTCGAATACTATATACTAATTATGCATCTAGCAAATTAGCTACTCATACTGTCAGACAGCTTATGACTTTGCTTTTTTCATATACAACATAAAATAGCATCAACTCAAAAGTACTTATCTACATGAGAATTCTCATTATAGGAAGCGCTACAATGCACTCGCATGTGTAAATTAGAGCAGTTACATGAGGAATGTGACATGTTGTAATTGATCATACTTCTTAAAGGTTCATGTATTTATTGATGAGGAGTACTTTTCAAAATGTGTAAATTCTTTGAAGCTCGAACACGAAAAAACCGGAAGAACTTTAGAGAACCTTGAGAGTAACAATGTCAGGCACTTGAAGAGGGAGAGCTAGAGGGCCAGGAAGTTGTGTTTTCCATTTACACTGCTTATTTGGGCGAGATACTGAGTAACTAGATTGAAGTGTACACATAGATATCCCTGGAAGTTTTGAAGTCATTACCATAAGCCAGGTAAAAAATCAAACGAAGGGCACTAGACAGGAAAAACACCAAGAAAAGCTGCCTTCAACTTAAGCTATGTGGTCTTGGCTCGCACTACTCACAGGTCTCTAGTCTTGATATGCAATAACTGTTAATTCCTGAATATCATGTAATCTTTTTGGGCAAAAGATCTAAAATTTAAATCAACATTTCCGAAAGAACATCTGAAGTGTGAGTAACTGGACCAGGTTGACACACTTTTAATATACATCAAAAGTTCGTTGTGTTGTGAGATATAACGATACCCAAGAAGATAATCTGATTCAGAATGGTGACGTCTTAGCGATGACCATTTTTGCTGTCGCTGTCCATTTCCTCCGCATCTTCAAACCTTTGATCATTAATTTGAAGCTGCAGTAAGAAAAGTAAATGTCTCAATTTCCAGCAACAAACAGCCAATATATGCACTAGAAGTGCATGTGAAATAACTAGAGCAGAAAGCATGAAGATGCTCTATTTTCATATCTCAACCTACTCTTACATACCTGAAACCACTCCCCACCTCAAAAAAACAATAATAAAAACAAACTTAGACGACAAGGTGTATTATAGAAGGACTCAGCATATGCCAGAGCTATAGTGAAATTGCACATGCAGCTATTGATAATAGTTTATCTAGCACCCATCTAAAAACACAAGTTACTTGAGACAATTGGCCAAGAGGAGCTCTAAAATTCTTGACAGTGCTAGCCAAATATATAGTGAGACTCTCTGCCTGTTACTCTAGAAACTAAGTATTTAATTTGTTCATCTCCCATGCCACCCAAACCCATCACCTACCAACAAGCCAAACAGAAGACAAATGACAATAGAATAATCACAGTTCTTAAGTTCAAGTCTCAAACCAAATCTACAACAGGCATACCTGAAGCACATTATGAGCTAAGTCGTGATCTCCATTTGAATGACCAATAGAATGTGTCAGATTTTGAGAAAACGTCCATTCAGATTCTTCCTCTTTAAAAGTTAAGACCAATAACAGCAGAAGTTAGTTGGCAAAACAAAAATTGGTTTCTTAAAACAAACCAATGCCTATCAATTCCATACCAGCTTCCTGATTTTCCAGCTGATCTGCACTGAAGATCCAATTATGTTCTTCTTCCTCCCCTAGGAAAAAGCAATACCAGGGTTTAGTCAAGTAGAAACATGACTGGGAAGAAGAAAATGAGAAAAGACGTTTGTTTGGAGTATGTCCAAAGAAATGAATAACAACCTTCAATTGGTTCAGGATTAAGCTCAGCACATTCACAAAAGATCTGGAAGAGAGTATCCACTGTCAAAATAGAACACACAAAGCAAAGATATCTTTAGGAGCTGAATTAGTAGAAGGCATTTATCCTAGACGAAAGATTTCAAGGAAAACCCAAGTAAAAACAATGAGCAAGAACGAAGTACATTGATTAGGATCCGATGGTACAAGTCTCAACTCAATGATCCTTGATAAATCTGATGACTCATCACCCTCATCAGTGGAGCCTTCTGATTCATCATCTTCCAATCCATTGTCAATCTTCAAGAACAAAGCAAAATATATCCATCATTTTCATAACAGAGAAAGCAATCACATTTGCAAAATGGAACAATTGTTTAACCAACACCCACACTAAGTTGCCCTTCAGAAAAGAAAATAAATCAAATGATCATACAAAACTTTAGACGAGCCTGAAATAAAGTAATTGAGTTACCAAACACTCACTAATAATGAAAACCAAAGACATGCCTTAACAGAATGGACACATGCATAACAATCATGAAACCACCTCATCAAGGTATAAAATACGCATAACAATCATACAGCCAATCCCAAATGATTTTCCATACAGACAGCATATGCTAGCCTAGCCTAATTTTTTTTCTGGATCCTATTTTGTCAAATAAAAGAAATTGCATTTTTACCCTGAGTAGAGGATGTCCAACCATATATTTGCTGTGTGAGACATCTTACTGACAAATGAAAAAAAGAAAAAAAAAGTAAACAGCAGGATGATACTCCATGCTCAAGTAAACTGGAAAACTACAGATGCATAAAAACAAACCAAGAAACTAAACTTAAATAGTATGCCCAAGTTACCCTATTGAATGTAGTGGACCTGTGTACTTTTCTACACTCCTCAGTAGGACTAATGGAGTGGACAACTGAACCAATTAGTTTCAACCAACTGAACCAATTAGGAGAGAAATGATTGAAATCTAAGTATCCTATCTATTCAATTATTCTGTTAAAAAAGGATGGTATGATTGCTGATTTTCACAGAGGCAGGATGGCAGGTGGAGTTCAAAAGAAGCTTGAATGACTGGGAGGTAGATGACCATTGTCTTATACTTCAACAGCTTGACTCAGTCTCAATTAATCATAATTAGGTGGATGCGCTGATCTGGACAAATGGTAAGGATAAAAAGTTTCCGGTCAAAGTTGTTATAATATGCTGATTAAGAAGGCAAGTCACAGGGTTGAAAATTGGCCTTGGAAGATGATTTTGAAGAAAAAAGCTCCAGTCAAGGTGGCATGCTTTGGATGGATAGAAGCTCGCGAAACATGTTTGGCACAAGATAATTTGCAAAAAAGAGGTTTAATCTAAGTAAAAGATGCTATCTGTCTGAAGGAGATCAAGAATTAGTGGATCATATTTTTCTCCATTGTAGAATTGCTAGACAATGCTGCAACTTGTTCTTAAACGTTGTTGGTATCTCTTGGGTAATGCCACAGACCGTCAAGAGTTTGTTGGAAGAGTGGCAAAATCAAAGAGTACCTAGAATACTGAAGCAAATATGGAGAACCATTCCATTGTGCAAATTCTGGACTTTAGGCTGGAAACGAACCGGGCTTGTTATGAAGGACACAAGGATCACATTTTTAGAATTAGAAACAAATGCATTACCTGTTTTATTGGTGTAAAAGCAGTGCACCAGTGGAACAACAGTTTATAGATTTTCTGGATTTACTATGAGGAGTGTAGGAGATAGTTGTTCTGCTGTGCTCTTTGTAACATTTTGTACCATCTTACTACCTTATTAATGAAACTTTTACCTTATCCAAAAAAATAAAAAACACAGAATAGTTATCTTTACAAGCTTCCCCCAAATAAAATACAAAACAAGAACCTAAAGATTTTAGTAGTTGTTACCAATTTACCCAAATCCAAAAAAAAAAAACAGAAATTATTTTTTCCATAAATTTAAAACAATTTTGATTGCAGCCTTTCAGATACCTGGTTTCCTTTCCCAATTCAGAGAGTTCTTAGTTGGTTATTCAAATGCCAACTAAAAAAATAGCAGGATGTGGGTATTCGGCCTAAATAGCAGACAGGGGTAATAATTAAGGAATACTAGATATCCAGGACGTAATTTGTCAATGCTAACACAAACTACTTATTAGGTAGAACATAACTATTCAATCCTTCATCAAAAAAAAAAAAAACTATTCAATCTGATAGAATGTCTTTTCTCTATCAAATCCAAACTACCAATCTAAGCCATTTCATGAATAAAATGCAACCAATCAATATAGTTCCCCCACCCCACCCCACCCCCCACCCCACCCAAAAAAATCCTTTTTTTTTATGAAGTAAATTAATTTCATTGTTGGCATCAAGAAGATGCATAATAGTTACAAAAGATATATAGCAAAAAGGAATAATGTCAGCTCCAATACATATGTTCAGGCTAATACTAAAGAGCTAACAAAATTCAAATAACTACCTGGGGTATCTATGGGGGATAAATAAACCCAAGTGTATAAAAACATAATACAATTAGCTTTGAGAGATTGGAAAGTAGTTGATAGTCCATCAAAACATCTGCTATTCCCCCAAAATTCCTTTTTAATTCTCATTCTTACATAGTAGTCAATATTACATATCATTAAGCTCCCTGCATTCCCAATATCTCACAAAGTTAAATAAACCCTCTGTTATACTATGAAATATCCGTGACCAGAGAACTAGGAACTACCTCTTGTCAAGTGGTGTTAAGCAAACTTACTTAATCTTCTAATTGTCATTTGCATTATACTAGCTGAAAATTTTAAGCGAAGCAGCATGGGATGATACCTCTTGAAACAAGATATATCAGCCTCTGATAACAAGGGTGAAAACCTTTTCAGTCAGATATTTAAAAGGGAAATAACCATAAGGAGAGATACTTACATAATCACTTCAGTATATTCCTTGCCCTTTTTGATTACTAACAGTTCCATTTCACGACCAGCAGTTCTTACAATTACAACAGAAATTAATCCAAATATAGGCAGGTCAATTTGCTTCTACAAAATTTGGGATATTCCAATTTCACAAAGAACAGAAATTAATCTTCATTTATTGGCTCTCTTGCTAATATAGAGTGAAACGTAAAACCTCAACTAACGGAAATAATATACTCCGTGTTTACATTTTAAAGGAGATTTTACCTGAGCGTATAAACAAGGATCCTGATACGCCTCGGGGTCCCTAGACACAGCATGAAGTGAAACCGACAAGAAATTAACTGCATAACCTTTCCTCCTATCTGTATCGCTTAGCCACACCACTTGCCTGGTAAATATTTTACGAATTACAACCAAACTCAACGAATGATTCGATCCGAAAAGGCATAAATACAGAAACAAACAAAAGATAAATTTAAGGTCGAGAGTTACTTAGTGGTGATGTAGAGAGTGCCAGGGGACTCAGGCTGGCGGCTGCCGAGAACGATGGCGGTTCCAGGCTGAACGTGCATGAGTTCCTCGCCATTGTCGGCGTCGAGGGCTGGCTGCCCGGCGCCGTCACCAGTTCTTTCAACGAAGAACCTCAAGCCTGACATATTTTCCGGCTGATTGATGTTTACTTAGCTCCGGCAGAAAAGGAGTGTGAGACTGATAAAGGCTCTGCTAGACTGCTGCTCTAGGGTTTTGGTTGGGCGCCAAAATTATTTTCGACAAAAATTTGCACCGCTATAAGAAGGTTCTGGACTCTTGCACTGTTCATATCTAGTGGGTCTACGTGGCCTCTTGACTTCGGTCAAAATCAATTTTGGGAAGTATTTAATTTAGAGTTATATGGGTCATGAGTCATCCATATAAACTCTTGATTTTAAAGGATGCCCAATCACGAATCCCCACTCTTGATTTTAAAGGATGCCCACTCACGAATCCCCACAGTATGCGGTAAGACGCGAGTTACCCAATCGTGGATATCAAGGACCAAGGAGGGTGGATACCTACCAGCCGAAAGTAGAAAGACATTAGCAAGTCAGAAACAAAAAGAGGGGGAATAAACAAAATATATGATAGACAATAAAAGACTCTTACGGTCGAAGTTCCATTGCTCGGGTAACCCGATTGGGTCCGCCACTATGTGCTCGGTTCTGACGAAGAAGTAATAGCACCAGAACCGGCGGTTCGCCTTTACATCTATCCCCGTCACCAACCCTTTCGTCCCACAGTGACGGAGATGAATTAGCGTGCCTTAGTAGAGACTAGGCGAGAAAAGATACAATAGATGATGGATGGAGACTTTGTAGCCGGTCAACATTACGAACTTCGCCAGCATAAAAAAGACTTTATATAGGTAAGAGGAAAGTTGTGCCGCGAAGACGCCATAAAAGTGGTAGAACTCCTTAACTAGTGGGCGAAGAGGAAGGGAGTAACCCACCAAAAACGGGTAGGCGTAGAAAGCACAATACCCAGGCCGGTGAACTTGTATTGCATCGTTCCTCGCAGGAAGAATATTGATGTGAGCGGGAATACGGAATTTAGACCACATGCCTGATATTTGTTTCGACCCCATAACTAATAGTACCCGTTCAGGAACAGGGGCAGGTTCCTTTGGGAAGTCATTTTTGACCGACGGGTTCTGAGGAATAATCTCTTGTATAGTGGGAAAACTTTCGTCTTACGCAACCGTAGGTTCACTGCTACTATAAGGCATGGCTACAAACACATGGGTGGCATCGGAAACTATGTTAGAAGTATGACGAGAGATTGTCACTTTTCTAGCATCGTATATGTAGTAGAGCCGGAATCAGGGTATCAACGGGAAAAGAAACCGTAAGCTAGAGTTGAAAAGTAGAAGGAAATCGGAAGTAAGGGTTAGAGAAGAAGCAGAAGAACAAGAAAAGTGCCAAAGGAATATGAAGTGCGAAAAGTTTCATTTTTAAATCTCCCTTCCCCTATTTATAAGGTATTTATGGTGCCCAAATCGATGCAAGAAACTCTCACTGACAGTAAAAGCGAAGCAATAGAGGCGCTGGAAACGACGCATTGCATGGGGAAGATGTGTTATGATGATGCGTGTTTTCATGTCGTCATCCTATATTAGCCATGCCAACCACAACCTTTGAGCCAATCCGTCATCAATGCGACGTCGACCAGTCCAACTCGATTTTCTACCACGGAATATCTTGTGATTAGATACAGATAAAATTTGCTCAACGAGGATGACCTTAATAAGCGGAGGGACTAACTCTATAGGTCAAAATTAGGTTGAACTTCAGAATTTTTTGCCTGAATTTTGGCCTGACTTCCAAAGGCAAAATACGCAAACTTCAGTTCATAAGCAAGGACAAACTTTAGTTCAATTGTGTATATATGAAGTTTGAACTTCATAATTTCTCGCCTGAAGTGCAGCCTTATCAAAGGTCAGGAGGAAGAGGAGGAGGCGTTTGAAGTTGTTAAAATGAGGGTATAAGTTAAATAATTTTAAAAATATGGGTATAGGTTAAATGAGGGCGACCAAATAATGCGTCCAGTGTAATTTTTACCTTTAAGCTGTATCCTATTCAAAAATGGTTCTATTATTTGTCGTCGAGGAGTAAATTTATTAATGATATCTGTACACCATGCATTGTAACTTTTTCTATTATTTGACGTCGAGGAGTAAATTTATTAATGATATCTGTACACCATGCATTGTAACTTTAGAATTAATAAAATAATCTTTTTAAGTTTCTTATGTGTAAAAGACAAATCTCTTATGGATAAAAATATATCATTCATGTGTAAAAGAAATTAAAATTAAAAAAGTTCATAAAATTTAAAATATTTTTGTAAAGAGCCACAAAATCAATTGATCCATAATTACATGCAATGACAAAGGGAACAAAACTGAAAGAGATCATTTAAGAAGCAAAAAGTAGAGAAAAAAAGGTGACTGCAAGAGCGTAAGCCCCGTTCAGTTAGTCCGGTTGGACCACGTGAATAACTGTATTACTATCGGCCAATAAGAGCTTTCCGGCAAGAGTCCATAGGCTCCACCTCGTCTCAGCCCATCTCACGTATAAGATACGAACTCACAAGCCGTGAAAAGCTTAGCTCGTTTCCAAGCTTGCATCTCTGCATAAGCGGCCCGGGGACTTTCCTGGGCTTGACCTACTCTTCGAGTAAATCGCAGCCCATTCACGTCATCTTGCAGTCGGTTTAAGATGCAATCTTGAAAATCATATTAAAATGACACGAGAGAGGATTCGGAAGACGATGTGGGAATGTTCAGTTTCCTGCCCATAATTCAGTTCAAGCGCTAGATAAAATAGTATTCATGTTAATACACAGGCCACCCACCTTAAATTAAATAAAAACATCACGTGATAGACACCAACAGAAGCTTTAGTTTTGTTTTCTCGTGGTGTCAACTATTTTCATTGCCTATAAACAATTAGAACATCAATTTATTAATGGGATAATTTCACACCAGTACAACTCACATGCCTAGCTTGCAACATAATAGCCTAGATATTATATTATAAATATATAGCCCAAAAATAATAGGCTAATTCCCGAAAAAATAACTTATTTCACACAATCAACTATTGTTATCGTTCCCTCTTTATACAATCAATTGTTTTCATTCTCTTGATTTCCTTTGATTATTAAGCATCTGACAAAAAAAATACAAATAAGCCACAACGCAACTCAAAAATCCTATCCTGAGTAATACATATTATCTGAAAGTAAGAAATTCAAATACCTTTATGTGCAATTATTGAAGCAATCCAACATGATAAAAGAAAAATAAAAAATTGATAAATGAATTGTAGAATTCCTCCAACGCGTACAAATATATTTCATATAGCACATACATGAAAAAGAAGAAGAGAAGGAAGTGTTAAACTTCTGTAGAGACCTCTTACACATTAACAATATATATATATACATCCTTATAAACTGAAAAAATATATATTTATACAATATTATACACAAATATACATATTTATACATAATTATACAATATTGTATAACTTGTATAAACATGTATTATAGTGTATAAGAGGTGTCCTTATATCCATATATACAACTATACACTATTATACAGTGTCGATACTACCTGCTACATAGTTATGATTTTCCAGAACTTCAAACTTCAGAATAATCCAAAATTACCAGAACTTTAAACTTCAAAATCTTGTAAAATTAGTGGTTATTTGTAGGTGCAAATCAAATTTAAAAGCTATTTATTTTCATATATGTATGTATTTTCATGTTTCTTTCAAAAATCTTCTTCGTTCTTCTGCTTGCCACCATGGACGACAGAGTCTTTCTTCGAGCTTTTCTCGAGCCATTAATGGCAGAATTGCATGGGGGTAAAGGAGGGGAATATAAGGGGGCTAGGTTAAGAGAGGAGGACAGATCTATGTGGATTAGAGATAAAAGTGAGAGGCGGTGAGAGAGAAGGGATTGAAGAAAGAAGAAAATAATAAAAACCCTAAAAGTATGTCTTTAATAGTGGGCTAAAGACTAAAAAGTTTCTTTTAAGTTATATAAAACATGGGCTATATAGGGTAAGAGCTTGAAATATGGGTCATTTTTGGTTGGGCTATTAAATCAAGTGACATAGATTGTAATTCTTTCTTTATTAAAATCCAAATCCCCCTTAAATGAATGAAACAACTTTACGTTTCAGATTTAGAAATTCTCTAGAAGGAAAAGATAATTTGTTTCTTCGATCTTGGGACCAGTAAATCATCTAAATGTGTGACATAGCATCCGAGGAATTAGTGTAAGCTTCGTCAGAGAAACATCTAAAAGAAAAATCTGCAAACATCAAAAACAGCCGCACCTTTCAATTTCGCCGAATAACAGCACACACAGTCTCCGAAACACATACAAAGGAGGATGTATAAGTTCAATGGGTTGAACTGAACCCCAGAAATTTAAATAAGAGCATTAGTATATGCGTCAAATTTTACTAAACTTTAACAGATAGCATATTTTGGATTCATAAAAGTGTGATAGGTTTAGTAGTAAGAACCTATGGCTGAACTCGTCAAATTTTATAAACCCGCCTCTATGCACAGAGATGGGAAACGGATGGGAAACGTCCCTAAAGCTGATATCCCGCTCGAACCCACGCACTAGCAGGTTGGATTTATGCTTTCATGTCCGCAGAATATTAGCTTGCTTGACTAAGCTGAAGAAATCAACTTATTTTGAAAAATGCTTTTCAAAAAAACACTTTTTGAAAAAAACACTTTTTGAGAGAAATAGTTTGTGTTTGGCTAATTATTTGAAAAAGCACGTTCGAACAATAATTTATATTTGACCAAGCTTTTAAGAAAGTGATTTTAAGTATCAAATTATAAATAACGACATGAATAGATTTATTTTATAGTTAATATTATAAGTAAATAAATAATCTCAAAAATTTGTTATTACATGCAATAATTAAATCTTTTCATTTTATGTAAGTAAAATATAAAAATATTTAATTCTTTTAATATAAGTTAAATATTTTAAAAATCGTTCAACGAATATAAAAGCATTCGTCTCTGAAGTTACTCTATATTAGAAAACTATCTTAAAAATAAGAAAAAATATTTATACATTAATATTCTAAGTATTAAGTTTAACGGTTATTTGATATATACTATATTTTGTCTAAGGGCATTTAAGAAAAAAAGTCAAAACTGTTTCTGCTTTTGAAAAGAAACTATTTTTTGCTTCTCAAAAACTGCTTCTACTTCTTCCCAAAAACATTTTTTTTCCTTAAAAAAAGCTTAGCCAAATAACTCAAAGTTAGGGAAGAAAATTGCTTTTGAGAAAAAGACACTTTGGGCCTTTTGAGAAGCTTGCCAAACAAGCAATATATTTGTATGCGAGCGGCAGGTGAATGCATGTTAAAAAGCTCGTTGTAGAGTAACAGAAAATTCAAACCAGGTGTGATTGAAGTAGAATCACGAGCTTCTTTGTCTTTTTCTTTTTTGGGGAAATAAAGTACTGGTAATTTGAATGATTGCTGCTCCTAATTGCAATGTAAGATTTAAGTATTTCTACATCAATATATAGCAAAATGTTTCCATAATCATAGCTTTTTATGTTTAATAGCAGGACATCACTCCCATGCATACAAAGTGGAGAAAAATGAAGGGCAAATCCTTAATTTCCAGCTAGCCAAATTACGGTGCAGCCATACCAGCTGAACATTGGCTTTTCCATTCTTTTAGCCTAAGAGCTTGAGAAACAAGTCATTCATATCAAAATAAAAGCATCTATGCTTAATACTCTGGAAAAGTTGGATCAAGTACTATCCAGAAAACTAATTTCCATTGAGTAGCATGACTAAATCAAACAAAATTGGATTTAACAAGTAATTCATGGCACGGGAAAACAACATATTGCCATCAGCCAAAACTACTACGGCTCAAGTCTCACTCTAAGCCACAAGTGTGCTGGCAGTGGTTGATTCGCTGCACATAATTGAAATAAAAACAATCAGCAACCTTTGAGAAAGATGGCATAAACCTTGCTCTTAAACCAAGAGTAAAGACAGCCAAAAAAAAAAAAAATAGTGCGCCATACATTGGTTTTAGAACAATGTGCGAAAATCACCAATTTTAGGAAAAAAAGAACCAATTTCAAAGTGTTATATGACAACTTTCCTTAAACAATACAGTAGTTTCTTGGTACACTTTCATAATGAACACCAACACAATTTAGATAGACCAAAAATGTAAGTTAAAGTGGAAAGGAGTAGAAGAAGATAGTAATAAACAAATAACACTTGGAATTGTTACAACTAAAAACTTTAAAGCTTGCTGTATAATAAGAACCAGGACATTCAATTACCAATGGAGCATATACCAAGAAGAATCTAGAAGTAAACAACAATATAACAATAACAACTACTATGTCTTAGTTGTGGTTAACACACAACTCCTCACAATCCATTTTGCTCAATTTGTCTTGGTATCAGAAGCAAAAAGATATAAAATGTATCGCAGCCAAAAGTTATAACAAATTGAAAGATTTCAGTTAAACGTTTTAATTATAAAGAGGACAAATATTGACCCTAACCCAGCTCCAAAAGAAGGTTCATGGGGTAAGAATTGTCCAAGATCATATAATAAGACACTACACAACCACTCTTTCACCCCAACAATTGTAGGGCACTCTAGCACCCGCTGTGGATGCGCATGCTCACATTTGGAACGTGACCAGCACAACATGGAAGCTAATCTTTGGGTAAACGAAGAATAGGGATAAGCCTGACTTTGATATAATGTAAAGAAAATGGAGCTTGAGTTTGACTCATCCAAAAGCTAACTCATGAGATGATAACTGCCTAAGACCATATAAGGAGATAACAACTCGTTCCCTCAACCGATGTGACAAACTCTAACATTAACAACGACTAACTATTGCCCCTCTTTTGGGGCCATCAATTCACTTGGGTCAAATAAGAATAAGCGGCATATGAACCACCTTCACACAACAAGTCGAAGCCATGGAAAAACCAAGTACATTACAGTTTTTATCCAACTGTGTAACTCTCATCAATGCCTACAGAAAATTATAGCTCCAGATGAATAAAAGTAACTAGACTAGAGGCCTCTAACTCTAGTAAGAAAATCATTACGAAGGAACCTAAGTTTCAGAATAGTTCTGCAAAAAGAATTTGTTTCCAGAAGAATAAACCAAAACATAAAGAGTAGTATATGTATAGCACAGACATTGTAAAGCAAGAGATAGAGAGGGAACAAAGCTTACTATTTCCAGACAGGTGGGAGCTTCTTTGTTTTCTTGTAATAGCGAGCAAGACGATGGATCCTGCTCTCCACCAAAATCAAGCGGAACTTAGAATCCTTATCCTTTCTGTTCCTCTCCAAATGCTTCCTAATAGCAACTGCCTTCTTAATCAGGTGGTACAGATCCTCTGGTATCTCAGGAGCAAGCCCTAAATCCATTTGCAACAACAAAATACTCATATATCAAAAACCAGATTCATCTAAGCAATTAATCCCACACCCAAAAAACACATATAATAACAATAATACCGTGAGCCTTGAGGATACGCAAGATCTTGCTGCCAGTGACACTCTTGACTTGTGCAATTCCGTGTGAGTCACGAAGAATCACACCAATCTGTGAAGGAGTCAATCCTTTCTTCGCAAACTTGCAAATGTTGTCCTCAACCTGAAACCGTACAAATCAAGCACACACATAAATTTTCTAGACATATAAATAACACGAAGTTAGAAGTGACAAAAAGGTAGATGATTTTACATCAGGAGCGGAGATCTTGAGCCAACTAGGAGGTGTTCTTTTGTAAGGAAGAGCCGAAGCTGAAATACCCTTACTGAAACCACAACAAAAATGTTAGGCTAATTGATGGTCGGAGAAAGAAAAATGCAGATTAATTGATAGTTATAAGAGCTTAAAGAAGAGAAGAGAATGACGAACCCGCGACTATGCATGCGACCCATGATGGCGGAGTGAGGATTGGCTACCGGCGGTCAGCAATCGAGGCTTAGTTTTGGTTGTGTCAATGGATAGTCCGCGAAGCTTTGTTCTTTAATCTATGGTGTTTTACTAGGGTTTAGTGTTCCGGTGGTGCTACTTTGGGCTTCTGTAGCCCAGTTTTCAGGGCCTTGTTTATCATCGAGAAAGAGTGTTTTGTTTTACTGGGCTGGGTTGACAAAATTATTTGACAGACCGTGGGCCTAGGATTGAGCTTACTGAATTGGGTAAAAATTGTACTGAGCGTCCTATTTGGTTGCTTATATTTAATTTATACCAATTTTTTCAAAATTTTAATTTATACATACTTTTTAAATAATTTCAACCCTTTCTCCTTGTCTTTCTCCCAGTGATTTCCATATTACTGGTTTTCACGAATTGAACCTCAATGATTTTCATTACTTGAGCATTTATATAAACATTTGTTCATAATGAACGTACTTTGTTACTGAAAACTACCGTTATTATTAAATACAGAAGCTGTCCTTTCTTTATTTTTCCTATTGTTGATGGTTTAACGGCTGAATGATGTGATGCTAACAAGCATTCATCTTTATATTTTGGAATACCAAATAAATGGATTGTCATATACAAAACAAAATAGAGCAAATCCAAGCAGAACCATAGCGTCGCCATCGTCGAGATGCTATGGTCAAGCGGAATCGTAGTGTGTTCCTCGACATTTCGATCCATAATAAATCAATGAAGCTATCTCCATACTTAGAATATGAAATTTGAAAGGTCAATCTTCCTCCCCAAAATAGAAACTTCGGTAGTACATATTCAAGGGTTTTAAAAACTTCAGCTCTAGAGCTGAAATTCGCTAGATACAAACAAAAACTTCACCTCTAGAAGTGAACTTCACTCCGACTACTAGAATGTTGAAGTTTTACGTGATTGCTTTTGCTACTTTAGCCCCGTATGCTAAAGTTATGCGTAAAAGCGGGTACGTTTGCAATTTTTTTTGCAAAGCGGACACAAGTTAAAACATAACACAAAAAGCGGGTATAGATGCAACTCCCTCGTGAATTGTGTGCTCGACCCAGTCATGTAAATCCTTACTTTTGTCTCGCCTTATAATAGGATTTTACTGTGGTATTATCACTTTTAGCCCGTGCAAAAAACTATTATATCTGGTAGCCGAAAAAGTGTATAACATTTGTGTAATTTTTGTATATAACATATAGAATGTATGTGTAAGCAAAAAGATATACGACTTCTATATATTTTTACGATTATTATTTTTACAACAGTTATATAATGTTATATTTTCATTTTTTGCTATACAATGAATTGGATATCTATGATTAGGAAAGGAATTAGCCGGAATGACTGCAACAAGACACGTCAACAGTATTACATAGGTCATCTCCAACCTTACCCTCATTGCTCATAATGGGGGCAATTTTTGGGGTAATTTAGCTCCAACCCTCCCCCATTTTCCCCCCAAAATAGTGGATGAATAGTATTCCCTCAAATATGAGGTACACTATTCATCTACCCCATTACTATTCATCACTTTTTTACCATTATTTTATTATTTTAGCTTTTAATTTATCTTTTTATATATACCTAATTATGTTTATGTAATGTCTTTATAATATTAATTTACATCTTAACTCTGGTGTATAATTTTGATAAATTAATTTTCATGCATTTTATGTAAAATTGTAAGTTAATTTTATTATAAGTTAGAATTCTATTAAAAATATATAATTATCTCAAAAAAATGAATGGTGCAAATATAAAATATTAGATGTTGTTAAAATTAAAAAGTGAAGATTGAAAATAATAAAATTGAAATGAAAGATAATAATATAATATAGAAGAGAGAGAAGAATACAAAAAAGTTTGGGGAACAAAATTGGGAAATGGTTGGAGTAAGTTGTCCTCAAAATAAATAAAAAACACCCATTTTATGGACCAAAAATAAGGTAAATGTTGGAGATGCACTCGGAGGAGAAAAGGGGGCAGTTGAAGAATTACCTGCGCAAAAAAATTAACAATCAGACATGTTGTGACTTAGGGATCAGCGACAACTCTTTTGCTCTATAAGGATCGAAGGGATAGCATAATTCTTCTTCGAGAAAGTTGTACCCAATTGACTAATTCTGCCTTAATGTATTTCTACTTATTAATGGTCCAAGAGCAGAAGAAAAAGGAGATTCAGTAATTGCTAAGTTTGCTCGTGAGTTTGCTGAAAAAGAAGAAATTGCGGTAACGAGCAATTTGAAGTTGTTTAAAATTGGCTAAAGTTGTAAGTATTTTTAAAAGTTGGATATATGTAAATAAGACCGTCTCAAAGCAGCTACATGTTGCAACCTACAACAAGGATATACCAGAAAATGGACCGTGACCTAGATCAACGTATGCTAGCTTGTTAGTTATCGAGTAGAAATAGAACCCAAGTCGCCCGCTTAGCAATTTTTGGCCCAACCTTTGTGAAATAGCCACTGTCATAGAGTTTTAAATTTCACCAATTAAACCCTATGATATTGACGGCTCTATCATATTTGTCCTCTCAATTAGTACAAGAATAAGTTTTCTTTAATAACCGCAATAATATCATTTTTGAATAAACACTTCAAAGGTTCCATTAGGATAAATGAAAGTAAAAATCGCGAAAATAAGAGTTTTAACTTTTAAGTTATAAGGCATTTGAACTATACACAAAGGAAGAGGCAATTATACTTTTAGGTTCAAGATGATTATGGATGAGGAAGCCGAAAATCATATACTGATATACATGAACATTTTAGACATCTGAACCACAAATTTTTCAATTACAATAAACAAGTAAAAATAGCGAAATCAGTAGTGAAAAAATTATAACTTAGATATACTTGAACATGCCAAATGAAAGATCAAAAGCTATAAATACACAAAGTCAGGTTCTTGCTCGCATGCAATAAATATTACAGCTCAAGATCTCAATCAACTGCATATAAAAATTCAAAAGAAAGATAATTAGTTGAATTTTGAAGCATTTAAGTAATTTCTACATGAAGCAGACACTCCTTACAAAGATGGGGCTTAAATGATAGGATGACATAAAATAGATCATGTTTTATCTATAATTATAATGTCTTATTGTTTCCACTTAATTTTTCTTTTGAGATATTGCCTTAATTATTTGTAACATTGTTAGTTAGTATACTGTTAAGTATTAGTTTAAAGTGTTAGTTAGTATGTTAAGTGCCTCACGTGTGGCTCTCACGTGTTGTGTATATATGTATTCTTTGTACAAATAATAATTCAGTTAGTTAGTTCATTTTACTCTTTCATTCTTCTCTCTTCGAGAAGCTTCTAGGATTCCACCATTGGAGCCCAAGCTCGAGCTTCACCATTGTTCTTTACTTCTCCATCTTTGCATGGTATCAAAGCACAATAGTCGTCTCACCATTATCCTCGATTTCTCTCAATTGAGTTCTGAAGCTAACATTAGGATCTCAATCGAGTTCGCAAGTTTTGCCCCAATTTTTTTATTTCGGCATTTTTCTTCTATATTCATTTTTCGTTCTCAAGTACCAAGTTTTCCTGCCTTCTGTTTTGGCTATCCTTGATCCAAAGAATGAATATGGAGTTGAATCGAGCACCTCTACTCCCGTTGTCGACATCGACTCCGACGTTAATTTGAGTCATCCTTTCTACATGCACCCGTCAGATAATTTTGGTGCGATGTTAGTGACAGCTCCGATCAACGGTATCGGGTACAGATCTTGGAGGAGAGGTGTTCTTAGAGCTCTTTTAGTAAAAAATAAAATATGGCTTATCACTGGAGAGTATAAATGGCCAAAACCTAGATTTCCCACAATTTCGTAAGTGGGAGAGGTGCAATGATATGGTAACCTCATGGATCCTGAATTCTTTGTGAAAAGATATTGCTGATAGTGTAGAATATGCTAGTAATGCTTTTGAGTTGTAGAGAGAGTTAGAGGACAAGTACAACGATGTCGTCACACGAGAATAGGTGGAGGACTTATTAAAGGCATATCTGGGGGAGAGAGACCCTCCCCTCACTTTATTGTTCTTCATGAGTGGGAAGATAATGGCACCAAATTGTACCAAATCCAAAAGAAAATCAACGATTTAACTCAAAGAGTCCTTAATATTATCGGATACTATACAAATATGAAGAAACATTGGGAGGAATTGAATATGATAAACGCCAAATCACAATGTACTTGCCAATGTACCTGTGGAGCTAAGGAAATAGGCACAAATCTGAGCAAAACAGAAGACTCATCCAGTTTTTCATGGGATTGAACAAGGTATACACCACGGTGCGGGGCAGTATACTCATGATGATCCCTTACCTTCTATAGCACAGGCATTCTCTTTGCTCATTCAGGAGGAAAAGAAAATATAAGTAAAACCCCACAATCAGCTCGTGATGGAATAGTTCTCTCTAAATGCCAATATTCCTGCACACAACTACTTAAACAGGGCACCTATGCATAATAACAACTTCAGCACCAATTACTCTCCAAATAACTACTCCTCCACTAGCAGACCTCGTCCTTTTTTTGTGATCATTGCAAACGTGTTGGTCATACAAAAGACAAATGCTTCAAGCTCCACGTTTATCTTCAAGACTTCAATCACAATCCTAACTACAATAAAGGCAAGAGAATTATAGTAAATGTACACATCACTCTAGTTGATACTTTTCTTGTGAATGGTGGGGAAATGCAGTCCCAAAGCAGCAACTCCAATGTCAGTCTCACTAAAGAATAATAAGGGCAATTGGTGACTTTACTCCAACACTTTCACACTAGCTCTGCTGGAGACAACTCAGACAACAAAACCATTGGTGAAAATATGAATTTTGCAGGTATTCTAGCTTGCTTTGTATTTGTTCTCTCTGTTGATTTTGGATTACTTTCATGTAAAAGCTTTAAGTCAAGAGTTGGCATTTGTATTCTAGATTCTGGGGCTTATAATCATATGACATTCAACAAATTCTTGCTTACTCACATTAAAACCTTAGTGTATCCTATTTAATCACTTTGCCAAACGACTATAGAGTTAAAGTCACTGAATTGGAACAATTATTCTTACATCAAACATTATCCTACATAAAGTTCTTTATGTCCCTTCCTTCAAACACAAACTTATTTCAATACATTCTTTAGCTTCTCAATTTAAAGGTTTGGTGGCCTTTTCTGACTTTCTATGTCTGCTGCATAGTCCTTCAATGAAGAGGCCTCCGGAGATTGATAAGGTCAAGGATGGATTATACCTCCTATGTTCGAGATGTTTGAAGAATTTCTGCTCCACTTCACATGTCTCTTTGTCTTTTTCATAATTTGTTTTGTCTAAGACCTCTGATGTAAATAGTTTGCAGCACTGTCAACATTCTAATTTACATGTAAATGTTTTCACTTGTAATTCACATTCACTTGTAAATAAGTCCATTGGTAATAAAACTCTGTGCTTTTCATTACACACTTTCTTGTTCGATATAAATCAAGCTGACTTAGTGTGGCATTATAAATAAGGACATGTACCTTTTTCAGGATGGAGGGAGATATCCTCCATTCATGTTCAATTCTCAACCAAATGACCTTTTATCTGCTCTATTTGTCTCATGGCTAGGCAATCTAGACTTGTATTCCCCCCACAGAACCAACACCACAAATTCTCTTTTTGGACTCTTTCATGTAGATGTCTGGCGACCCTACTACGTGGCAACTCATGACAACTATAAATAATTTCTCACCCTAGTGGCATAGGGCCACCTGAACCCACCTCTTGACCAATAAAAGCAATGCATTGAAAGTTATCAAAGGGCTCATATCCTTGGTTGAAATTCACTTCAAAACAAATATAAAGTACCTTAGATCAGACAAAGGTTCTGAGTTTGTAAATACAGAAACCTCATCATTTTTTCACTCAAAGTGGATTATTCATCAAAGAATATATCCGTACACTCCTTAGCAAAATGGGGTTGTAGAAAGAAAACATAGGTACCTTTTGGAAATTACCAAAGCACCCCTCTTCCAATCCAAGTTACCCTTGCAGTATTGTGGTGAGTGTGTATTGGATGCCACTCATATTATAAATAGACTCCCCACTACTTATCTAGAAAAAAAATGTCCAGTTGAAGTCCTTTATAACAAAAAACTAATATATTCCCACTTAAGAAGTTTTGGATATCTATGCTTTCCCACTACACCCGAGTTTCATAGAGATTTGAACCTAGGACCACTCTCCATGTCATTGTGGGATATACTTATGAAACAAAAGGGTACAAAGTACTCGATTTAGCCACTAAGAAGATTCATGTTTCCAGGGATGTAACCTTACATGAGCACATCTTCCCTTTTGCCATTTTACTTGACTCCTCATCTCATATTCCTTCAGTTCTTGAATATATTTCTTCTCCACATAATGTATCACACCTCCTCTTTCCCGGAGGATAAGGAGTTTTTTCAATTAAAGTGACATTAATCGAAATAAGATTATTTATTTTATTTAGAGTAGCCACTTGAGATAATTATTATGGTGTCCCAAGTCACCGGTTTATTTATAATTTCAAATCAAGGAAATTTGACTCCATTTAAAGTATGCACAACCAAAAGACTCAGAATTATGTTAACCCGGAATAAGGTGTTAGACATTCCTGAGTTTCGTGGTTTTAGTACGGTCTCTTTAATCATCACTGACTTAAATAAATTATTTAATTACTCGCTTTAGAACCTATGTACATATTTACCTTTTACCATTTTTTAATTTGAAACAAATCATGCGTACGTGTATTCATTTTCTTTGGTTATTCATAATTACGGAGTTATCTTAAAACGAGTCACACGTACGTGTACTCAATTAATAACACTTTATTATTTTAAGAAAACCTTGACCAAAGTCTCGCGAAAGCGTACTTCGATTTATTTTAAAAATCGTAACTATGTCACGCGAAAGTGTACACAATCACGATGATAGATTAAGTCGCGACTAAAGTATTATATACGAATATTTATTTTTAAATTGTACTCATGTCAAACGAACGTGTACACAATCACGATACTTTATTTATTAATATGTGCCTAATATACACGCTAAGCACGAACGCCCTAAAGGTTTGCTACCCAAATGTGGTTGGCTTAAACATTCTCCTAGCGGATAATGATAAATCCAATAAGATATCTAATGTCCAATTTTCTTAATTAACCATTGCATCTCGTTGCCGATTAACACAAACATGTCTAAGTCTTTTCAAGTTCTTTTTAACTTAAACTCCCCTAAGCATTTAGACCCTTAGTCTTCATGAATTAGCTCTAATCAAAATATGGCATTAAATCAATCACGAAGCAGATCAATTTAAAATAATGAACTAAGGAACGTAACTCTAAAATATAAAATAAAAAACATAACGTAATATAAAACAAATAGGAGATAAGAAACGAAATGGAGCTTTAAGCAACTTTTCAATAGTAGAATTCCCTCCCCCCCCCCCAAAAAAAAGATTTACACTCAATCAATCAAGGAAAGTTCCATTGAGGGGAATTCAGCTGAGTAGCAAACAACAACAACAGACAAAAATCGCGTCAGTCCACGAATACAGAACCCAAAAACATCGAACAGATCACCGTATATGCTCAATGAAGGATCCCTGGACTTATGTGTTGCCACCGTAGAGCTAATCACTAACTAGAGCACTTTCCCCTCCGTTTTTGCTACTATTCCCCAAATTCTCGAATATTAGCTATTCCCAAATATTAGCTTCTTTTAATTTGTATTTATTCTTTGGAGTCTGTCTGTTCCTTTCCTATAAGTGAGTGTGCGTGTGATTTCTTATGAATGAAGATGGGATGAAGCTCTAGAGTTGGAGTCCTAGGATTGAAGGTGATGGCTGCTGCTAGGTTAGAGGAGAATAGAGAAGAAGCGGGAATGGAGAAGAGGATGAGGGATTTGCGCCACTTTTTTAGAGAGAGATGGGGGGATTAAGTTTTTTTTTCAATAGGGGAGTGGTCTGTTATTATTAAATGATGGAGACCTAGATCTAGTGAACTAAGGATTTTCAATATTGGGGGGGGGGGGGATGGAAACCGGTTGGGCCTATGATTTTGGACCCTGAAATTAGGCCAATTTGAAACAAGAGGCAAATTTGATCTTTAAAAATAGCCACCTTACTATTAATTAATTTTGTTTTACCAAAATGACCTAATTAGAATTTTAACTAATTGATTAAAGCTAATGTATAATTTTTGTGATTTTCATGTATTAATCTAACAATTAAAGGGTAATTAATTTCTAAAATGCAAATTAAACCTAAGATAGCATGAATAAAAATGTGACAGTTTTTATGATTTTTTTTTGTGATTTTAAAATATTAATCATGCATGAAAATGCAACTAAATGCATACAATCAATTTAAAAGAAAATCCTAAAATTCTATAAATTTAAAAGAAATAGGAAAAAGCCATTTTTTGTGGATCGTGTAGGAATGTTTTCTGTAGGGCAAAAAATAGTTGATCAGAACTGCCCTTCTTTGCTCAAGAACATGAAGAGTTTTGGGGAAAGATAAAGTGAGCCATCATTAATAATTTTTGCCCGTTTGATACTCCATGGAAGCATTTCAAAAAAGCTTGATCGAATCTTGCTTCAAAAGTTGCCTACATATCCTTGGCTATAAAGAAATCAGGTCAGTCTAGTTCTAGGAGAATGATAGAATAATGAGTTGCAGATTCGAGTGAGGTTCCGTCGAGGCTCCGGTCTGTGGTCCTGCTATTACATAAAAATCAAAATGAAACAGAAAGCTTATCAGTTGCAAGTTACAAGATTCCTATCTATGAGTCTTTTGAAGCTTGATCTTGAGACTTGGCTGGTTCTTCCTGCAGACTCTGATCTGAATCTTGATGCTTGCTAGCTATAGGTGCTAGTTTATTCTCCCTCAACTTTTCGAATTAAGACGGGACATTCAAAACTTGTGACTTAAATAATGTATTGAGTAGTCCACACATTTTTTTTGCTTTTGCATTTTGGATTCACTTCTTGCTTTTCTTTTCTTTCCTTTTTTGTACTCTGGATTGAGACTTCTTATTTTGGTTGTCTCGAAACCTGGACCTCGAGGTATAACTTGCTCATGCATCAAAATAGATGAACAAAATTTTTTTCCCCAGTTTTTACTAAGAAAATTTTGTGAGTAATTGTAACAAAACTCTATACCGCTTCAATATTGAAAGCAATAAAAGGGTGAGATGGTGTATCCTGGAAAAAGAGACTAGGGAGTGGTGACTCTATATCTAGAATGAAATCAACTAGAGAATGGAGACCCTATGTCTAAAATAAAATCAACTAGGGATTGGAGACCCTATGTTGGAAAATCATCAACTAGGGAGTGGAGACCCTATATTGGAATCAAGTTATGTTGGCATCAACTAGGGAGTGGAGACACTATGCTGGCATCAATTAGGGAGTGAAGACCCTATGTTGGCAGCAACTAGGAAGTGGTGACCCTATGTTGGCATAAAGTTATGTTGGCATCAACTAGGGAGTAGAGACCATATGCTGGATTCAACTAGGGAGTATGTTGGCATCATGTTATGTTGGCATCAACTAGGGAGTGGAGACCCTATGTTGGCATCAACTAGGGAGTGGTGATCCTATATTATCATCAAGTTATATTGGCATCAACTAGGGAGTGGAGAACCTATGTTGGTATCAACTAGGGAGTGGTGACCTTATGTTGGCATCAACTAGAGAGTGGAGACCCTATATTGGCATCAACTAGCGAGTGGTAACCCTATGTTGGCGTCAATTGGAGAGTGGAGACCCTATGTTGGCATCAACTAGGAAATGGAGACGCTATGTTAAAAAAAATGACTAGGGACTGGAGACCCTATGTCTAAAATAAAATAAACTAGGGATTGAAGACCCTATGTTGTAAAATCATCAACTAGGGAGTGGAGACCCTATGTTAGCATCAACTAGGGAGTGGAGACCCTATGTTGGCATCAAGTTATGTTGGCATCAACTAGGGAGTGGAGACTATGTTGGCATCAACTAGGGAATGGTGACCCTATGTTGGCACCAAGTTATGTTGGCATCAACTAGGGAGTGGAAACCCCATGTTGGCATCAACTAGAGAGTGATGACCCTATGTTGGCAACTACTAGGGAGTGGAGACCATATGTTGGCATCAACTAGGAAGTGGAGACCTTATGCTGGCATCAACTATGGAGTAGTAACCCTATGTTGGCATCAACTAGGGAGTGAATACCCTATGTTGGCATTAACTAGGGAATGGAGATCATATGTTGGAAAAACGTCTAGGGATTGGAGACCCTATGTCTAAAATAAAATCAACCAGAAACTGGAGACCCTATACTACCATGATTTTGAATTTTCTTTGTTATTTTTTGTTTTGTTTTTTTCATCATTATTTCTTTTTCTTGTCTTTTTTTTAAATATTTTAGAGTGATAAATGTGGAAAATAATTTTGGAGAAGACTTCCCGTTTTGGAGTTGTGTTGCAAAGTTGTTTCTAGCCCTTGCATAGTTTCTTTTTGGTTGCACCTGCTTCTTGCAAGGTTACTTCTAATTACACATGTTTCCTGTTTTCAAACAAAGAACAATTTGTCAATTTGAAACAGTGGTTGGTTTTGTGGACTTGGGCGTTTAAGTCACTTGATCTCGGCTCTTTCATCTGTAACTGGTTGTTTCATGAATACCGATTGCATTTCTGGCCTAGGAGAACCTCTGGCTTTTCTAACCATTGCCATAACAGTTGGTCGCGTGGGATTCAACCTAGGGGTGGGCATCGGTCGGTTCGGTTCGGTTTTGAAAATTATCGGTTTTGCATATCGGTTATCGGTTTATAAATATCATAACCCGATAACCAAACCGATAAGATATTAGTTATCGGTTATATACTTATCGGTTATCGATTCTTATCGGTTCGGTTATCGGTTTACCCGATAAGATAAAACTACAATTAAACTGAAATATTATACTGAAAACATGAGTCAAAATTCATGAAAAGATAAACCCATTCCACGTTCTTGCAATGGAGGAGTAAAATGTTAGATTCATTTGTTCAATGACATAGCAGTATAATAACACATATATAACAAGATTTCTTGTATAATAACTGAGACAAGATTTCTTGTATAATAACACAAGAAAATGATGATTTGATAAACTGGTTCTTGTTCTTGGGGTGAACTAACTAAAGAGAAGACTGGAAGAGGCGAGGGAACAGGGAATGAGGGAAGGAAATAGGAAACTAGTAAAATAAAAGGGAACCCTAGTATATAAGAGTAGATTAGTAAATTACTATATTCTTATTGGGTTATCGGTTTTTACCCGATAACAAAAATATAAACCGAGACCGAACCGATAACCCAATAAAAAAAATTGTTTACCCCGTTACCGAACCGTTAACCCAATAACCCAATGCCGATAACCCAATAAAGAATTAACGGTTCGGGTTATCGGTTTTACCCGATATATGCCCACCCCTAATTCAACCTTTAGCATTTATTTTGCCTTTGTAGGCCTTTCACTTCTGACTTATTTTTTTTTCAATTTTTAACTTTGAAGCATTGGGGAACATTTGGCTCCTCAAACTTTGCTGCAATGGCTAGTCGTGTGAGACTTAACCTTTTCCAACTTTATTTCGCCGTCATAGGCCTTTCATTTCTGGCTTCTTTCTTCCAACTTTAATTTCAAAGCATTTAGGGTATCTTGGCTTTTCAAACCTTCCCGATACAGTTAGCCACATGAGACTCAACCTTTTCAACTTCATTTGCCTTTATAGGGTTTTCAATTTGATTTTCTCCTTCAAGAGTTTTGATTTCAAAACATCGGCTGCCAGCCAGTCGAGGTCAACTTGATTCCCCTGACGAGGCCGGGTGCCTTTTTTGCATATTAGCTTGTATTAAGCGAGAACCGTGTAAATCAGTCTTGCTATCCCTTCTTTGTCTCAGTTTCAGAGTAGAGTTAGATCGAAAGGGATTCAAAGAAAAAATAAACAATGGAATGGAAAAATGAATTTACACAAGAGGTAACCTTTTCGGGGGAATGAAAGAAGAACTTATCTGGAGTACACGCAGATTTCAATGAACATGACATACCTTTTGGACTGGATGCCCGATCCATGTAAACCGTCTGACTCTAAAAAATTCATCACAACTTTTGCCTCAAAATCAAGAAGCCTTGCCAGGACTCCATCGATACTGATGGCTGTGAGAATCCCTTTTTTGATCAGTGGAGCCTTTTGTGAGTTTTCACGAGCTTACCTCTCTCATTTCTCTTCTCACCTTCACCTTGTAGTGCTCTTTGCGAGTTTTCACTAACAATACTCTCTCATTTTAGTTTCTCTACTTACCATCTTCTTACGGTGCCTGTAGGAATTTTACCCATAAGACTCTTTTATTTTATTTCTCTCATTTGGCTATATCATATCCAAGTAACTGTATCCACCAATAAGATCATCTATCATCTCTTTATCTTGTGTGTGATCCACGGTGTTAGCTCTTAAATTTGAAATTTTTTATGTCTCGGTAAGATTTACCCCTCCATCTTTGATTGATTTGCTCTAAAAGATTTTCATAACTTTTGAGTCAAACAATTTAGCACTGTTTGTGGAGATTTATTAGTAAAATTTCTTAGTCTCTCCCACATCAAAGACTAAAAATACCATCACTTACCAGAAAAGAGAACGAAGGGAAAATCGAACCCGAGCGAGACAAAGGAGCAGTGCAGAAGGGGGAGAAGAGCAGAATAAAATCGTTAAGCTCAGAAACCTTCATCACACCAACTATCGACACACCGAACAGGACGAGCAATGTTTCCCATCAGTTATCCCCTATCGGACCACCAGACGAGGGGCAAAGAAAGCTTTATTCCATATCACCTGCTAGTCACTACTCATGTAGGGATACAATGGACACACAGTCAAACGAATAAAAGAAAAACATCTCAATCGAAGGATGGAAAACTATCACAAGCCAACTACGATATCGTTCGCCAATGATACCTCCAAGCCGGGATATGGGGGCTAGACAAGGATACCTCAATTTGCGCACAAGGCTAACCAAAGCGAAACAACAATGTCCCATATTCTCCGACATTACACCCTCTACTACGAGCAAAACGGATTGGGACTTCCCGAGAAGGTATATAGCTCTCCAAAACTGGGACTGATGATGGATTCCTATTTTGACAAGTTGTAATAACACCCTTTAAGGCTAAGGTCCTTCGCCAAAAAAAGAGAAGAGTTCGACCTCGATCGAACGACGACGTGTTATTATTTTGACAAGTCGAAATAACACCCTTTAAGGCTAAGGGCCTTCTCCATAAAAATAAAAAGAGTTCGACCTCGATCGAACGACGACGAGTTACTATTTTGACAAGTCAACATAACACCGTTTAAGGCTAAGGGCCTTCTCAAAAAAAAAAAAATAGAAGAGTTCGACATCGATCGAATGACGACAGGTTACTATTTCGACAAGTCGAAATAACACCCTTTAAAGCTAGGGCCTTCGCCAAAAAAGATAATATTTCGTCCACGATTGAACGACAAAGGATCACTATTTTGACAAGTCGAAATAACACCATTTAAGGCTAAGGGCCTTCGCCAAAAAAGATAGTAGTTCGACCTCGATCAAATGACTACGGGTTATTATTTCGACAAGTCAAAATAACTCCATTTAAGGCTAAGGGCCTTCGCCAAAAAAGAGAAGAGTTTGAACTCGATAGAACGCGACATGTTACTAATTCGAAGTCGAAATAACATCCTTTAACGCTAAGGGATTTCGCCATAAAAGAGAAGAGTTCGACCTCGATCGAATAACGAGGAGTTACTACTTCGATAAGTCGAAATAACACCTTTAAGGCTAAGGGCCTTCCCCAAAAATAAGAGAAGAGTTTGACCTCTATCGAATGACGACGGGTTACTATTTCGACAAGTCTAAATAACACCCTTTATGGCTAATGGCCTTCGCCAAAAAAGAGAAGAGTTTGACCTCGATCGAATAACGATGGGTTACTATTTCGATAAGTCGAAATAACAACCTTTAAGGCTAAGGGCCTTCGCTAAAAAAGATAAGCGTTTGATCTCGATAGAACGACTACGAGTTCCAATTTTGGCAAGTCGAAATAACACCCTTTAAGACTAAGGGCCTTTGCCAAAATGAGATGAGTTCGACCTCGATCGAACGACGACGGGTTCCTATCAAAATAACACTTTTTAAGGCTAAGGGCCTTCGCCAAAAAAGAGGAAGAGTTCGACCTCGATAGAAAGACGACGAGTTATTATTTGGACAAGTCAAAATAACATCCTTTAAGGCTAAGGGACTTTGCCAAAAAAGAGAAGAGTTCGACCCTGATTGAAAGATGACAGATTACTATTTCAACGAGTTGAAATAACACCCTTTAAGTCTAAGGGCCTTTGCCAAAAAAGAGAAAAGTTCAACATCAATCGAACGCGACGGGTTACTACTTTGACAAGTCAAAATAACACCCTTTAAGTCTAAGGGCCTTCGCCAAAAAAAATAGAAGAGTTCGACCTCGGTCGAATGACCACGGGTTACTATTTTGGAAAGTTGAAATAAGACCCTTTAAGGCTAAGGGCCTTTGCCAAAAAAGAGAAAAGTTCGACATCGATCGAAAGATGACGGGTTACTGTTTTGACAAGTCGAAATATCACCCTTCAAGGCTAAGGGCCTTCGCCAAAAAAAAGAAGAGTTCGACCTCGATTGAACGGCTATGGGTTCCTATTTCGACAAGTCAAAATAACACCATTTAGGCTAAGGGCCTTCGCCAATAAAGAGAAGAGTTCGACCTCGATTGAACTACAATGGGTTCCTATTTCGACAAGTCAAAACAAAACCCTTTAAGGCTAAGGTCCTTTGCCAAAAAAGAGAAGAGTTCGACCTCGATCGAACGATGATGGGTTACTACTTCAAAAAGTCAAAATAACACCATTTAAGGATAAGGGCCTTCGCCAAAAAAGAGAAAAGTTTGACCTCGATCAAACGACAACGGGTTATTATTTGGAAAAGTCAAAATAACAACCTTTAAGGCTAAGGTACTTCTCCAAAAAAGAGAAGAGTTTGACCTCGATCGAACAAGGATGGGTTATTATTTCGAAAAGTCAAAATAATACCCTTTATGGCTAAGGGCCTTTGCCAAAAAAGAGAAGAGTTCGACCGCGATCAAACAACGATGGTTACTACTTTGACAAGTCGATATAACAAACTTTAATGCTAATGGCCTTCGCTAAAAAAGAGGAGAGTTCGACCTTGATCGAACGACGATGGGTGATTACTTCGACAAGTTGAAATAGCACCATTTAAGGCTAAGGGCCTTTGCCAGAAAAGAGAAGAGTCTGACCTCAATCGAATGACGATGGGTTAGTATTTCGACAAGTCGAAATAAAACCCTTTAAGTCTAAGGGCCTTCACCAAAAAATAGAAGAGTTCGACCTCGATCGAACTATGACGGGTTACTATTTTGACAAGTCAAAATAACACCCTTTAAGGTTAAGGGCCTCCTCCGAAAAAGAAAAAAAAAAGTTCGACCTCGATCGAACAACGACGGGTTACTATTTTGAAAAGTCGAAATAACACCCTTTAAGGTTAAGGGCGTTCACCAACACGAGAAGATTCTGACCTCGATCGAATAATGACGAGGCAATATTTTGATCATGTCGAAATACTTCTAAAATCAAAAGCCATCAGAAAGAAAGCAAGGTTGGTACTCGCCATACAAGCATCTATCTCACACCAAAAGCCATAAATAGATGGAATAAAGATGAAGTACAAGGTAAATAACAAACAAAGAAAAAAACTCTCATTTATACAAAGTCATTGTGCAGACTATCGCCACTTACATATAGCCCAAGTCAAAGAAAATAAAAGTTGGGGGAAAAGGAAGAAATGAAAGGAAAAAGGGGAAGAAACAACGACAAACAACATACAACTAAAAGTAAGAACATAAAATAACAACATACTTTATTTTGCATCATCACGGTCGTCACAATTTCCATCACCGTCACCGTCACCATCTCTAATAAGATCTCTATTACCGTTATCTGCACTCCTATTGGCTTCCGGCGTTGCCACATCACACCCACAGTTGATGCGAACGTCCCGCGCTTTCACCCGCACTTCTCCATAGACGGCCTCAGTCATAGTACCCGCCTCCCACAGACCCTTATACATATCCCGTTAGGTTTTGGCATAAACCCAAAGCTCGCGCGTATGACAGGGGACAGCAGAGGATGAAGATTCAATCTGAGCCAACAATCGCTCATTTTCTACATCTAATGCTGCAACCCGATCTCCGAGAACCGATGTATCTTGATCAATCTTGTTGATGCGCTCCTCAAGCCTAGCCTCTATGAGAGTGGTTGTTGCTCTCTCCGACTCCTGTTCGGATTAAAGGACATGGCTGGTGTTCTCCAGGGTCGTCACCCTCGCTGAAGCCTTGGACCAAGCACATCTGATGCTCTCTAACCAAACGACCTTGTTCTCCAGTGCGACCAGCTTTCCCATCCATTCCAAGCTCATCGCATCGACCTTGATCAAGTTTTGGTCTATCTCTGATTGCTTCAATCTCAATTTCTTGTAACGACCCGGCCCGTCGTTACGGAAATTACCACCCCATTACCTTGCATTTACATATATTATGCTTTTATATCAGTATTAGAGTATATCGGGTGAGTTAGGAGTGATTTGGATTGAAATGAAGCAAATAGTATGTTTGAAGGAAGCTTGAATATGGAAAGTCAACCAAGAGTTGACTATTGAGTTAGAGTGCTCGGAACTGGATTCTGATGATTCGATTAGTTTCGGGGGATTATTTATGACTTAGGAGAGCAAGCGGAATTGAATTCGGAGGTCCGGTGTAGTTTTAGGCTTGAATTGGCGAAGGTTGAATTTTGGTGAAAACCGAATGGTAGGTGATATTTTGATCCGGGGGTCGGAATCGAATTCCAACAATATTTGTAGCTTCTTTATGTGATTTTGGATATTTCTACAAATTGTCAGGTTATTCGGACATCGTTTGATCGGGTTTTGGATTGAATGTTAGTTTTGAAAGTTTTGAAGAAACTTAGGCTTGAATTCATGAGTAAATGGTGATTTTGATGTTTAGTATGGTGTTTTTATGATTGGAACAAGTTCGTATCGTGTTTTGGAGTATGTTGGTAGTTTTCGTTGGGGTCCCGGGGGTCTCAGGATGAATCCGGGGGTCCAAACGGACCATTCTTGGCCAAAAAAAAGAGCTGGTTTGCTGTCATAAGTGCAGCAGAAATTTACTCTTTGCGATCGCACTAGTGAGCATGCGATCGCGTAGAGTAATGGTGAGGGGGGAGAATTTTACCCTTCGCGATCGCAGAGCAAGGGACGCGATCGCATAAGGTCAAGAGCGGAAGCAACACGATCGTAGGGGGCACGGACGCGATCGCGTAGAGTCATCTGTTGCCCATCGCGATCGCATGAGGGTCTACGCGATTGCGTAGAAGAGAAATGAGGCGAGTCGCGATCGCGTAGAGCAAACTGCTCTGGCAGTGAATTAAATCACAGAACAGAGGGGTCGCGGGTTTACACCCCCAAAACACAATTTTGAGCCCTAGAGAGAAGAAAACTCGAGGAAATCACTGAGAAATCATCGGGTATTCGTCGGAGGTAAGATTCTTGACTCAAAAACATCATTTTATGGTAGAATTAACATCAATCTTCATGAAATTGGGTTGAAATCTTGAAGAAATGTGTCCTAGATATTGAAAACGGGATTTTGAGTTTTGGGAGGCCATTTGAACTCCGATTTTGATAAATTTTATATGCACGGACTCGTGGCGAGATGAGGGTCGCGTTGGTACTAATTTCGGAATTTTCCGAGCAGTGGGCCCAAGGTCGGGTTTTACCAACTTAGTGTATTTATGCGAATTTCATGTAAATTGAAATGGGTTATGATTCTTTGACCCGTATTTGATATAATTATTGTGGTTTGACTAGATTCTACGCACGAGGAGCTAAACTCAAAGGAAAAGGCATCGCGGGCGAGTCTACGACCGGCTAGAGGTGAGTAGTTTGTGTATATGGTAGCCTGAGGGTTCGAAACCCCGGCTTAGCACATTGTGACGCTAGTAGGGCGTGGCTCGCACACCGTGACAGGTGCGGGATTGATTGTGACTAGGAATTGAGACTTGGTCCATCCCGGATGTGAATAATATGTTGTTAGTGTTGGAAATACACTGTATTTGATATATTTGTGGGCTGTAAGCCTTGTTTGGGCCTTGTGCCGACCTATAGTGTCCTTAGAGTACAATAATTATGTAATAGCTATATTTGCTTAATTCACTGATCTTAGTCCTGCAAATTGAAATCACACTTTTGAAATGCTAAGTCACCGGCTTTTGCAAAATTTAATAAAGTTAAAGTATTTTTCATAAATTATGAACTGGAATTAAGAAAAATGAATTGTTTTGTGACTTAATTGCTTATTGTGGACTGAGCATGGGATCGGGCTGCACGCCGCAGTGGTTGATATGAGGATCGGGCTGCACGCCGCAGCAGTATTGCGCTTGGGCTGTAGGAGCCCCTCCGGAGTCTGTACACACCCCCGGTGAGCGCCGTCGACGTTAAATTGGATCGGGCTACACGCCGTAGCGGTTATGTGCATTGCATTGCATCTATATTTGTTGAATTACTCTGTGGTAGCTGTATTGTACTGTTGATGCTAGTTTGTAGGAGATTCGAACTGTAGTTTAGCTTCATTATGTGGTATTCTGTGGATTTCTTATTTTCAACTACTTGTATATATTTATTACTCACTGAGTACTTAGTACTCACCCCTACTCCCTGCACCTTTTGTGTGCGGACTCAGGTACTCAGGAGCAGTAGACAGGCATTTCCAGCATATTCAGTGTCATATCGAGTTGCTGAGGTAGCTGCCTACGTTTGCAGAACCTAGCTTCTCCTCTCCTTTCCAGTTGTTATTTGTATTTTGTATTCAGACTTGACTATTTCTATATAGTTCTCTCTATTCCTGTTGGGTTTTGTTACAGGCTCTAGACTTGTGACTCCGGATCTTTGGGAGTGTCAGTATTTTGTTTATTATTATTATTATTGGAGTTCTTAAACTCGTATATTCTTCTTGGGTTGTCCATTTGGGATATTCAATGTAATCAGAAATGGTCGGTCTGGCTGGCCTAGATTGATTGTTGGGCGCCATCACGACCGGATTTGGGTCGTGACAAGTTGGTATCAGAGCCTAGGTTATTAGGACTCGCGAGTCATGAGCCGGTTTAGTAGGCTTTCGCGGATCGGTACGTAGACGTCCGTATCTATCCTCGGAGGGCTACAGAAACTTTAGGAAAAACCTCATTTTCTTGGATTCATATCGTGCGAATTGTGTTGCCATGAAATTAAACTTTTCCATAATCTATTTTCTCGCAGATGGCGAGGACACGTGCTAGCGGAGGTGGCGGACGACCACCATTGGCACCCAGAGGCCGTGGTCGTGGTAGAGGTAGGGCAGCAGTACCAACACCTGCTGATCCACCAGCTGACCAGACTCAGGGTCAGATTCCTGCACCAGTGGCCCAGGCCCAAGACCTGTTTCCAGCGGCAGACGCTCCGGCAACTCAGGTTCAGGCACCGGTAGTGCCCATTGTGATATCGGGTCTTCAGGAGACCTTGGCTCAGATCTTATCAGTGTGCATAGGCTTGGCTCAGGTAGTTGCAGCTACTGCTGCAGTATCTTCTTCACAGGCAGGGGGAGGAAATCAGACCCCTGTGGCTCACACACCCGAGCCAGTTCAGCCAGTTGCGCCCGTTGCACCAGCTCCTGCTTATATGGTTCCAGTTATGCCCGACGATGAGCAGCGTCGTTTGGAGAGATTTGAGAGGCTACAGCCTCCGACATTCAGTGGTGCTGAGGGCGAGGACGCCTAGGGTTTTCTTGACAGATGTCAGCGCATGCTTCGCACCGCGGGTATTCTAGAGTCCAGCGGTGTTTCATTCACCACTTTTCAGTTCACAGGTGCAGCATTTCAGTGGTGGGAGGATTTTGAGAGGCGTAGGCCCGCTGGGGCAGTGCCCCTCACTTGGCAGCAGTTCTCCATGGTATTTTTGGAGAAGTACGTGCCTCAGTCTCAGAGAGAGGAGCTGCGACGTCAGTTCGAGTGGTTGAAGCAGGGAGATATGACGGTTAATCAATACGAGATGATATTCACACAGTTGGCCCGTCATGCCATGTGGATGGTTCCTACAGACAGAGAGAGGATTCGTAGATTTATTGATGGCCTTATTTATCCCATCCGCATATTGATGACCAGGGAGAGAGTTTCGGCAGTTACCTTTGAGGAGGTGGTTGATGTTGCCCGTCATATTGAGACAGATCACCGCAGAGAGCGGGAGGAGAGAGAGGCTAAGAGGCCTCGTGGTACTGGCAGTTACAGTGGTGCTCCGTCTAGGGGCCAAACTCAGCATAGCAGAGGTCGTTCTTTCAGGTTTCATCAGTCTGGACGAGCAGAGTCTAGTGGGGTTTCATCAGATCGTGGTCGTCAGAGCCATCAGGGTTATCAGGGTCAGCAGAGCCGTCAGCAGAATCAGCCTGCACTGAGTGTTCTTCCAGCTCAGAGCTCTGCTCCTGCTTCCTCAGCATAGGGTTCATCTGTAGCGATGGGTCCTCAGCAGCCCCTTCTTCCATCTTCAGGCCGTTGTTTTGAGTGCGGTGATTTGGGCCATATCAGGAGAGAGTGTCCTCGGTGGCTTCGTAAGCGGTCTTAGCAGAGGGATCAGCCCTCGTCTTCTACTCTTATTTCTTCAGCACCAGCACAGTCGGCTAGGACTGGTGGCTAGGTATCCAGAGGTCGCCCTAGGGGTGAGGATCGTACTGGTGGAGGCCAGGCTTGTTTCTATGCTCTTCCGGATAGGAAGGATGCTAGTGCTTCAGATGCGGTCATTTCAGGTATTATCTCAGTCTGCCACGGGGATGCTTCTGTCTTATTTGATCCCGGATCCACCTATTCTTATGTCTCTACTTATTTTGCACATCATTTGGGTATGACCCGTGGTATTCTCGCTTTGCCCGTACATGTGTCTACCCTAGTGGGGGATACTGTTGTTGTGGATCAGGTATATCGATCCTGTATTATTACTATTGGGGGTCTGGAGACCCGAGTTGATCTATTACTACTGGGCATGGTAGATTTCGATGTAATTCTAGGCATGGATTGGCTATTTCCTTACCATGCGATTCTGGACTGTCATGCCAAGACAGTCACACTAGCTATTCCAGGTAATCCGAGGATCGAGTGGCGTGGCTTGACTGATTATGTGTCCGACAGGGTGATTTCTTATATAAAGGCTCAACGAATGATTGGCAAGGGTTGTTTATCTTATTTGGCCTTCATTAGAAATGTTGAGGCCCAGACACCCAATCTTGATTCGGTCCCCATTGTGAGGGAGTTTCCGGATGTATTTCCAGCAGACCTGCCAGGCATGCCGCCTGACAGAGATATTGACTTTGGTATTGACTTGGTATCGGGCACTCAGCCTATTTATATTTCTCCCTATTGCATGGCACCATCGGAGTTAAAGGAATTGAAAGAACAGCTTCAGGAACTCTCAGATAAGGGTTTCATTCATCCGAGTGTGTCACCTTGGGGTGCACCGGTGTTGTTCGTGAAGAAGAAAGATGGCACAATGAGAATGTGTATTGATTACAGGCAGCTAAACAAGGTAACAATGAAGAATAAATACCCATTGCCTCGTATTGAGGACTTATTTGATCAGCTCCAGGGAGCTAGTGTATTTTCTAAGATTGATCTTCGATCGGGCTATCATCAGTTGAAGATCAGGGACTCAGATATTATGAAGACAGTGTTCAGGACGCGATATGGGCACTACGAGTTCCTGGTGATGTCTTTCGGGCTGACTAATGCCCCAGCTGCATTCATGCACTTGATGAATAGTGTATTTCGGCCGTACCTTGATTCTTTTGTGATTGTGTTTATTGATGATATTCTGGTATATTCACGCGGTCAGGAGGAGCATGCACAACACTTGAGAGTGGTATTGCAGAGGTTGAGAGAAGAGAAGCTTTATGCAAAATTCACTAAGTGTGAGTTATGGCTTGATACTGTGACTTTTCTGGGACATGTAGTGTCCAGTGATGGTATTCGGGTTGATCCACAGAAGGTCGAGGCAGGTGCAGAATTGGCCCAGACCTTCCTCAGCTACAGAGATTCGGAGTTTTCTCGGCTTGGCAGGCTATTATCGTCAGTTTGTTCAGGGTTTCTCATCTATTGCTTCACCGTTGACTAAGTTGACACAGAAGAATGCTCCATTTGTGTGGTATGATGAATGTGAGGAGATCTTCCAGAAGCTCAATGAGGCTTTGACCACCGCTCCAGTACTTGTGTTACCATCAGCCTCAGGGTCATATACGGTGAATTGTGATGCTTCTAGAGTTGGACTCGGATGTGTGTTGATGTAGGAGGGTAGAGTTATTGCATATGCTTCTCGTCAGCTAAAGCCCCACGAGAAGAACTACCCTGTTCATGATTTGGAGTTAGCTGCTATTGTTCATGCCTTGAAGATTTGGAGGCATTACCTATATGGCGTATCTTGTGATGTATATACAGACCACCGCAGCCTTCAACATTTGTTTAAGCAGAAAGATCTAAATTTGAGGCAGTGAAGATGGCTTGAATTGCTTAAAGATTATGATATTACTATCTTGTACCATCCCGGGAAAGCCAATGTAGTGGCTGATGCATTGAGCCGGAAGGCTATTAGTATGGGTTGTTTGGCATATATTCCAGTTGGGGAGAGACCCCTTGCAGTTGATGTTCAGGCGTTAGCTAATCAGATGTTGAGGCTGGATATTTCTAAGCCTAGTCGGGTGATGGCTTGTGTGATGACTCGTTCTTCTTTATATGATCGTATTCGAGAGCGCCGGTATGATGATCCACACTTACTTGTCCTTAAGGACAAAGTTCAGCACGATGATGCCAGAGATGTCACTATCGATAGTGATGGTGTATTGCGGATGCAGGGACGGATATGCGTGCCAAATGTTGATGGCCTTCGTGAGTTGATATTGGAGGAGGCCCACAGCTCGCGGTATTCTATCCATCCAGGAGCCGCGAAGATGTACCGGGATTTGAAGCAGCATTACTGGTGGAGAAAGATGAAGAAAGATATTGTAAGCCATGTGGCTCGGTGTCTAAGCTGTCAGCAGGTCAAGTACGAGCATCAGAGACCTGGTGGTGTATTTCAGCGTATTGATATTCCCGAGTGGAAGTGGGAAAGGATAACTATGGACTTTGTCAGTGGACTCCCTCGGACAGCGAGGAAGTTTGATTCAGTTTGGGTGGTGGTGGATAGGTTGACCAAGTCGGCTCGCTTCATCCCAGTGTGTACTACTTATTCCTCAGAACGGTTGGCAGAGATATTCATCCGTGAGATAGTGAGATTGCATGGAGTTCCTATTTCTATTATATCAGACAGAGGTACCCAGTTCACTTCTCAGTTCTGGAGGTCATTTCAGCGAGAGTTGGGTTCACAGGTAGAGCTGAGCACAACATTTCATCCACGGACGGATGGACAGTCCGAGCATACTATTCAGATACTGGAGGACATGTTGCGTGCTTGTGTCATTGATTTCGGTGGTTCATGGGCTGAATATTTGCCTCTTACGGAGTTTGCTTATAATAATAGATATTAGTCCAGCATTCGGATGGCACCGTATGAAGCTTTATATGGAAGGCGGTGTAGGTTTCCAGTCGGTTGGTTCGAGCCCGGCGAGGCTAGGTTGTTGGGGACAGAGTTAGTCCAAGATGCCTTAGACAAGGTGAAGGTGATTCAGGAGAGACTTCGTACAGCTCAGTCGCGTCAGAAGAGTTATGTGGACCGGAAGGTCCAAGATGTGTCTTATTCAGTAGGTGAGAAGGTGTTGCTGAAGATTTCGCCTATGAAGGGTGTTATGAGGTTTGGGAAGAAAGGAAAGTTGAGCCCAAGGTTCATTGGACCTTTTGAGGTGCTTAGGAAAGTTGGGGAGGTGGCCTATATGCTTGCTTTTCCACCCAGTTTGTCGGGAGTTCACCCGGTATTCCATGTATCTATGCTCCGGAAGTATGTCGGAGACCCGTCTCATGTGTTAGACTTCAGCACGATACAGCTAGATGAGGACTTGACTTATGATATGGAGCCAGTAGCCATTTTGGGTCGACAGGTTCGTAAGCTGAGATCCAAGGACATAGCTTCAGTAAAAGTGCAGTGGAGAGGTCGTCCCGTGGAGGAAGCAACATGGGAGACCGAGCAGGAGATGCGGAGCAGATATCCTCACTTGTTTGATGCTCCAGGTATGTTTCTTAACCCGCTCGCGGACGAGCGTTTGTTTAAGTTGGGGAGAATGTAACGACCCGGCCCGTCGTTATGGGAATTACCACCCCATTACCTTACATTTACATATCTTATGCTTTTATATCAGTATTAGAGTATATTGGGTGAGTTATGAGTGATTTGGATTGAAAATGAAGCAAATAGTATGTTTGAAGGAAGCTTGAATATGGAAAGTCAACCAAGAGTTGACTATTGAGTTAGAGTGCTCGGAACCGGATTCTGATGATTCGACTAGTTTCGGGGGATCATTTATGACTTAGGAGAGCAAGCAGAATTGAATTCGGAGGTCCGGTGTAGTTTTAGGCTTGAATTGGCGAAGGTTGAATTTTGGCGAAAACCGTATGGTAGGTGATATTTTGATCCGGGGGTCGGAATGGAATTCTAACAATTTATATAGCTTCGTTATGTGATTTTGGATATGTCTGCAAATTTTCAGGTCATTCGGACATCGTTTGATCGGGTTTTGGATTGAATGTTAGTTTTGAAAGTTTTGAAGAAACTTAGGCTTGAATTCATGAGTAAATGGTGATTTTGATGTTTAGTATGGTGTTTTTATGATTGGAACAAGTTCGTATCGTGTTTTGGAGTATGTTGGTGGTTTTCGTTGGGGTCCGGGGGTCTCGAGATGAATCCGGGGGTCCAAACGGACCATTTTTGGGAAAAAATGAGAAGGCTGGTTGCTGTCATAAATGCATCAGGATTTTGCTCTCCGCGATCGCACTAGTGAGCATGCGATCGCGTAGAGTAATGGTGAGGGGGGAGAATTTTACCCTTCGCGATCGCAGAGCAAGGGACGCAATCGCATAAGGTCAAGAGCGGAAGCAACGCAATCACATGGGGGCACGGACGCGGTCGCGTAGAGTCATCTGTTGCCCATCGCGATCGCATGAGGGTCTACGCGATCGCGTAGAAGAGAAATGGGGTCCAGGGAAATTTGTGCTACGCGATCGTAGGGAGAGAGACGCGATCGCGTGAGTCCGGATTTTTGAACATCGCGATCGCGTGAGGCGAGTCGCGATCGCGTAGAGCAAACTGCTCTGGCAGTGAATTAAATCACAGAACAGAGGGGTCGCGGGTTTACACCCCCAAAAGACAATTTTGAGCCCTAGAGAGAAGAAAACTCGAAGAAATCACTGAGAAATTATCGGGTATTCGTCGGAGGTAAGATTCTTGACTCAAAAACATCATTTTATGGTAGAATTAACATCAATCTTCATGAAATTGGGTTGAAATCTTGAAGAAATGTGGCCTAGATATTGAAAATGGGATTTTGAGTTTTGGGAGGCCATTTGAACTCCGATTTTGATAAATTTTATATGCACGGACTCGTGGCGAGATGAGGGTCGCGTTGGTACTAATTTCAGAATTTTCCGAGCAGTGGGACCGGGGTCGGGTTTTACCAACTTAGTGTATTTATGCGAATTTTATGTAAATTGAAATGGGTTATGATTCTTTGACCCGTATTTGATATAATTATTGTGGTTTGACTAGATTCTACGCACAAGGGAGCTAAATTCAAAGGAAAATGCATCGCGGACGAGTCTACGACCGGGTAGAGGTGAGTAGTTTGTGTATATGGTAGCCTGAGGGTTCGAAACCCCGGCTTAGCACATTGTGATGCTAGTAGGGCGTGGCTCGCACACCGTGGCAGGTGCGGGATTGATTGTGACTATGGATTGAGACTTGGTCCATCCCGGATGTGAATAATATATTGTTAGTGTTGGAAATACACCGTATTTGATATATTTGTGGGCTGTAAGCCTTGTTTGGGGCCTTGTGCCGACCTGTAGTGTCCTTAGAGGACAATAATTATGTGATAGCTATATTTGCTTAAATCACTGATCTTAGTCCTGGAAATTGAAATCACCCTTTTTGAAATGCTAAGTCACCGGCTTTTGCAAATTTAATAAAGTTAAAGTATTTTTCATAAATTATGAGCTGGAATTAAGAAAAATGAACTGTTTTGTGACTTAATTGCTTATTGTGGACTGAGCATGGGATCGGGCTACACGCCGCAGCGGTTGATATGACGATCGGGCTTCATGCCGCAGCAATATTGCGCTTGGGCTGTAGGAGCCCCTCCGAAGTCTGTACACACCCTAGTGAGCGCCATCGACGTTAAATGGATCGGGCTACACGCCGTTGCGGTTATGTGCTTTGCATTGCATCTTTATTTGTTAAATTACTCTGTGGTACCTGAATTGTACTGTTGATGCTAGTTCATAGGAGATTCGGACTGTAGTATAGTTTCATATTGTGGTATTCTGTGGATTTCTTATTTTCAGCTACTTGTATATATTTATTACTCACTGAGTACTTAGTACTCACCCCTACTCCCTTCACCTTTTGTGTGCAGACTCAGGTACTCAGGAGCAGTAGACAGGCATTTCCAGCGTTTGCAGGTATCATATCGAGTTGCTGAGGTAGCTGCCTACGTTCGCAGAACCTAGCTTCTCCTCTCCTTTCCAGTTGTTATTTGTATTTTGTATTCAGACTTGAGTATTTCTATACAGTACTCTCTATTCCTGTTGGGTTTTGTTAGAGACTCTAGACTTGTGACTCCGGATCTTTGGGAGTGTCGGTATTTTGTTTATTATTATTATTATTGGAGTTCTTAAACTCATATATTCTTCTTGGGTTGTCCATTTGGGATTGGTATTCGATGTAATAAAAAATGGTCGGTCTGGCTGGCCTAGATTGATTGTTGGGCGCCATCACGACCGGATTTGGGTCGTGACATTTCTCCTGCAGATGCTCACATTCTATGCTGACTCCCTAGCCCAACTTGAGTTCCTCTTCCTTAATATGAAGGTTCTCCTCGAGCGAACTCTTGCTGTAGATAGTTTGCATCAACTCCTAGTCCCTTTTATCTAACACCTCACCAAGGGCCTGGTTATCGTGGTTCATCCTCAGCCTCTCATGCATCTCGCGGCACCTGTTACAATAGCGATAATATTTCTTCAAAATCTTCAAGAAAATACTAGCCCAGGTGTTAGCCCTATGGATGCTGTCCACTTCTACCATGCACGTCTAGATAACGCAAAGATGGGGTCATAGTAGTATTTTAAGGAATGATAAAGAAAAACAAAAGTAAAATACAACATATCCTTAAACCCATAGTGGCTACCTCATCCATTAGATAAGCATCAGGAATGGACCGAAGAGCCTCATTTTCGGCTTTAGAACACAACATGCTAAATTGCGGCACCAGGTCTTCCCATTCCGCCAAGATATTGACACCAGAAAGGATCTGTAGAATACGAGCAAAGCCCTCCGCATGAACCACTGAGTGGGTGATACTCTCGTCAAACATCCTGCATCATCATGGTTCAGGTCCGACTCTGATTTGTAATCATTGACCATCACGGTCTTTCCCCTTTCTGAAGTTGAGAGGGAACAACCCGCGACAGAAGATAAGGGTACGTCCAAAACTATAACGACGGTGCCAAAAGTCTAATTTTCCGTTGCGATAGGTTGTTGCTCAGCGATAATGGTAGGAATCTCTGATTGAGCTGGGGTAACGGTAGGAACTTCTGATGGCTGATCACAGACATCACCAACTTCGATGACCGATTTCCTCCTTACGAGGGGGGGGACTACAACAACACTTTCTCTAGAGCCCGTCGTTGGAGAGTCGTCCAGATGAATCACTGTTGGGGGTGCAGTCTCAAGCTCCACTCTTCGTGTCTTCAACAACCCCTCATCTTTCCCAGTAGAAGGAGATTCGCCCCATCACGCAAATAACACATGCCGAGACCTTGTCCTGAGAAGTGGCCCTTATGGGAGTAACTGGAGTCGTAGATTCCACTAAAGTATCCCTCATGAGGGTCGAAAGATAGGTACCACTATCGGATGAGCAGATATGACCGACTGATGAAAGGCTAACGGATGAGCCCTCACTCTCCTCGCTCTCCCTAACAATCATTAATGACTCATGAGAAGCTATGCGATAAGATAGAGAACAATATACAGAAATGTTATCTCGCCTGTGAGGGGCATGCATCCAAACCTTTCATGGAAAGCCGACTATGTGCCAATACCCATTGTATGAGGAAGGATGGCACTCACCCATTCACTAGTACCTTTGACAGGCAGAGGGGGCAACCTCTCTACTGCAAATATGTGATGAAGTTTAGCACCAAAACAAAAAATGATCGGACATCTCACCGACTAAAAATAAAAAAACTTACGCGCAAAATTCCACTTCTCAGGGAATTCCGTTGGGCCCGCCACAATATGCTCAGTCCACACATTAAAGTAATTTTCATAGAAATGGCGGTTTGCCCGGTCATCCATTTTCACCAAAAGACTCTTCGACCCCCATAGACGCATGTGAATCATTGAGCCACGAATACGATGAGGAGAAGAGATGATGAGCACATAGTCCAACGTGACCTCACGACCGGCGAGCTCCACGTATTTAAGCATCATAAGGAATAACTTGTACAAATACGGCGAAAGTTGGGTGGGGTATACCTCGTAAAAATGGCAAAAATCCACCACTAGCAAAGGTAGAGGAAGTGTGTACCCTATAAGAAAGGGGTAGGCGTAGAGCACGCAATACCTAGGGCGATCGAAATGAACGATACCGTTCCCCACTGTCGTACTCATATCAACGTAACTGGGGACCCCCACCATTCTTTCAACTGTGCAATGTACCTTTCTCTCAAAATGGAGGAGACAGGTTCCGACTCGGCCTCGACGCGAATACTGAAGTCAATTAATTCTCTCCTAGGGCGCGAAAGGACCTCAGCCACTAATGGGACCTCCTCTTCTTCCACCACATGTGTTCCTCCGGAGCCACGAGCAACATCTTTTAATATCGGATTAGCGGCAGGGGAGATCGTCGCGAGAAGACCCAACAACCATTTTTATCAAGAAAATATTTCGAAGAAATAACAAAATTAAATGATGAAATATTGTAGTAAACAAGGGGACTAACAGAAGTTTGAAGTAGCAAAAAGAAAGTGTGTCTGCTAAATTCCCTCAAGCAAAAGATAAAGAAGCATGTTAATCAAATGATAAGCCCTCTATATTTATAAGATACATGAATTACCCCAAGAGTCTCCAATCTAATCTGATAAGGCACAAAACGTTTCAGTCCCTCAAGAACATGTGTAATAATGGTGATAACCACGAAACGATGTTGTAATATCAAATGACGTTTCGGTTCCACAACCGTCGCAATGATCCTTGGGAATCAACAAAATACCGCCATCCCGTTATGAATCCAAGATATGTAACTAAGGAACAAAAATTTGCAAGTCAAATTTCTCTCGAATTCGTAACAATCATGATCTGTCTGCCGAACCCGTAAAGGACAATCCCGACTGACTAGGGGATTAACAACATTAGTCAAAATCTGACCGTCGCGACCGAGTTGACCAATATCCCCCCTGAATGGTTGAGCAACGAAAAACAAATGTAACCCACTCCATATCTCCTCCCTGACATCCAACGAGTTGGCAAGGGTGTCGCTTGAAGCTACGTCTAAAGCACATTGGAGGCAAGAGGACATGGAGCCCAGCAAAGGGCAAAGGTGCCACAACTATATATAGTAAGGGAAAGCTTTCAACTAAGGGGGATGCGACATTTCTCTCTCCTAATATCTGAACAGCTCCCTACTAATATTCTTGATAGAAATTTATGAATTCGGATGAATACATGTTAATGGGTTTCCTCATCGATTGATGGGAAACATTACATTAAATCTTAATAAGACTATCTATCCTCTCTTGATCTTTTGTGTGATCCACGTTGTTAGTTCTTTGATTTGAAATTTATTATGTCTGACTAAGATTTACCTCTCCATATTTGATTGATTTGCTCTAGAAAACCATAACTTTTGAGTCAAGCGTGTCGGTATTGTAATTTTGTTAAATGTCACATGAAAAGCCTTAAAAACTATGCAAGTAGCCTTACCAAAAAAAACTTCTACAATTCCTGATAATTGTAAATTACAATAAGGATCATAAACTTAAGGCACATGCTAGTCACCGTATTGTTTACTTTTATTAATCGGAAAAGGTCCAAATATCCTGTATTATGAGAAATAGTTTAAATATACCTCTTATTATACTGTGGTTTTAAATATGCTCGTGTCGTTATACTATTAGTTTAAGTATAGCCCCATTTTGTTAAGTTTGTCTGAGGTGGACATCCAGTCCTACGCGACACTGATATTTGATGAGGTAGATGTTACGTGGCATGCCATCTTCGCGCCCCTAACCCATTTTACCCCTTCCTTCTATTTTTTGTTTCAACACTAAAAGTTCCTTCCCCTCAACCACCATTGCCACCATGAACAAAATTGTATTTTAAAGTTTAGTCTTTTATATATGTTTATTTCTCCGCTCACCGCTCACATTGGTTCATTACAATTCAAAACTTCTCAAATTTCATGTAACGTTCTCTTCCTCGAGAAACTAGTGTAGACAATTAAGATTTTATCAAATTTAGATCCATAAAAATTTTATATTTTACCACAAATTAAATATATATTGGTCCAATTAAGTAACATGAACTGATATAATTAGGTTTGTTATTTAAATTCAATTCAATTGATTTAAATAAAGGTCCAATATATTATTGGGCTAACCCGTCAATTTATCTTCTGTCAAATGAGTCGGCCCATAAGCCCCAAGCCCAATGATCCACTAGGGTTTTCTTGGAGATTACTCGACCCCATACATATATAAAGGGGTCAAAGGAGAAGGATAAAAAAAAGCAAGTAAGCAGAAAGAAAGGCTAAAGAAGCTCTAAAGAATAGCATCAAGGTCTCCATCCATATGTGCAATCATCGTCTGTTGTCAAATTCCAAAGGCGAACTCAAGTCATAGGCGGGCAGTTTCAAATCTTCCATTCGTGATAACCCAACACCAAATCCCGGTTCGTGATGAGCTTCAAATTGTTCGTGACGTACTACAAATCTGAAATCCGTCAAGTTCAAGAGCAAGTTTTCAAGCTCTTGAACCATCATCCGCGAGGAGAAGAACCAGAGGACTACATCTTTTTAGATTTGGAGATATTTTAGAGATTGTAACCCCATCACTTGAAATTAAATATAATATTTGTCGCTATATTTCTTGTCTTGATTATTATTTTTCAGGAGCGAAATTTAGCTGCTACAAATTGTGGCACGCCCAGTGGGACCAGTTCAGGCATTTATCTCTTCCTCCTATAAATCAAAACTCCAAGTTTCAAAACCATTTGTTGCGATTGTCGAGTACTTCAAGTCTTGTCTTAAAGTTCGGCAAGTCTACACCGCGACAAACCTTGAAGTAGGGCGCATTTGCAGACATCGAAATTGTAAGGGATCAAGCCAAAACCTAAATTAAAGATACTACAGGACTCTAAAAATCCTAGGAGTCTATTAGGTTTCTTGAAGGTAACTGTACCCTAAACCCTAACTCACACCTATATAAAGGGATACATATTCCCTTGAATAGGTGTCTCAAAAATCCCATAAACTCACGGGATACTCACAAAGCGACCAAAATATGTCCAGATACTTATTGACAATAAAATAGTTCAAGAAGCTGGAGATCAAATACATTCGGGAGGTCTGCATTATCCTTACATTTGAGGAATACGCTGCTTCAGCCCTCGAATCATGGAGATTATCAGGAGAGACGAATCAAGGGAGAACATGATTGTACCTGTCACGACCCTAGTTCACCAATCGTGAACATGTCGTGATGGCACCCAGTCCCCACGACTAGGTAAGCCTAACACGTTGCGGAATATACAAATTTATGAAAATTTAATAAGAAATAGCGAGAAAATAATATAAAAGGAATGTAATCTGTGCCGCTTGGCACATACACCCGTCAATACACTGTATAAAATACTACCAAGACCCGGAATCCCACGGGTAACACAGACTAAAAGAGAATATATAACTGTGGCTCTATGTGTAAAGAGTATCTAACAACGATGAAGGAAAAACATCTACTAATACTATCAGAATAGAAGGAAGGCCCTCGGATCTGCGGACGTAGCAGATCATACCTCGAGGTCTCCCAAGTGCTGCTGAATCACCTGGTATGTGCCTGACCTGATGTACCTGGATCTGCACAACAAAAGTGTGCAGAAGAGTAGCATGAGTACACCACGGCGGTACTCAGTAAGTGTCAAGCCTAACCTCGATGGAGTAGTGACGAGGAAGGTCAGGGCCCTACTGAGAGAAAACAATCTCAAAATGATAATAACAATAATAATAAGCAGTTTAACTAATAATAATTCCGAAATAACAACAATAAAGTGATTATTGCAACCGTATACAATTAAGCTAACAACAAGTAACAAACTCAATTAATAAGTCCAGGACCTGTGGGAATTGAACCCACAGTCCTATTGATAGAACCCATGGGTCTCCGGGAATCGAACCCGCAGCCCATGTCTCGATAAATCTCAGGATCTCGGGGAATCGAACCCGCAGTCCACATCTCAATAACATCAGGATCTCCGGGAATCGAACCCGCAGTCCACATCTCAATAATATATCAATAGCGCAGGATCTCCGGGAATCGAACCCGCAGTCCATATCTCGATAACTCGGGATCTCCGGGAATCGAACCCGCAGCCCTAGGATCTCCGGGAATTGAACCCGCAGTGCACTAACACATCAAGTAAAGAAAACACACAGAGAGAATATAATATATTTAACTACAACTTCACCGAAACTAGTGCCTACAATTTATCAAGAAATTCAAGTAAGTCAACTAGGCAATTAGACATGTTAAATCCTAGCATATCATGCTTCTCTAACTAATACCGGGTAAAGTAACGCTTTTATCAGCTAAGAGCAGAAATATCACTAATCAGACAATTCAAGTAAAGTGTGTGTTACAACAACCAGCGCATGTACACGCCCGTCGCCTCGCGTACAAGGCATTTAAACTATCACATAATATCCTAGGGGTGAAAGTTCCCCTACGAGGTTACACAAGCCACTTACCTCAATTCCGGTACAAAACCGCTAAGAAACAACTCTCCTATCGCGAACGTCGGCCTCCACAGGTGTAGTATTTGATAAAAATCAACAGAATCACATCAAAATAGGCCAATTAGGCATTACCCAATCAAGACAACTCCAAATACACCAAAACCCACAAGTTGCCAAAATCCGACTTTCGGTACACTTATCAAAAAGTCATGAAAGTTATATATTCGGGTTCCTTATCTCAATACGAGTTCGTGCATATCAATTTTATCGAAATCGGACTCCGTTTGCCCATTCAAATCAAAGATTTTCCTAAATTTTAGGCCTAGGGCTCAAACCCACCTTTAATCTTCCATTTTCAGTGAAATAATCACGGATTTCATGATAAACTAACGAATTAAGGTCAAGAAACTTACCCCCGATGATATCCCAGCGTTTCCCTTTAATTTCCTCTCTTGGAGCTCAACAATGGCGTTTTGTGTATTAGGCCGCGTCAGAAATGTTTCTGGACTTAAAGTCACTGCCAGGCCAATTAACTCTATGCGATCGCAGCACTGGGCTCGCGATCGCGATGCACAAATCCTAGGCGGCCAACTTTTCCTCTACGCGATCGCGTGGGGCTGGACGCGATCGCAGTGAACAACTTAGCGACCCTACGCGATCGCAATGCTACGAACGCGATCGCGAAGAACAAACTCCGCCGGCTCCCAAACTACCCTACGCGTTCGCGCCACGCGATCGCACTGCTTCCGACCAAATACCCTACGCGATCACATACTACCTCACGTGATCGCATGCTTCAACTTCCAGACTTACGCGATCGCATGGACATCTCCGCGATCGCGGAGAGCAAAATTGTTCTGCAAATATTGCAGCAGAAACAGCAGTGCCTTTGGCACAAATTGGTCCGATTGGACCCCCGAATTCATCCCGAGGCTCCTGGGACCCCAACGAAAACCACCAACATACTCCAAAACACGATACGAACTTGTTCCAATCATAAAAACACCATCCTAAACATCAAAATCACCAACTACACACGGATTCAAGCCTAAGTTTCTTCAAAACTTCCGAAACTAACATTCGATCAAAAACCCGACCAAACGACGTTCGATTGACCTGAAAATTTGCGGACATATCCAAAATCATATAACGAAGCTACAGGAATTGTGGGAATTCCATTCTGACCCCCGGATCAAAATCTCACCTGCCGTTCGGATTTCACCAAAATTTCCAACTTCGGCATTTCAAGCCTAATTGAGCTACAGACCTCCAAAATACATTCCAAACGCGCTCCCAGCCCCGAAATCACCTAACGGAGCTAATGAAACCATCGGATTTCCGTTCCGAGGTCATCTCAATACTGTTCCGACTACGGACCATTTTCCAATTTTAAAGCTCTCATTTAGGGAATAAGTGTCCCAAAACACTGCAAATTTTAGAACCGAACCTTCCGGCTAACTACAATAGCAGAAATGAACTTAGGGAAACAGTTAAATTGGGGATTGGGGCGAAATTTTTTCTAAAACGACCGGCCGGGTCGTTACAGTACCCACATCATTTATCAATAAAATTATGTTTCTTCATATGTATTTTGTGATTGCAATTTATTTGTGTATCACATATAATTTGTTCAAACAACTAGATAATCTCTTTATGTACCATTAGCGTGCATGATATTGGGGTGACGAATTGAAGTAATTTTTTGCAGATCCAGGTGCTCAAAGCATTTATAAATAGGTAACATTCAGCCTCACTAGTCAGATACTCTGATTTGGTCTGAGTTGACTAACTGGAAATTCAATATTGTTCATGATGGACGTATAACATAAATGATCGTGGAGTGGGAGAAATTTATTTGTTGATAAGAAATAGTGGGTAGGGGTAAAATGAGGTAGGGCGGTTGAGGTGGCACATCATGTGAAATGTGACATCCAGCTCGGTATATTTTGACCAATAGTATTACGATATAGATAAATTTGGTATATAATATTTGCTATGCTCACGAATTCAAATTGCTGACATTAAAAAAAAATTGGCAGTGGAAACTGAAGCGATTTTGCTGTTTGCTGCTGAATTCAAATTGCTGATACACATAAGAGAGTGGTTCTGAAGAATCTTTCTTAAGCGTGGTAGAGGGTCCCTGAACCCAAAAAAAAAAGCTTGAAAAGTAGAATGTGTCACTACCCAAAAAGGTACTGTAGAATTAGATGCCTTACTTCTTTTTCAAAGGCATTGGGAAAGGTATCATAATGCAAATGAAAAAGGAAGAGTTAACTTAGTGCGACCACTTTATTGCCTTTCCCATTTCTACAAAATTACCTTTGCATAATACAACCAAGAATGATACTTGACCTCAATAGATAAAGACATCTATGACAAGTCCATTTTCATCGGTTTCGTTAAAGAAAGCAAAATTCCATACCTCAACCGAATTTATATTGTCCCTCTAATCCTTTTTATCTAAGAAAAAATGATTCTAAATATTTGCCATTTTTTTTTTAAAAAAAAGAAGAAGATGCAAAATCACTAGTACTATTACTTTTTCAATTCCACCCTTATATTTACTACTCCGATCGAGAAGACATATAGTCATTACTTACGCATTTAATAATTTAGTCAAAATATTCCTTATGATTAATGTTATAATTAAATGATTTTTTTATTGATTGTGTCAAAACTTTGAACAACAAATAAAAGAAGACCGGAAGAAGTATAACTTACTTCTCGTACGTTTATGCTCTATCACTATTGAGAAATTGGAGAAAAAGACGACGACAAAAAGAGAGTTGGTGTTTAGACAATAAATGCTTGACATATTATTGTTGGATTGATCATATTGGAGTTTAGAAAGTGTGTTCTTGACACTTATTGTGTACTAGCTTAGATGGATTTATATGGAGAATTACATATATATTTATCCATTTTCCTTGACCTTATTAGTTATGGAGGGACACAATAGTTAGTAAAATGTGTTGTCCCCCATCTTGACACCAAAAATGTAAAACTGTGCTTTAAACAAGAAATAGCCACAAATTCCATATTTTAGTACTATAAAACATTACATAAATGCAGCTGATTATAACCAAGACTTGGATAGGGATAAGCAAACATGTGCTGGCAACTAAAAGCAATCCGTTGGCAATAGGTTAGCCTTAGTGAGACCATGCAAAAGCATGGGCACGACAATGTATATTATCCTGGAATTATCAGATCTTATAACATTATATTAGGCACAGCTATCTAAGCATGCCTAAAAAGCAACCACCACACAAAACCAAACATAATAAAACCAGGTTTTTATCTTTAACTGTTCTCCCAAAGCTTCTTTTTCGATCATCTCAATGAATATGTTTGTTAATTTACTGTCAGTAAATTTACATATGTGTTTTCCCAGGCGAGATGAATATACAGACGATGCACTACTTTATCTTCACAAATGTAGAATATCATAAAGTTTTAACCTTTGTTTTTGTTGGAACGATCAACCTTGTGTTTCTTAATTTGTCACTATATATTCATCACGTTGTTTCTTCGATCAATACATTGGTTGTTTCAAGGGATAAAAGTTTTCCTTTCTTCAAATTTTTGGGTACAAAGTTTTTGTTCTATGATTAAATAGGGTACGAGAGAAAGGATCTTAATTAGGGTAATAATCATGGTTACTATAAGTGTTATTAATGATACATACATGATGTAACGAAATGATATCGTTTCAAATATTGCAAGACAGCCATTAGATTTTCTCTTAATCCCCATAATCATGCACTACGTCTCAATATTATTGGTGTTGGCCTTGGATTCGATGGCTAGCACTCCTAATGTTATATGCGATTTGTTAGGCGTACGTTTACAATAAATTTCTTATCATATTTAATTTTGCTATTTGTTGAAGGAAAATGTAATATAATTACCTTAATTTGGTTTTTCCTTCGTGTAGAAGAAAATTACACAAATTTTTCATATTTGGCTGTCCTTTTTCTTGTAGGAAAATGTTTAAACTTCTATAAATTGAGGATCCTTCTTTCTCATTCAGTATCACTCACAATGTAGTTATACAGGGCTTGAGAGTAGTGTATAGGGGGAGAACTTTACGGGACAAATGTTAGTGTGTCACTTATATTTGCCTCTTCGTGAGGTTGTTCTTTCGATATTTTGTACTATCTTTTTATTATAGTAGATTGCTTATCTCCGCAGTGGACGTAGGTCATGAGTTGACTGAACCACGTTAAATATTTGTGTCTCTTTTGGTAGATTTCTCTTTTGTTGTCGGAATTATCGTCGTTCAAGACTTGCTTTGTTAGATTCCGCATGACACCTGATTTTTTCGGTCTTAACACGATATACTACTACTAAATTATATTCCGTTCTATATATAAATATATAGTATGTACGAATTGTTTAACATGCTATCATATATTATCAATGTAATTGTGAAGTAAAACATTAATGTAATAGGTTGAGAGTTCACATCAGATAATAAGTCTAATATATTCAAATTCTTGAAATTTGTAACAATTACATATAGCAGCAGATTTTCAAAACAATCGCCACGGATGAGGAGGAGTGAGCACTGTAAGTAATTTAAGCATTGATTGCAGGAAATTCTTTCAGGATTGAATTTGATATTCATATTGGGAATCTCCTCGCCGAGGTGGCCTATAAATTTAAAATTGCAATAAAGAGAGTGGGGGCAAAGGGAGTTAAACAAGACAATTAAAACCCGTCAAATCTGATTGTCAGAAAACCGCTGACTCCTCCCACTAAAGCAATTTACAATAGGTCTGAAAATTGTGCTAGCTTTGTGATTGGAGGACCACCAACACATAACTTCCTGTGCAAAACTACGTAGCAATTAGGGAAGATATGTTTTTTTTAATAAATATTTTCAAAAGGAAAAGAGTGTAATTTACCCCTAACTTTTGAATATTATTACATTTATCCTATAACTTTTAATTACTGTAATACTATCTGGACCAATTAGAATAACCGTATACATGCCCTCCATCAAAATTCCCATATTGTTTCAATTTTTAGTACAATCAATACCTATTTGATATGGTTTTTCAAAAGAAATTGTTTTAGAGCATGATATTTTTGGTGATTGCCGTTAGGGCGAAAGAAAACCGACAAATCGCATCAATCCGAAAATTCGAGTCAAACCGAGAAGAAAAACTCGACTATGGTTTGGTGTTGGAAAAAAATCCGATCATAATTGGTTTGATTTGGTTTTAACTAAAGAAAGTCAAATCGAGACCAAACCAACCCCGCGTTACATATATAGAAATTTTGACATATTTGATATATAAATATACTTATTGTGATGTAATTTATAAATATTTCTTAATTTTTTTAATAATTTTATCTTTTAATGTAATATTTCAAGGTTGGACTTAGAACTTTTTAATATTCCAATAAGTTTTATAGCCATTAATATTAATAAATTAAATAACTCTAACAAAAGCCCAAACCAAAATCAAATCAATACCAATGCTACAAAAAGACATTCAATTCAATACTACGAACGAAAATGTATTGAATATCTATATTTTGTTTGCAAACAATTTAAATAAAAATGCATAACGTATTTTTATTTTTTCTTTAGCGTTTACTCATGTAATTAATACTCTCTTGTTAATTTACTTATTTTAGCATGAATTAGTACTTTTAGATTATGTTTATTTTTATTATGACTTTTTAATTAGCAATATTTTATTACGCAATTTTATTGTCTTTATTGTTGAATATTTTAGGATAACCATGACACATATTATATTTTATATTATTTCTTGGAAAATACTTTATATTGTTGTATTTTATTAGAATTAACGAAATATTTTGAGCACAAGTTATATGTTTTAATTTGTTCTACGAAGATTTTATCGGAAAAAATCCGAAAATCCGAGAAAAACCGAGATAGAAAAATTCGACTTTTCTTGGTTTGATTTGGTCTTTACATTTAATAACCCGACACAATTTATTTGATTTCATAATTGTAAAATTCGAATCAATTATACCTCTAATTGCCATATACAAATTTGGTTGCCACTGAATCAATAACTTTATATAAATATCTTTATGACCTTACAACTTTTTTCTTCATCCGTTTATTGATGAAACTCAAGTTGAAGTAAAAGGCACAACATGTAAATTAAAGAGGCCATTGCGTGGTTCGAATTTAACTAAAATATCAGCAAAAACAGTTAAATTTAAATAACTAAGGAATCTCGACGATGCACCTTAGAGAATGTAATTGTGTGATAGTAATTAATCGGCAGCAGAATTTGTGTTTAATGTGACTTGGTTGATGCAATCAGGACATAATTGCTACCGTCAAAGTACAAACTGAAAAACTAATAAAAATAGTCAGTCAATAATAATATACTAATCACAATTTGAATATGGTAATTGTTTACTACTTTCAAATCTCAGACAACTCTGTCAATTTCTCAAATATTTTAGAGTTTAAATAAGGGAAAGAATAAAAAACGAAGGGATAGTACAAGATTTTACTAAATTGTTCAAAAATAGTACGAAAAGAGAAAGTTGAATGGTTTGATAGTTTAATCTAATTATGCAGAACTTAAAGATTCTTCTACGTCACGGCAGGTATAACACCAAAACAAAATTGCGACATATTTTAAACATGCAAAACTACGTACAATTTTCTCTATGTGCTTTATATGGCTTATAAGCAATACCAACTTCAGGAGAATATTTCTCAGTTTGCTCGAAACCAAATCATGCCAGATTTTGCTGACTTGGTAAATCTCCAACATTCCGTAATTTTTCACTCTTTTTGCGATAGTTGTATTCATACTCTGTCCATTTGATTCAATAATAATGTCCCTTCCTTTTAGTTTGTTCATAAATAATAGTAACTCACTGTTATGAAAATTGACATAATAATTTTATTACAATTATATTCAGCGTACTTTTGAAATGTTTATGTTAATACAAATCTTAACATCCACCCAAATCTCGATTTAAGATGAGACGATTAAATATGAAGATGATAATTCTACTTCTCTTCTTTGTTAATTTCATGGTTTACACAAGAAAATGTTTATATACTAAAAGAGTCACAAACGAAATCATTTTGCAAGAAAATGAACTTGGACAGATACGGGATGATTTAGGAAACAACAGCAAATTCTGCACAGAAAGTTATCAAAAGCAGAAAATAATGTTTAAAAAAATGTTCAAAAATAATTGGATTGATTGTTTTGTTTTTTAAAATTATTTTTATACATAACTTTTGATAAATTTAATATTTAAACAGTTGAGAGTATTTTAGTAAACTTCTCAATTACAATATAGTACGATACAGTCAAACCAAACAGTGAAATATTATTTAACAATAACAAACAATACGATTTATCCAATTATTATATTTATAAAACGATACGATACAATATAATACAATACATTATAAGGAACCATCCAAATGGAGTGTACAGGTTATATTTTTTTACTTCATTGCATGCCGATTAATCATGTTGCAGATAAAATGATCGACTGATATTTAATTATTACACTTCAGTGTATATAAAGTTATTACATATTTGATCGAGTATATTTGCAGTAAAAATATTGTGACTCGTAATGCTTTTTTGTATTTTGGTCTATCGGCTACAAGATAATGACCCATTGTCTATAAAGCAAAATTCGTTTCGGAATTTTATTTTCAAAACTGTGTTTAAAAAATTTGTAAGTTTTTGAAACTTTTCGAGAAAGAGTTATTTTCCAATTTTTTTCTATTAAAAAAATATAATATTTTTTCAAGTAAAATGCATATCCAAATATAATTTTAATAACCTCTATATAATATTCTCACCAAAGTTTACTAAGTAAAAATATATTGGATTGTTATTGTTGTTACCTTTATATTTAACCAATAGCAATGTGGGCGCCCAATAACTTTGTCCCTTCTCCTTGTTCTTTCACTTGTTCTTTGTTTTTCTTTTTTGTTTTAATGTTGATATTGGTGTCTGTTGGAATAGTTACTTTCACTTGCACTGCAGCACGCTTCCAGCGCCGATATACGAACCTCACCTCGGTCCCTTCCCTCTTCTATCAAAAGCCAAGAACATAGGACAACACCACAAACGCAGCAGAAGAACAAAAAGCAAAAATTATTTAAAAACAAACCACTATACTAGTACTAAAGCAGACACATTTAAAGAAACATTAGAAAAAGAAACTAAGTGAGTCAGTGACTCAGGTCTCCAAGTACTTCTTCTCTGAACCCACAAAAAACTTCACTCTCCACCATTTTCAGTCAAAAGGGTAACATGAGTTTTCCTCCATTTCTCTGCTTTCTACTCACACTCTTCACATTCTTTTCTCCAAAACCCATATATGGAAATGCTGAGTTGCAAGCTCTTATGGACTTAAAGGCAAGTCTTGACCCTGAAAATGCTTTGCTCATTTCATGGACAGTTTCTGGTAATCCATGTGATGGTTCTTTTGAAGGTGTTGCCTGTAATGAAAAAGGTCAAGTTGCAAATATTTCTCTTCAAGGTAAAAGGCTTTCTGGGAAACTGTCACCTGCCATTGCTGGGCTTTCTCACTTGACTGGACTCTACTTGCATTATAATTCTTTAAATGGAGAAATACCCAGAGAAATTTCAAGTTTGATTGAGCTTACTGATCTGTATTTGAATGTTAATAATCTCTCTGGTGAGATTCCCCCTGAACTTGGAAGCATGTCCAGCTTGCAAGGTTAGTGTTGGAAACTTCTCTCTTTATGCCTTATGTTTTGTCTGATTTTTTTGGCAATTTTAAAGTAGCATTGTGATTAAAAGAAACGATTTTTACGTTCTCTTGTTATTTATTTATGTTTCTCTCCTAATGTTCTGAGCTTTTGTTGGAAAAATTAGGATCTTTGCTGTTAGTCCTTGATGTCTCACTGAAATTTTTGATATTAATAATTCTTTGTAAAATATAAATTCTCGATTTCACAAGTTGAAACTTGTTCTAGTTTTGTAAAAAAAAAAACAGCCCGGTGCACTAAAACTCCCATTATGCGCATGGTCCGGGTACAGTCGGACCACCCTTACCCTCCCCTTCTTGTTCCAGTTTTGCAAATGATAAAGATATACTCATTGGGGGTTTATTTTCATCCTCATTTCGATTATGGAGTCTGTTTCTTATCAATTTATTATCTTGTTCCGGATTGTACAGTTTTGCAACTATGCTATAACCAGTTCAGTGGTAGCATACCCAATCAACTTGGGACTCTAAAGAAGCTCAATGTCCTCGCTCTGCAATCCAATCAGTTAACTGGCGCCATCCCTGCTAGCTTGGGGGAGTTAAGAGTGTTGATGAGGGTGGACTTGAGTTCAAATAATCTGTTTGGTTCAATTCCTTCAAAACTCGCAGATGCTCCCCTTCTTGAAGTCTTGGATATCCGAAGCAACAAGCTTTCGGGCAATGTGCCTCTTGGTAATAAATTTCCTCACCCTACATTATGTTTTTTTGGTGAAATTATATCTTATGTGATCTTTTATTTTCTGTCTTTTGAAGCTTTGAAGAGATTAGTTGGTGGATTCCAGTATGAGAACAATCCAGGACTATGCGGAGTAGGTTTCCCATCCTTGAGAGTTTGTACATCTTTGGATCGCTCGAATCCTAATAGGCCAGAGCCCTATGGAGGTGGCTCGAGTGGTTTATCAACTAGAGATATTCCAGAGACAGCTAATCTCAATCTAAATTGCAGCGGAAATGGCTGCGCAAAGTCATCTAAAACCTCACAGGCATCTGTTGTTGTAGGGGTAATTGTGGTTACTGTTATTGCATCTGCTATAGGAGTTCTTACCTTCACGCACTATAGAAGACGACAGCAGAAACTTGGAGGTGGACTGGATATGTGTGATAGCCGTCTCAGTACTGACCAAGCCAAGGAGGTTAATAGGAAGAACGGTTCTCCGCTAGTTAGTCTTGAGTACTCAAGTGGTTGGGATCCCTTGGCTGAGGGTCGACGTTATGGTGGTGTTTCCCAAGAGATTTTGCAGAGCTACAGATTCAATTTGGAAGAGGTGGAGTCAGCTACACAGTACTTTGCTGATAAGAATCGATTGGCTAAGAGTAACTTTTCGACTACATATAGAGGGACTCTAAGAGATGGATCACTTGTTGCTGTTACGAGACTTACCAAAATTAGCTGCAAGTCAGAGGAAGCTGAGTTTTTAAGAGGACTAAACATTTTAACGTCTCTGAGACATGAAAATTTAGTTAGGTTGAGAGGTTTCTGCTGCTCTAAAAGCAGGGGTGAATGTTTTCTCGTTTATGATTTTGTTCCAAGAGGTAATTTGTTGCACTACCTAGATGTCAAGGAGGATGATGCCCGTGCTCTTGAATGGTCTACCAGGGTATCTATCATAAGTGGTAGCGCAAAAGGTTAGCGTTCGAATAACCTCTTTTTTGTTAGATTTAAAGTGCAGCACTTTGATATTATATTACTTTTTGAGTGATTGCTATCAACAATTCAAGATCGAGTGGTTTAGGAACAGGAAATGTTTAACATGCATTATGATGTTAATCATGTCTCTTACTAAAAGTCGGTTTTGGTTAAGCCCAAGAGAACCAAAAAGGTATTTCATGTCTAGATGGCTATAGAATAAACATCCATACGTATTCTTGTCCAGCCAAGTCGTGAGCCATTGAGATCCTTGATTTCTGCTGCTTTCTGACCTTTTAGCTCCTTCTGTACCTTTTAACTCAGCTAAAATTCACAAATTAAGAAATTAGTTGCATATCAAGATTTTATACAGGATTGTGTTGGATCACAGATGTAGTTTTTATCATGTGTTTCAAGACTTGTCTATCTGTCTTAATAGCATGGGCGTTCCTTGAAGTGAAAGGTTTTTCTCTTCTATTGATTTGTGCTATTAAAAACAAGCGTAATACTCTACCTAACACAAGTGTCGATTCTAACAAGGTTTTGCCTATAATGTATCTGTTATCTTCTTGAGCAGGGATCGAGTATTTGCACGGTTGCAAGGTGAATAAGCCAGCTCTAGTGCATCAAAATATCTGTGCTGAGAACGTGCTCCTTGACCAGCGATTCAAACCATTGCTTTCAAACTCAGGCCTGCATAAGCTTCTCACAAATGATATCGTCTTCTCAGCACTCAAGGCCAGTGCTGCCATGGGATATTTAGCTCCAGAGTACTCTACTACTGGCCGATTTACGGAGAGGAGTGATATTTACGCCTTTGGAGTGCTAAGTTTTCAGATTCTCTCTGGCAAGCGGAAATTCACCAGTACAATGCGTGCTGCTGCTGAGTTGGGCAAACTCCACGACTTGATGGATGCAAATCTCCGTGGAAGGTTCTCTGAGTCCGAAGCAGCAAAACTAGCAAAAATTGCTTTGTTATGTACACATGAATGTCCAGAGGAGAGACCAACCATGGAAACAATCGTACGAGAACTTGGTAATTTAGCTATCTTTTCCTAATGCTAATGAACTTGTGCCATGAGTGCAAATTTTCTTTCCTAACTTATTAGCTGGAGATAGGTTCCTACTAACCTTGCACGAGTATTTGGGGCGGAGTGGATTTACACTTGTGGTTTGCCAAGTCTTTTGACCGCAAACCTTGAGACTCTGTTGTGAATGTCTGTATCCTGTATGTCATTTAACCTTAGAATTTCTCATGGATTACTATTATTCTGTTTGTAAAAAGAAGGATTTTCCTCCATTTACCTAGGATCATTGCTTTGTTCTTTTCATTTCTCGTTTGTCCATGCTCCTATGTTACACATGCTGAAATCTTGTGCCCTCAGTCTCATATGCAAGGGGTTCAATTATTCAACTATGATAGCTGCCGTGGTAACATTTTTTGGAGTCTCATATTGTTTGGGGCAGCTTTGGGCACACTGGCCCAATAAAGCTGTGCTTGAATTCAGTGATTGTCAACTTACAAACAAATATATGATGTGGAGATTTCCTCCTGCTACACTTCTATTGGGCGTGTGAACAAAAGTTCACACATTGATAACTAAAAAGATTGGGAGTCTACCTATAAGGTGTAGGGATCTCTTAATGGTGTGAGGCTTTTGAGGAAAATCGTGCGGACTTGGCCCAAAGCGGACAATGTCATACCATATTAAGAGTGTATTTGGGCTAGTTTAGGCCAACAACTTCTTTCACTAAGATACCTGATTTAATGATTAATATCTGCATGAAAAGATTATGAAATCTGTCTAAGGCCTTTCACATGATAGGCCTTAGAAGTAAAATTTAAGACAAATAACAAATTTGAATGATTCTACTTGAATTGAAGATCTGAAATGAATTGAGAAATGTTTTGTTAAGATTTGCTTTTGTTACTAACCCTTAGGGTCTGGCCTGGTGGCAATAGACTTGAGCTTTGGGGTTTGTTACCTTTTTTAAAGGTCTGAAGTTCGAAACCCACTGGGTGCAAATAATTTCTGAGGGTCATCGGACTGGATAAAACCTGAATTAACCGTGGTGCACTTGTGGGAAACTTGTTGCCGAGGGCCTGTGCACCCCAGGGATTAGTAGTCGGGGCTCTTAGATTTTTTTGGTTTGTTGAGATACTTTAGCTTTACTGAGTTCTTGTTATGCAGAATTTTTTGCAAATTATGTTCTTATGTTTAAACCCCTCTATTTTTTATAATAAAGTAAGACATTTTCAATCAACTACTTTAATAAAATCTTTTTGCTGCTCCATCGTTCTAAAAAAATCCAAGAAGTTTGAGCTCGTTTAATCAAATCTTTATCATTTGCTGAGTTTTTTTTCAGAAATCTGTGAGAAATTTTGTCAAACTGCAGATACTTATAATTATATTGACAGTTCTCTTTCCTAATTTCCTTTCTATATTTAGCTTATCAGAGCAAATATATTGATTTGGGTACTTACATTTTTGTTCCTGTGAAGTTAAACAGATTAGAAATAACTTTATTTTTGGAAAATACAATTCGGAAGAGTTATATATTTGGCTGTGGTGAAGCAAATAAGTAAACCACCATTGTTGAATAAAGGAAGTACAATCATAGATTCGTGAGTTATTTCTGCAAGATGTGGAATTTTGTGCTAAAAGAATTTGTCTTTTTATATTTATCAAAATTTCTCTCCCCCTGCATATTTGAATCATTGGTACTAGTTTCTTATACATGAAATAACTATTTACAATTCCAGTCTATTAATGTGTCAAGAATTAGGCTTCCACCACTCTCGTACGAGGAGATTTTACTCTGTATACATGTTCTTCCCCTGTGCATTTATCCACCTTAACAATCCAATGTCCTCTATTTTCCATCGTCTGATCCGTAACCTTTTTCGCCTTTGCACCAATTCTGGTCAGCAGCAGTCCTTCTCCTATAGGCAACAATTGCGTACGCAATGGACTACTCCTCCATGACTCCTTGCAAAATGCATTATATCCTAAAACTATAGTATTCTTTTCCCTTCTGTGTTTTCGCAACGATCCAAGAATCTCTTCATGATTTTGGATATTACAATCCACTGCTATGAAATCAGCATCTTTGTAGTAATTTGGCAGCAGCATCTTTACACTCTGCGCATTCGCGACAACAAACTCAAGGTGACTAGAATTTGTGCCTAGTGCCATTTTAGAGAGATATAATTCTTCTACGCCCTTAAGGATGCAAACGACGCGTCCTCCTGTTTGTTGAGCTGCTGCCACCAATGCTAGGGTGGTGGAATCTGCAACATCTGCACAAGCAACTACCATAAGTTGTACATTATTTCCTGCTGCTAGCGCGGAGATGAACTCTGCTCCGTTTGGCTCTGTAGCTCTCTTTCCCTGAATCAGATAAACATAATATTAGTAACAATTTGACGAGAAAAATGTATATCAGATTTCAGATATGATAATTTCATCATTGTACTTACCATGTTCATGGTTTTGAGAAAAGCTTTTGTGGCATTTTCAGCAGACCAACAACCCATTTTCTGTTTCTTTGTAATTTTATCTTGATATTTTTTTTCAATTTTTGAAAGAACCAGAGAGTTAGAGATGTATTTAGCCTGCTTAGGTTAGTTTGGTATGGTTCAACACTTATATACAGGACAGGTACAACCTATGTCCATGTGGAATTTAATTAGTAAAAACTCTCAAGTTGGTGTTACAAAATAAAATATAAGGAAGGACGGCTTTTTCTTTAATATTCATGGAATTCTAGATCCAGATATAGCAGATTTTAATTTTGGAAAATAGTGCTAGGTCGTAAGATTTTGAACTTCAATTATTTAATTTGGATTTATTTTCAATCACAAGTTGTAGGTATAAAGTAACGTGAACAGCATGTTATGACTGACCTAAGGCAACCTTCCTAGAGAGTGCATTAAAAAATAAAAAAAATACACAAAAGAATGACGTGGACTCCTTTAATCTACAATTCAGATGCAAAAACTTGGTGTTGAAAAAATTGTACTAATTAGCTGTAATGTACTTAGAGGGGGTGACAGTTGAAACTTCTTTCGTTAGGTTGTATTAGCATGTTTTAAGGGAGAAACAGTGTGCTAATTGCTAATCAAAACCAGGTTCTTTTGTTTCAACAGCTGTTTTGTTTGAAGATTCAAGATTGTAGGTTGCTGGGTTTATGGATAAGTTTGATGGATTGTAATACTACTCCGATTATAGTGAGGGAATTTTAGGGCAAAAAACTAACAACTTTCACTGTTTATACCAATAATAAATTGATGAATGAAATTTGTTTGAAAATAAATTTCTTTTGTTTCACCATGGTTGTATTATGCAGGGATGATGTTAAAACTATAAACACAATTAAAAACACCTGTAAGATAATTGAAAATAAGATTTATTTTATGGCCCCGTGGTCCACGGCATTGAATTAAATATTTTATGAAGAGAGGATTTAAAGCATCATCACTCGATAAAATATGACATCCCCAATTCTAATGCCTTTCCACAAACCGAACATCTCTTAGGTGAACATTTTTAGTCACCTAGATTTGTTCATATGATTTGATCCCCCCCAATAAAATGCAGTATAACGACCTGTCCGGTCATTTTGAGAATTTACACTTTGCCCGATAGTTTGAGGGCATGAGTAGCTCTGTATGATATATTATGACTTGTGTGAATCATCGATTTTGATTTTTCAGGTTATTCAGAACCGATTGGAAGAATGAACTTCATAATTGAAGCTTTAAGTTGGAAGAATAGACTACGTTTGACTTTTTAGTATTTAACCTTGGATTAGAGTTTTGAGGGTTACATTAGGTCCGGATGGTGATTTTGACTTAGGCGTATGCCCGAATTTGTATTTGGGTGTTTCTAGAAGATTTTAGCACAAATTGGTGAAAGTTGAAAATTTGAAGGTTTCGAAAGTTAATAAGTTTGACCGAGAATTGACTTTGAGGATATTGGCTTTGGCTTGTGGTTCTGGGAATTGGAATAGCTTCGTTATTCCATTTGGGGTTTGTGTACAACATTTGGGTTCATTCCGAGTTAATTTGATATGTTTCAGCACGAGTTTTGTAAATTGGAAAGTTTGAAAATTCACAAGTTTGATTCTAGGTGCAATTTGTAATTTAGACGTTGTTTTATGAAATTTGAGACCTCGAGTAGGTCTATGTTATTTTATGGGACTTATTGGTATATCAGACAAGGTCCCAAGTAGCTCGGATGAGTTTCAGATGGGGTTCGGATCGTTTGGAGCCTTGTTGAAATTTCTAAAATTTTTGGTTACTGATGTCTTTGCACATGCTCATAAGGGACCACAAGTGCGTGCTCGTAGAAGCGTGAAGCTAGTCGCAGAAGCGACATGGGGAAGGCTAGCGGGGGAGGCTTCATTGAGGCGATTATACTAGCGCAGAAACGCGATCGCAGAAGCGGCCCTGTATGTCGCATAAGCGGCCATTGGTGGCGAATATTGTTTTGCAAGTGCGTGACTTTGTTCCACAGAAGCGAATATCGCGGGTGCAGCCTACTATATGCAAATCGGGAAACGCTGGGCAGAATGCTTTAATTTCGGGGGTTGGCCATTTTTATCACATATTGAGCTACAGACTTCGGAATTGAGCGATTTTGGAGGCAAATTTCATCACAAGGATTAAGGTAAGTATTATAGACTCAGTTTTGATATTTCATGAATCTATCCTTGATTTTGGTATTTGGATTATGAATTTTAAAGAGAAAATTGGAGGTTTTCGTCAAAAGTTTCATAGATCGAATTCTCGAGATTTAGACACCAATTTGGAGTTGGATTTGAATGAAACTAATATAGTTGGACTCGTAATTGAATGGGTTGTGGGACTTTGTGAGTTTTCTCGAGTTTAGAGATGCGGGACTTTTGGGATGATTTTTGGTTTTTGATTAAAGTTTCGACCTTTATCGATTGAGTTTGTTTCTTTTTGCATTATTTGATGCATTTGAGTTGCTTTTGGCTAGTTTTGAACCATTAGGAGGTCGATTCACACGGGATGACATTTTGGAGCATCGTTTGGCTTGATCGATACTAGATTTCGCTTGCTCGAGGTAAGTAACACTTCTAAACTTGGTGCTCAGTATATGAAACCCCGAATTACGTGTTATGTGATTGATGTTGAGGTAACACGCATGCTATGTGACGGGCGTGTGGGCGTGCACCGTGTGAATCGTGATTTAGTTAATTCCATAAAACTGTGTAGCTATCTTATCTGAACATTTTTACTGTACTCTATGTGTTGGAGCACTGAGCGGTAACTTATGCTAGACATCATGTTTATGCTAAATGCTGGTACTATAGGGACCCACAACGGCCGTTTATCGCTTTTGAGCTATTTTTTTAATTATAGTTATGTACTCAGTTGTATTCATCATTTCATATCATATCGCAATCTCTGTTATTGTATATTGTCGCATCTCATTTCATTAACTTGGGCTGCTTAGCATGAGTGTATGAGCCCCAGAGATCGAGAGATTGATGACTGAGTGAGGTCGGGGGCCTGATTGTGAAGATATTGATACTATAGCACGTGAGTTATCCGTGCAACACATGAGTGATCCGTTCAACACGTGAGTTGTCAGTGCATATTCAGGTATGAAAGTACAAGAGGGGGGTAAATTGTAAATATTTTAAACTTAATCGCTTATTAGTTGACTTATTAACAGAGTAGTTGACTAGATAATAATTCAGCAGATATAGTAAAGGAAGTAAAGAGTAAAAAGTAATTGCAGGAATTAAAGATACCAAGATATTATACCGGTTCAGATTCAATGTGAATCCTAATCTAGTCCTCTTGGGTTGCAAGATATTTCTCTTTAGTAAGTGTGTTTCTCCGGGTACAGTTGTAGTGAATTGCACACAGTTTCTCTGGCACTCGTTTTGATACAATGCCTCACCAGTGTTATACTCTCTTTCTTTCTTTGACTTGTTACACAATAGATCTTAATGAACTACAATGCTTGTATGAAGTAGAATAAAGAGAGTGGTTTTTGGTTCGATCAAAGTATGTAAGGCTAGGTTTTAAGGAGGGCTATAAATACATTGATGGATGGTAGAGGCTTGACAACCCAAGATATTTGATCCTTGGAGAGAATCAATTTTTTCCAAGAATAAGATAGTGAGCCGTTGGGCCTTCTTGATTTCCTTCTTTCATTGAACGAGGACTGCTCCTTGACTTTTGGATCTTCTTTGATTCTGTGACGACCCGGCCCGTCGTCACGGGAATTACCATCCCGTTATGTTGTAAATACATGTTTTATGATTTTATATCAGTGTTAGAATCTATCGGGTGAGTTAGAAGTGAATTGGATTGAAAATGAGGCATATAGCCTTTTTGAAGGAAACTTGAATAAGGAAAGTCAACCTGGAGTTGACTATTTGGTTAGAGGGCTCGGAAATGGATTCTGATGATTCGGTTAGTTTCGGGAGGTGATTTGTGACTTAGGGGAGCAATCGGAATTGAATTTGGAGGTCCGGTGTAGAAATAGGCTTGAATTGGCTAAGGTTGAATTTTGGCGAAATCCGAATGGTAGGTGAGATTTTGATCCGGGAGTCGGAATGGAATTCCGACAGTTGCAGTAGCTCCGTTAGGTGATTTTGGATGTGTCTGCAAAATTTCAGGTCATTCGGAGGTCGTTTGGTCGGGTTTTTGATCGAATGTGCAATTCGGAAAGTTTTAAGAAATTTAGGCTTGAATTCGATGTGAATCATGGGTTTTGATGTTGTTAGACGTATTGGAATGAGTTCGTATCGTGTTTTGGAGTATGTTGGTGGTTTTCGTTGGGGTCCCGGGAGCCTCGGGATGAATTCGGAGGTCCAAACAGACCAATTTGTGCAATAATTGCAGAGAATTTTTGCTCTCTGCGATCGCGAAGTTTTGAATGCGATCGCGTAAGGCAGTGTTTGGGTGTATCGCGATCGCGTGGTGATGTCTGCGATCGCGTAGGCCAATGTCGGAATGCAGTGCGATCGCGTTTGGGTTCACGCGATCGCGTAAGGTCAAGTCCGGATGCAATGCGATCGCGGGGCTGGAGTTGCGATCGCGTAGGGATCTTTGGTTGTTCACTGCGATCGCGTGCCAAAGGCTGCGATCGAGTAGAGGAAAAATCAGGCCCCAGGGATTTGTGCATCGCGATCGCGTGCCAAAGGCTGCGATCGCGTAGGGTTAATTGGCCTGGCGGTGAGTTTAAGTTCAGAACAGAACCAGTCGCGGGTTTCATACCCCAAAACGCCATTTTTGAGTTCCAACACGGGAATTGCTGGGAATTCATCGGGGATTCGTCGGAGGTAAGTTTTGTGGCTTAATTACATCATTTTAACATGAAATCCTTGGTTAAATTTATGTAAATGGAAGATTAAAGGTGGGTTTGAGCCCTAGGCCTAAATTGAAGAAAAACACTGATTTGAGTAGGCAAATGGAGTCCGATTTTGGTAAATTTGATATGCCTAGACTCGTATTGAGACGAGGGTTCCGAATATATAACTTTTATAATTTTTCGACAAGCGTACCGAAAGTCGGGTTTTGACAACTTTGGGAATTTTGATATAAATTGAGTTGTATTGATTGGGTGTCGTCCCATTGGCCTAATTTATTGTATTTCTACTGTATTTGATCAGATTCTATGCATGCGGAGCTTGATTCTAGTGGCAAGGGCATTGCGGAGTAGTCGTCGCGCCGTATTGAGGTGAGTAATAGATGTGGGTGATGACCAGCGGGTTCGAAACCCCGGTATACCACTTTGTGACGCTGTATAGCAGCGAGACACGTACTCTCATGTGAGTGCGGGGTCGATTGTGATTGGGGACTATGGCTTAGTCCGACTTGCTGATACTGTGTTATGATATTAGGCTATTCATGAGCCGTCGAACCTCCTTCTCGGATGGTTGCATATTATATTGTGATATTGGCTACTCTTGAGCCGTTGAACCCCCTTCTTGGGTGGTTGAGTATACTTGTGGGCCGTGAGCCAGGTTATTGGATCCCGCGAGGATCGTTATCATTGTCTTATCATATTGACATGTTAGTTACTACCGATCCGTAGCTATTTCTGTTATCATGCTATTTCCAATCTCTGGAACTTGGTATTACTGTTTAACAACTAAAAAATGATAAAAAGGTTTTCAAAACTACTTTTGAGC